>OY813000.1:65712771-66312771 GCA_963681545.1 Germaria angustata
AAATGCTAAGACAGAAAAGATGCTATATCAGGCACTACAAATGCTAAAAGTGGTAATCCACAATGCTGTAGTAAACAATTTACCAATTTTTATCGACTCAATTTGAAATCAAAACGACGCAAATCGAAATCAAAACGATGCAAATCGGGGTCAAAACGACGCAACTTGAAATTGCAACGACGCAAATCGAATTTTCCAGTTTTTAAAAAGCGACGCAAATCGGGACGACGCAAGTCGGGGCTCTAGTGTGTATATATATATATATATATATATATATATATATATATATATATATATATATATATATATATACTTATATATATATATATATATATATATATATATATATATATATATATATATATATATATATATATATATATATAAGTATATATATATATATATATATATATATATATATATATATATATATATATATATATATATATATATATATATATATATACTTATATATATATATATATATATATATATATATATATATATATATATATATATATATATATATATAAGTATATATATATATATATATATATATATATATATATATATATAATGTAAATGCTAGTTAATTAAGAGAAAAGTATTACCTTTATCTTCTCCCACTTGTCATCAACGTCTTGAAGCCAGCTTAGTAATAATCTACCATTAAATCTGCAACGCGCATTTTTTTCTTTATCATCTATTTCCGGTGTAAGCATGTTATAAACTTCCTCGTCCTTAATGTATGTACACACTGAAAATGGATTTGACTGATATGACATACTTCTTGCCGCTTTTGAGTGAATTCTTATAATCTCTTGCTCAACATTAAGACACAGCTTTTCTTTCTCAACAGTATGACGCTGATATAGATCACTTCGTTCTTTTTGTTGAATCAAAAATATTTCTGTCATTTTTGAGGATATAGATTTTGGTACTTCTAAAGTTTCCCTATTTTGTCGAGAACACAGAACGTACATTTTTTTGTTAATTAAATATTCGTTAAAACCTTGGGGAGGTCTTGGTTTAACGGAGTATATATTTTTCCATTTTCTCTCAATTTGCCTTCTTATGGTCATATACATTTGATAACAGTTAGTAAATGGAATATCATGTGGATGAGAGTCGGTACATAATACTGGGTCATTATTAGTATTACTTCCCGCATTCGACGATTTAACATCATCATTTTTAGCCCTAATTTTCCTTTTTCTAGGATGAAGTTCCGTAATATTACCAATTGTTTCTTTTGACGATGATGTAGATGATGTTGACGGACTAGGAAGGTTTAATATATTGTCATTTTCAAATGATGTACTTTGATGAGTAGGACTGTTATTTGCATTTGAAAACCCAATTTTTACTTCAACTATATCATTTGTTGTAGAAGACGCAGGTGAAGGAGAATTGCTCGGAATTTGTGGAGAAGAATTATTTGAATTTCGGTCGTGAGTTGTTAAACCAATGCGATGAGCACTTCTCAATACCCTCAAATTTTTTTCCTCATTCATAAGTTTGCAATTTTTATCATCTCCAACTCCACAAGAGAGATTTATTTTTATAGGACTGTCTCGAGGGCTTGTATTTATAACCGATGTATCTCGTTCATTTGAGTCGCTATTCGAACTTACAACGTACGGCAATGCAGCATTTCTAGAAATATTGATTTTACCCGTTCGAGCTCCATTTCCATCGGTATCAATACCACAACTTTGTTGCGGGATTACTATTTTCAAAGGAGGAACTTTTAGTCCGCCATTGTACAATGGATCACTTTTAGAATCGTCATCCTCTAAATCGGCATCATGAAATTTATTCTTAGTTTCTTCTTTTTCGCACAAAAACGAGCTTTTAGCAACATTTGTTGTACTTTTAGAATTAATTGATTGCTTGAAATTTTTTTCCATTCTATTTACAATACGCAAATTATTTTGCTTCGTATCTTTTGCGTTCTCTAAATCTTTCTTCTTTTTTTTCTTCGTATCATCAATATCATCACTTTCATCTTCATCTATGTCAGAAAAGTGTCGCTTTGTAGAACTACTTATTTCAGATCCTGTTATATTTTCAAATATTATCTCTTTCTTTACATCAGATGCAGTTTCTTCAACTTTTTCTTTCACATCTTTTTCAACTGTACCACATTCCTCAAAGTCTTCATCTTTTTTATATTCCTTATTTTTTTGAGATTGGCGAGAATTATCTGCAAAAACATTAACAACGTTTTAAATTAAATAAAATCAAAAATTTTTAGTTTAATGTATCACTTTTAAAGTCATTGTAAAATTATTTTATATAACCAAGGTAACCACTAAATAATTAAACCTCAATTCTGAGCATAGGTAATTTTGGCAAATTATAGAATGGAAGACTTAAACGTTAAGATACATACATAATGTAACGACATAAATTTTTGTTGGTGCCTGGGCTAGACTCATATTAAAAAAATTTAAAAATAATTAATTGCTGTCGGCGGAAAACCAAACTAACTGTGTGGGGAAACTTGGAAGTAACCCATAAGGAATGGTTTACCGAGAAAAACATAAAGCAGCAGAGATAATCTTAGAAAATTCTAAATTTTTCGTCAAGGTAGTCTCAGCTAAACTTTATACCCTGGTGCTGAATTTAATATACAGTTTTACAACTGAATTTAATATAATTAATATATGTTGTATTAATGAAGTAAACCAAATAATAAACAAATTTCGATATAACGCAAGAGCCAATTGCAGAAAAAGGGGGAGTTTGCAGAAGATCCCAATGACGTTAAAGTCAAATGTAGCTCCGTCTTACAGACCTAGTTGGGTCGAATTTAAATGACATTTCCATTCTTCAAGAAGATGCTCTAGAATACATATCAGTATAGCTTATTCGAGTGTTTAGTTTTGAAGAATAAATGTCATGGAAATTCTTATACATGGGTCGATCAGGCCCCACAGAGATAACATAAAAAACCGCCAATCTTGTCGACACAGTAAATATTGAACCAACAATATACCTACATACATATATTTAATTTCTTTTTTTATTAATGATGAATATACCATATGTATGTATATATTTATAACCTTTTCCCTATTATAGTAACATTGCAATGCAGAAAAATATGATGGAATTTTAAAGAATTACTTTTTTTTATTGCGTCCATGGAACCAATTAGTGTATTTTCCAAATTCTGATCTTTTAAAAATCTAAATTAAAAATTTTCTTTACTATGATCTTTTATTCGTACATATATACATATTAACACATACACATTGATAAGCAAATACTACAAGCCCTAAAATAAGAAAATTTTCGTCAGCAAAAATTTACGATAGTAAACGTAAATGAAGTTAATGAAAAATGCATTAACAAAAGTGGATAATGTAAACTAGATCTAATATGCCTTGAACATATGTATGTATGTGTGTAGCACATTATGTGTGACATGAAATAGTGAAAGGAATCTAGTGTGCCACGATATTGATTTTTTGTTTGGTCAATAATGTTAACTATTATGAAAAATTGGACGATGGCCAGATAAGAGTTTCGGCATATATGCATCTACATACATATGTGCATATATGTATATCGCTTTCATCATTTCAGATTACATTTTATGAATATAAGTATGTACATATGTATCTATGATATGAACAACTGACGAAATATGCGTTCAATAAATAAATTAACTTACCAGACGAGGCAGTCATTTGAATCAATAGTGCCATTTGCTGCCTCTCTGACATTGGCGTATTTGGGTTTGACCTTGCTGGCGCAATTCCAGTGCTACATCCAATACCCCTCGGTCTTGGGAGTGGCATAATAGTTATGTAGATTTTTTCAAAAGTCAAAAAATAGTTCTATTTTCAAAGAAAAATTATACAAAGTAACACACTTCTCCGATGTATTTACAAAATTTGTTACAATTATGCCAGAGATGGTAAAATTGCTTCATTAAAACCTTATTAGTGTCTAAAGTACAATGCGAAAAATCATCCGCAAGTAACATATTTTAAAATTCACCACACATATTTTGTTATCAACCTATTGTTGTGTATTCATATATTAAGCATTGTAAAACCCTTAAAGCAAGAAAAATGCCAACAAAATCCGGCGTTTGGGTGTGATGATTTTGTATTAAAAAATTCACACAAATCTAAAAATTTAACTAAATATATCACAATGACGTCGGCAGAATGATGTCACAGTAATGCGGTGTCCAATGTTCTGTCACGGAACCTTTTCAGTGAATACACAACTTAATTATTATGATAATACGGTTTCTTTTACTGCACTTGTTGTTTGTGTCATATATTTTTATATATATAGGAAATATGAGGAAATATTTGCCAGTTCGAATAACAAATTTTATATTAAAGAAATGTTGGAATTGATTGTTTTATACGTCCACAAATTGAAATACTGTAATATTTAAGAATGATCACAAAATTATAATGGACGTCATGTGAAAACTTTAAACATATATAGGTTCCAAAATATTTTAACATATATATTTTAATTTCTATGGTCACCATAAGCAGCAAACATAGAACGAAAGAACAAAATAGATTTTTCCGACCGCCAGAGAACACATTTTTCGCAAGATTTAGCTCGGAATTACAAGAAAATACTTACGTAAGTTTACGTAAAGATATTCTGTCTTTACTAACAAGGTGGCAGTGCTACCACAATATTATGATTTAGACACTGATTGTCACAAGGTGTTTTAAAAAGAATAAATATTTTTCACAATATAACTTGAACACGCGTTGGTAACATCACATGGCGAGAGCGAATATATAGAAGAAAATTGATTGCTGGTCTAAAAGAAATTTAAATGTTGGAAATAAACAAAACTGCTCTGGGAATTGTGGCAGGAGTTGCAGGAACCATTTTTTTAGGATATTGCATTTATTTTGATACAAAACGACGTGCTGATCCTGACTACAAAAAGAAAGTTAGAGAGCGTAAGTGACTACTTATATAAATATGAACATACATATGTATGTGTATGTGTGTATATATGACTACAAATATTTTTTATAGGAAGAAAAAATCGCAAAATTGGAAATTCAACCAAAAATGGGATGCCTAACTTGAATGATCATGAATCCATTGAAAGGTAATTATCACATAAGTATTTTACTACGCATTCATATGTGCATCAATAAAGCATATAATTATGAAAAAATCAAAGTAGAGGTTCGTGTAAGAAGTTCACTATCACCTAGCACGGACCGAATTAAAATTACAACAGTTTATAGACTTACTGAAACATACTTATTTAGATATCATATTTATTGAAATTAATTTTTTAATATTTGCTTATAATTTTTTCTACATAAATAACCCCAAATTATTAACTATAACATGTATGCGTTGCCTTATACATAAGTATGTCGGAATATGGTGGTTTTAGACGGCATGTTTCTTACATCTGACTTAATCTGTACGAACCATACAAACATACTTATATGTAAGTATATATTTAATTTTACTTCTTTGAAGAAATAGCCAATTTACAGACGATCAACAATTTTTGAAACGTACATTTGACATAACCTCGTGAGTGTTTCCAATGGCATAAATTACGAGCAATTTTTACTTTTTTACAATAAACAATTCACTTGTTTATTTCCTATCGACCACAACAAATTTATAAATTTAATATTATTTAAACTTTAATGTTATTCATTATATTGTTTTCCACATTACATACAAATGTATGTATACATATATATGCTAAATAAAGTAGCTGATGTTAAAAGAAAATAGAACACTATTTGAAAATATGCCACCTTTTCAGCTTTTACACGTCATGTATGTAGAGATTTTGTAAGTCAGATGTAAGACACATGCTGTCTAAGCCGCCATAAAGCAACTGTAGGAATAGATTGGATTATATTTTAACTTTAAACACTTAGATGACAGCAATAGACGAACCATAACCAGTCAGAAAAATACGTTTATATGAAAAATATTATTTTGAAGCCATTAGCTACACGACCACCGTTGTCGCTGACTCTGACTTAGGCGAATTTAATTAGTCGCAACTTTGCGTCTACAACTGCGATAAACTGCGAGATTTATTTAAATTAATATACTGTTGAGCAAGAAGAATAAGTGTACTCATACTTGTCTTATATTGGTCCTGAAGTAGGAATGGTTTTATGGTCGCTGTAAATCAATCTAAACATAACTTGTCAACATAGGAGCCATCTATGGACAGGTTTTTTTGGTAATCCATATTAAGCCACTTCGACGTAAATATGTATGGATATCTTTATATATCGTTATTCTTAATTATATCACCATTTTGTGTTTTCCGAATACTAAACGAACTGTATATACTGACGCCTGTATTTCAGCGTAGCTTTTTTTTAATAAATATGTAAATTTTTAGACCACGTTTTCTAGTGCATATTCCAGGGTTTATGCGCATATTTTCCATTTTTGAGTACATGAAAATGTCAGCCTAGCAATAGGGAAGAAGAAGTGTTACAGTACGTTTAGAGAATTATATATAAATTGCTTATGAAGACCAATCATAATGGTTTGAGAAATACTTTATCCCAGAAGTGAGACGATGTATGAATGTAAAATGTAAAGCTTCTTTAATTGTAAACCTTTCCGACAGGGTGAAGTATCTAGGCGTCATTCTCGATCGGAAATTAAAATGAAAGACCACATAAACGAATTTGACAATGCATACAATGTTAATTCATTAAATATATTATACTGCAGAAAATATGTGGAATTCATGAAAAAATAGTACTTATAAACACAACAACATTGTATGCATTGTCAAATTCTGATAATAAACCACTATCATTTTTAGTCTCCTGTGTTGTAATTCATAAATTTTTAGAATGAAATTAGTCATTAACGATTGCTATTGAATTCACAATGAAACGTTATAAAGTCGCTTATAAACTGCAATTAACGATTTCAGTTCATGTTGAAATATTGAAAATGCTTCCTCATAAAGATCATGCTGTCATGTAAAAAAATATTGAACAGTAATTACTGTTCAATATTTTTTTACATGAGACTTTGCGAATGTACATATAAATATATAGTGCAAAAAAGAATTTTGCATACACATGAATAATTAAACTAGTGGTAAATAATAATTGACTTGAATTTTGTGTTTTCCGTCATATTTATGCTAGAAAAGCTAATTCTTTTTTAAGAACTAATAACTATTATTTCATTTAAGCGATATATGAACTTTATTCAACAACATTAATATTGCTTTCTTTTAGATATTTTCTTCAAGAAATACAAATGGGAGAGACATTAATCGCAAGGGGAGACTTTGAGAGTGGTGTAGAGCATTTGGCTAATGCGCTGGTAGTGTGTGGACAACCAGCCCGTTTATTACAAGTTTTGCAGACTACGCTGCCAGCTCAAGTATTTGCAATGCTTATTTTGAAAATGCAAGAATTTGGTAATAGATCCACCTCGGAATCTAAAGAGACTTCAAAAATCGGTTCATCAAATCCATTAGGCCATGAAGATGTGGAAAGTTTTTCGGGAGGAGTAATTATAGATGACCTCGAATAACTTGAAACAAAAGTGGTTATTGTAAATCATACTGATCATTTATCATATATTTAACTAGACTTGAAGTTATTTTTTGGTAGAAATGCTTTGTTGGATTCCAAATAAATAACAAAAATTCGTACAACCTTATGCTGTAATAAATATTTGTCCTTATCGTGCTTAGCGTATTTTTTCATAGTTACTGGATATCCAAAGAAATTTATCAGGGTTGGCAAAAACCCTAACAAAAACTTATTGGCATTTTTGCAAACTTTTATGTGAATAAGCTAAGCACGGTATTGATGATGTATTAGTAATGACAAATCAAGATAAACGAAACGTTGCGTTCCGAATGAACATCATACAATTTTGATGATGTATTAGTAATGACAAATCAAGATAAACGAAACGTTGCGTTCCGAATGAACATCATACAATTTTGATTTCTCTTCGTTTTTACGCATCAGCTGTTGTTTATTTTTATTGTTGTTTTTTTCTGCGTAAAGCCAAAAATAAATTAAATAAAAATAGATTGGATTTAATTATTTAATTTTACAGAAATATTTTTAACTATTTTGTTCAAGTAGTACCTTAGGTAATATCCCACAAATGAATCCTTAATTGACATATTAGTGGTTAACTCGCTGGAATCTAAATAGATACTAAAAAAACTAAAAGCTGACAGCTATAGGATTGTGATTTATATTCTAATTAAGGAAACCTATTCGATCGATAATAAAGGGTTACATTCATTCGTTCAAATTTCAAAATAAACATTGTCCTCCACTTTGCAATAACATAGTTATACTTGCATACATACTTACATACGTACTTATGTACATATATTATGGATATAAAAACTTTAATTTTATTATTATTTTTTTTTTGGGGTGCCAACGGTTTCTAGTTTCAGTATAATAGACTTCATTTCTGCTAACGCCGTTGGCAAAAGACGTAAGTTTGAATTATTTTTATAGTGCTGCAATACAATTAAGGAATAAAAAATAATTTGATTCGTTGAAAGCATAAGTGTCTGTTTTATGATATTTTTAATTTAAGATAAATATGTATGTATGTATGTATAAAAAAATCAGTGTTCTGCAAGTTCTGCCCTCTATATCGCTATTTAATGGAGAAAGATTCTTTATATTTCAATAATCCTCAGGCTTTCGAAGTTATGCCACCAGATCTGATGGCATAAGTCTTCTGCTGACTAAATATGCTGGATTGTACTCTGACCTGACGTGATACCATTTATATTGCACTACATTCTCTTTGTTAGCCACAAAGGTTATCCGATTACTCGGTGACTTTTTCAACTAACAAAGGACAATAGTAGTATGTCCAGCAATACACTTGCGTTTTTGACAAAAAGGGAGTTCTAGACACAGGGTATAAAATCGGAGAACGGGTCACCTTTCGGTGCAGGGGGGTTACTCTCTATTGCGATGAGTAAGCTAGTTCGATGCGTTTGATATTTTGTTAGCGCAAAATATTTAGTTTTAACGAAGGATTTTAACATACGCTTTCGTATTACAGAGTAGGCTGATGCCAGATTTGCGAAAGTGCAAAAATTAGATGTGAAAGGAAAATGCGTAAACGCAATAAAGGGCACCAATTATCCGATTAGGTACCATTTTTCTTACGCATCGCAATAGATAGTAACCCCCCAGGACAAAAGTTCTAGGTCCTTACACAGTTACGAGAAAACTTGAGCATGGTCGGTATGAGGTTGAAAAGGTGGACATAGGGGAATGTGTCAATGCGATTACGACTGTCACTGAGTACATGAAGCATTGGTTAACCTGAGTGAGAGTAGATACATAAGGACACGCAACTGATTTAGTATATGTAGGTATGACGGACAAACAAGTGCTAGGAATGTACAGACAACGAGTTGTCGTGAATGGAATGTGCAATTGATGATGGATAGTTAGATCGAACAAACGTTCGCGAATAAATATAAAGTAAAACTAAGTGATAAATAATATGTGAACGTAAAATTTACTTACCTTTGCAAACAAAATAATTATATAATGAGTCAATAAAAAAATATAATAAACAATGAATTAAAGTAAAATTTGAAAAATGTCTCAGGAATGAAAGCCAAATGCCTACGTATATACAATGCGATTTTTAGTGCACACTTTTTAATCCTCTTGAAGTTACTATGTACTTCGTTGTTTTCTCAACAACTATAAAAGGAAAAAAATATTCCTTGTCTACCCTGCAAAGTTTAATAACTGATTTGTTTTTTGTCCGCTGTATGAAATAGCCAAATTCATATGTATACTTATGTAACCGATAAAACAAAGTAAAAAACCAATGGACAAATTTAAATGAAACCTCAAATACATACATATGTATGTATGTATTACGTTCTGATCATGAGGATCGGAATCATTTCAATTCTCCACAGATGTATGTATTATGTACTTATGACAAAATCTTATGAAAATAACAAAATCTTGATGAAAATTAAAATCATTTAATTTTACAATAATAGTTTCGTAAAGCCGATTTAAATGAAAAATTGATTGTGTGAATACATGGTAAAAAAACACCATTTTACTTGTAAAGAAAACACTCTTCTTTATTATTATTTATTTTAAACTTCATATCAGTAAAAATTTCTTACAGAAAATATAATACATATTTTTATACATAAAAGTTTGTCTCGTAACTAATGATCGTAAGTATATTTCATTAGTGCCACCATATTTAACAACTAGCCACAGAATGCTCACGTTCATCAAAAACAGCTTTAGCATAATTGATCTAAAAAACAATAAGGAATAAATACATGCATATATTAATTAATACGGTGCTTATTATTGCTACACATTATTTATAACATACATACAATGCAAATTAACAAATTTACTTTTCTGATAGCAGTTCGTTTTTGTCTTTCCTATGTGCTTTTGAATATATACTTACATAAGTACATATGTATATACTTACATAAATACGTTTTTCTTGATATAGACTTGAATTAAATACATATCGTAAATTTGCTATCGTGCGGTTGTGTTTTCTACTGATTTATTTCTGGTTCTCTTATTACGAGTAATAAAAGTTCTAAGTTCTCAAGTAACGGTTTTTCTTTCTTTTGTGTTAACGAGTGTATTTCACATCGTTGTTATAATTTTTGTAAAGCCAGTATTCAAAAAAAACTAATCGAAATATGTATTAATATCATCCACGGATACAAACAAAGAAATATCTAAACTTTCGCTAGAAGGGAATTGAAAGCATCACCAACGGAATAGATTCCATAGCATTACTTCGGGATGGAAGTCTGTTGGTTCTCGCCCACAGTGCACGTACTTATAGCAGACAAATTAACAAAATCAAAATCATTAGCAAACTTATGTCCAATATCGAGCAAACTACATGACTGAATTCAGTTAAAGGAGTAAGAAGATGAAATCATTCATGAGATGAAAGATCAAGGAGTAACCGGTGTCTTCAAATTTATCCGACCTAGCGAAGATGGTAATTCTCCTACACCAACTGGCAAGATGATAATTACATTCGATCTCTACCGCTTACCTACAATAGTAGACGTGGCATGGTACAAATGCAAGGTAGACCATTATACATACATATATCCAATCCAATGCGCTGCAAAAACTGCCAGCGACTTGGACAAAAAACCGCTGTAATGGTAATACAACTTGTCCTGTATGCAGCCTACCACCACATATGCCAGCAAAATTCACACGCATATTTTGCACCAACTGCTCCGGAGAACATTCATCAGTTGATAATAATTGTTCTCGATATATACAAATAGAAGAGATTTTAAAAATTAAAACCAAGAACCATTGCAGTATGGAAGCACGACGTAAATACAGTGAAAATAATCCAACACGTACAAATACTTACATATATGTATGTACATATGTACATACAAACCTCTTATGCAGCCATCACAACAGAATTTTCAACAAAACGGAAAGAATCTCCAATTAAACAAATATTAACAACTACATATGTAGATCATCCTTACCAATTCTGAAACTAAATAAACAACCTACTTACATATGTACAACAGAAACAAATCATATCAACAACACAAATATACCAATAACATCTAAAACTCATCCTACAAATTTAAGAAGACAAAACAAAAACCTCTACAATAACGGTAATAAATAAACCAACAACATCTACAAACAACTTCAACAATAATTCACATCTTGAAAAAATTGACAATAAAATATATAAGTATATAAAAAAAATAAATAAACTACTACCACATCAACAAAAAACAACAACAATAACAATAAAGCACATCTTGAAAAAGTTACAATAAAATAAATAAACCATCTGCATCAACAAACAAGAACAATAACAATAATTCATCTACTGAAAAAAATAACAACACCAATCTCTTCTTTGATGCAATCTCTTATAAACAAAGATGAGTACTTCATTCCTTTATCTGACGAGGAATCCTTCGAGCCAGATTCGATGAACCTATCAATGCTGTAACGGGCCAAGTTAAATTACAGCTGCAAAGGCTCTTGTAGCCTCTCCAGCTGTTATTATAACAAGCTCAGTACAACAGCTACTTTTACGAATTTTACATTACATATCACACTAAAACACTTTTAACCATGGAATTTGTCGTGCTGTAATGGAATATACATGGATTTAAAAACAACTAACCTGAGCTCCAGTTACTTATAAGGGATATGAATCCCAGCTTCATATCCCTACAGGAAACGCACTGCGCTCACAACTTTACACCAATCCCCCAAAGAACTATAGCGCTTACTTCAGCAACCTGACTCAAAACACCTCTTCGAAGCAAGGCATGGGAATATTTATATTCCCCACAGACAAATACATATTTTTAACTTTGAATATCAAATAATCGCCATAGAAATAAACCTGGTTATAAAATTCACTATTCTATCTGTCTATATCCCATCCACTCAGAACAGCTCTGCTCGAGAGCTCTCTATATTCCCTCAACACCCATCTGGTAGTTGTGGACGACTTCAACGGATGGAACACCATCTGGGGTTCCACATCTAACAACAGCAGAGAAACAATCCTTGAGAACTTAATAGTTGGGGCGGGGTTGTGTGTGCTGAATGATGGGACCCCTACCCATTTCTCGACACACAACTCCTTTTCACATATTGATGTATCATGCTCTTCACTCAATTTACTTCCACTAAACACATAGACCACCCTTAAGCACTTACACGGAAGTGATCATTTCCCAATTAATATATCAATTAAAATCTCAAACAAAAATATTGCATCGGAAAGACCCAAGTAAATTTAGGGTTCATCTAGCTGATTGGCCTAACTTTTCTAATAGAGTAGACACTGAAATATCCAAACGACAGCTATCTTCATTAAGCAATAAGGATGCGGCCACCATAACCAAATCAATACGCACAGCAGCAAACCTCTATATTCCTCAAACCAGATGCAACACCAATTCAGGTCGGGCTTATATCCCCTGGTGGAGTCCCTTACTTACAAGTCTTCGGAACCAAAATATTTAAAAATTGGTAACAATTCAAAATCTCCCCCAGCCAAGAAAACTTCATTGCTTACAAAAAACTAAATGCCAAGTTCAGATACGAAATAAAGAGTGCTAAACATTTTTGCTTCGAAAAATTTACAAAAATAATTAACCGAGACACGTCAACATCGGTAATATGGAACAGAATTAACAAAATCTCAAGTATTCTGTAGCACCAATATAAAGGCCATTAATACGCAAAACGATTCCCTGACTGATCCGTCAAAAATAGCTCACCACTTTGGAACTGTATGGTCCAAATATGCATTAGACGAAAATTTCCCAACTCCATTCAAAACTGCGAAGTACACATCAAATATAACAATACAAAAAATACAAGAGACAATGACGCCTGCTTCATGGACGAAAAAATTACCATGCTGGAGTTAACTAACTGCCTGAGAAAAGCTAAAGGCTCGTCGTCTGGATTTGACCGCATCTCATATCATATGATCAAGGCTCTCACATATCAAAGTAAAACAAAATTGCTGGAAATTTAGACCACCATTTTCAACAGTGGAGTGATAACTCACTCTTGGGAAATCGCTATTTAATTTCAATCCCGAAGAACAAAAACGGAGCTAATGCCCTGCCTGACTAAAATCATCGAACGAATAATAGCATCCAGATTATCCTGGTTTATTACAAAGAAAAAACTGATTGCGCATGAACAGGTCGCTTTTAAATCAAACAATGGGTGAGACGATGCAATACTACACATTGACTATTATGTAACTAAATGCACTGTCGGCAAAATATCATGTAACCATTCTATCAATTGATTTCGAGAAAGCTTTTGATAGAATCGGTCCCCATGTCAGTCTACGCATTTTAAAATCCTAGTCAGTTGGTCCAAAAACATTAAATTTTGTGAAATAATTTTTATCAAATAGACAATTCAGAGTTAAAATCAATGGATGAATCTCAAGGATCTTCGAACTTCAAAATGGCATCCCACAAGGCTCACCCCTCTCCGTAATATTGTTCCAAATGGCATTCAACGAGATAAGCCAAATTGTAAAGAGCAACTTTTCGTCGACCACTGTCTGTATGCTTATGCTGTACGCAGGTTTGTGCAACACTCATAGCCCCGCCGTCGTACGATGCTGTGACCGAAAGTATGCAACTCAATCAACAACGTCGGCTCGCTATTCATCTCTACAACTCTGCATTTCATGCAAGAGCATGATGAAAATTTTGTACAAAGATCACGGATTATTTACTTACAATGTCCAATTGACTCAGTAATGAATGTTTAGCCTAATCGGACATCGAATTCGGCAAAAAAGATATTTTCCGACGAGGTGCATTTCCATCTCAGCGGCGTTGTTAATAAATTAAATTGCCGCATCTGGGGATCGGAAAACACGTATGTACGTTATTATCCAGAAGCCAATGCATTCACAGAGAGTGGCATTTTGGAAGGTTGGCATCGATGGGCCATTTTTTCCAAAATGCTATTGGAAATGCCATTTTCTGAGATGAAATAGGTGTACTTGGATCTTTGATTTCAGCAAGATGATGCACCATGTCAAACACCTCATCAAACAATCGATGTGTTGTTCACTGAGATAGGGCCAGAAGCTGCGGCAGTTACATGAATGAAATCGCGTTCCACACATAATGGGAATATTTGTTATTTCTAATAAAACCATAATTTAATTTTTAAAGATGCTTGTATTTGCACCAACCGGTGTATGCTTTGAGAACATAGGAAAGTAAATGTAGTTGCGTATCAACGATAATATTTATCGAATACTCGCATAGCCGCAATGGAATGGAGCTGTCAGTTATGCCAGACAGAGAGAAGCATTTTACAGATTTATACAATATTTCAAGTTTTGTGAGGAGGACAACATGATATGTATGTATACTACACATTGGATAATAATTCCTGAATATCGACATCTTCATAATTGGGATTTCACCGCTAAACCGTGAGCAAGAGACATACATATGTTTTTCTTCTTCATCAACATGACAAACGGCAATACGGACTATTGTCATATCCATAGCGATATAGGCATGACATGGCAACCGTGACACCGAAGCTTTAGCGTCAGATAAAAATTGAAATAAATTTCTTATACAAACTATTTTATTTGGAACCAGGGCGTATGTCCATATATCCTTGGCAGAAGTACGGTCATTCGTCAACCCTCATGGTCATCATGCTAGCAAAAATAAAGGCCGTCATAAATTGCCTGTAGCCTGTACACTGACAAAATTTTGTACAGTATATATATGTATGTACGTAAGTATGCGCGATTTTAATACACGTTTACAAATTGAGAATGTCATAATAAACTTGCTCAAAAGTCTTATTTGCATATACATAAGTATGTATCTATCTGTGTACATATTTCGCTCTTGTGATATTCGGTATCAAAATAATAATAATAATAATAATAATAAAAGTAATAATAATAATACTAATAATAATAACAACAATAACAAGAACAATAACAATGATAATATGTAGTAATAACAATAATAATAAAGTAAGAATAAAATAATTCTATAATATACTTATGAAAGTTAATCTATTTGTTCTTTCTTGGGTTGAAAGAAGAATAATATACAACCCTGTAAAATTCAGGTCCGTATTTTTATATTCTCATGTGATATTGTTTCCAACATTAAATTAAATCATACCCACTTATCTATCGGGGCATTCTACATAAGCAACGAAATTATTTATTTTAAATAAAAGCTTCAACATGACTAAATCATTGTTGAAGTCACATTTCGAGAATCTGCATGTTTAATTTATTATTACATAGATTCTGTATATTTTGTTTTTTTTTTTTAAATCGTTTTGTAACCATTTATAGAAATCATAGTGAAGTAAATTTTCGGTCATCCAAGATAGTAGTAAGTGCAAAGGGTCGGTTTGCTGATTTTTGTCAAACCAATTTTCAAAAATATTTCTTTCGTAATTAGTTTGATAAAAACGAATGAAAATAGTATAAGCAGTTTTATTTTTATATAAGAAATTGATAAAATTCGAATACTTACACATCTGGAAGCTCTTTCTGAAATTTCTTCACTTTGACATTTCACTCTAGGTCGTGTAACTTTAGGCACATTTGTTGATATTTCAATATAAAAGCTAGGTAGCATTTTATTTGAAGTTGTCGTATTAGTTGTGAGTGGGTGACATGATAGAACTTCGCTTAAATGGCATTCAAACATAATAACAGGATCTTCTTCACACATCGAAAAGATTCGAACGTATTCGGTAGATACTAAAAGTCTTAACTGAGCTTCTTTATCATTACATAGATTTGGCTCATAAAAAATTAGTTTTTCTTCAAAATTTCGCCTATTGATTATATAAAGATACTGTTGGCCTCTACTTTGACGATATGAATAAAATGGCAAAAGTCCACCTGGTGCCCCCGTTACACATCGTGGTAAACGTTTTCGATCTGGCAAGAAATGATGTGAACCTCTACTTGTTTCTCTAACAGCGCTAGCAGTTTCGGATGCCAAATCAAGGACACCTATTAAAGGCTTTGTAACTGTACCGACAATTCCTCTGCCGAGACCACTAAAAAAACCTGGTAGTCCGTCGGACTGGGCACCGATATAAGTATGACGTACAATACTCGTGACACCGCCAAGTAGTCCAAAGCCAAAGCCCTTTAATCCAGCTGCTAAATGACCTCCACCTGAAGAAGGATGTGCAACTTCCAATATTTTTTGTCTCGTTTCATTATCGTGCTCATCCAACACGACTCTTCCGAGGCTGTCTGATAATGTTTCGGTCAACTTTGCGGTGGAGTTTGATAAGCCGTGAGTAACATTTTTGACTAAACTTTTAACAGATCCCTCAAAAATAAGTCCTGACACTCCTTCAGATAAATCATTAGCGAACCCCAGAGGATTCCCCAAAAAATCAACGCTGCCTAGTATTGATGCCGCATGCCACTTCAGCTGATTTAAATAATGAGCTTTAAGAGCTTTAATATACACTTCTAATGTTTCAAAATGATGTCTATCTGAAAACTTGTCAAATTCGATTAGAGCATCTTCAAATTTAATAAGTGTTAATCCCAAACTCTTCTTAACTTCAAGGAGCTCCGTGTTTAATTTTGGTGCTGTTAAAACACTAAGTCGCACCTAAAACAAAAACAACAAAAAATAAAGTTAATAATACGTTGCATGTAATAATAACAAAATTTTAGTTTATCATTTAAGATTTCTCTATTTTTCTTTTATAATACTTAATATTGAAATTTAATATTTGGGATATTCTCCCCAACTAATCGTTAAAAACAATTAGAGCTTTTGCAAAATGCATTGTTTGTTGTGGCTTTAGCTCTTCATATCTTAAATCTCAAATTGTATACTTTATTTCATAAGAAACGTGCATCCATTCCTGGATTAATTCCATTTTAACTCTTTTCTGATTTTAATTAATTGGTTTACGAGTAAGAGGAATTATATAATTCGCTGTTTTTCTTAAAATACGCTTTATTTGAGCAATTTATTTATCTATATTATTAGATTTAGCGAATTGCTCTTTTTTGAAAAATATACCACAATGAAATTCTGAAAAAGTGGTTCAACTTAAGAGTTGATCGATGCATCAATTACTGACAAGGAACTAGGTTCGGAATGAGAACTGGAACATTATTAGTTTTTCTCGATATATCATCTACACGCACGAAGTAATTATATTTATATTTAAGTATGGCTTAAATTAAATTATAATAGCATACCTGGGTTGACCCTATTGAAAACTCTTCAAAGTAAAACTGTTTGGTATTTGTAGAAAATTCATACTCGTGCACACGATAAAAGTGATTAACAGTTTCCTGTTCCTCTGGATGTCCGTGTTTTCCATAATCCAAAAATAGTGCCGTTTTAAGAATAAATCGTTCTTCCAAAATGACGGTACATGGTTTTACTTCCAATGTAAAACAATCAAATATGACAGCGTTTTTATTAGGACTTTGTAGCAATTTTGTTTTAAAAACTAAAGCTTCTCTGTTAGCATTTTCTGTGTTCGACATCCATGTGTGCAGCACCACCGGATATTGCGAGTCCAAAAGTTGATTATCTATTTGCATGTCTCCCACTTTCAAATCTATTGATTTTGTTGATGGTAATGAATTTATATTGAAAACAATGTCTTCTAAGCTAATATAAGCCAATTCCTCACAAGGTGACCGAGTGACTATAGATATACCCAATCCCTTTGATAATGTCAGTTGAACCTTCGAAAATACAAAAATAATGCTTTCAATTGAAATATGTACGTGATATATGACACTTAAATATAACAAAGATTCCTTTAAGTTCGGATCGATAATGATATAAAACAGGCTACCTAGTAAATTCGATCTACAAAAAAGTCATGAAGTACTGCAAATTAGGATAATTTCTAACGAATTCAACATGAGCTCTATTTTTTAATTTATAATCCCTGAAAAGGAAAATATCTTGCAAATGTTGTGAAAAGTGGGTTTGATACGTTTTTTCGCGAAGAAAATTATTTTATATAACATTATGACAAGCTATTTACTACTACTGGTAATAAATTTACTTCTCTGCAAAAGGTAAAAACTGGCCAATTACCACCACTCGTTTAAAATCTGTAACTATAAATTTAAAAGAAATGATTTGTTTAGTAAAAAAAATCATATCAAAAATTGGAATATAATTGAAATAAAAGAACGGAAGTAACTTGACTATTCAACCAAGATTTCTTCAATTTAACTTCATAAGAACCCGAAAAATGCACTAATTGATGCTTTGAGCCATTTTTATGCCTAGACTTTTCACTGTGTAAATTTGAAGTATTAACGAATTATTTTTCTGTTTGAAAGAAACATTTGTGACTTTATTAAGCAAGACGATTAAAATTAAGACTATTTTTAGTGTGCGAATTATTATATTGTTCCGTTTCAAGTTGTCGACTTCATAATCTTATGCATTTGAATTTGAAAGCAGTCACATGTCTGACGAGGTTTTGGACATTACCACAGATATGAGTTTGGTGCATCGGCTGACTACGCCGTATGAAAATGACCTTTTTCAGGATCTTTTTGAAACGCGCCATTGCTATTTTAAAGCACTGATAGAGTAATAATCAAAAGATTCAGCCGGAAGAGCTAGAACAACCTGGTCTACACAAACTGTCGACATCGACTGCAGCACTAAACATCTTACCCTTAACTCATCCAGAACGGTCAATTTATTCTTATCAGCAATAACGTTATTGAAAACAGAAGCATGATTCCAGAACGGATCTTGTGCAAGTGTTATTTCATCGGAATTAATTTTTACATCACGAATTTGTACACATTTTATTGGACCATCCATATTATTGATAACTTCGAGATGTCCAGATCCCGGACGTAGTTTTTGGATTTCAATACTTTGTTCAATCGGTATATGATTTGAATTAGTAGCTCTTGAGTTTGTTTCAATCCTTCCTAAAACGGCATCAAAACCGGGTTGCAGCCCATATACTCCGTTAGAAGCCTAAAATAATAAAGATTTTTATTTACATTAATTGCCGCTGAATCACCAACTTACAATATTTTTTTTATTATCACACATACGCTTAAATGCTTTTAAAGAAGCAATTATTCAAACAACTTATTGAAAATAATTTTTTATGTACATATATTTGGTTAATTAGGTAAAATAGCATTCCATAAAAATATTGAATAAAAGTTAAAATATCACTTACAAAACTAAACAGCTACTTACATACGTGCAGCTATATTCATCAACTTATTTAAACTTATTAATAAAATTATTTAAACTTATTATTAAACTTATTTATAAATAGCTCATACGCTGTTTTTAATGAAAATTTGGTGTAACTACATATATCCATATAAGAAAAATAATCTAAAGGCAGAATTAATAAAATAGTGTCGTTATGTTACGTGTCAGCTGACAAAAAACTGTCATATAAGCAATGCTCTTTGCTATTTATGGAAAACATATCGTTGCTATTGTCACGAAAAAACGGCAGAAAATAGACTTTTATTTTGCAAATGTCAGACTTTAGCATTACTTAAAAATAAAAAGCTGCATTATATAAAAAATATATATCTAAAGTGGATGTCGTCCAAATCAATATTTCTTGACAAACTTCGTTAAAATATTAACAGCAAAACTTCAACACCTTACAAGAATACTTGCGATGACACGTTAAGTTGAACGACACTGAAAGCTCTAAAATTAAAGGAGACGTTTCTGCTAACTTAAGCTTTAGTCTTTACTTTCTGTTCCGTTACGAATCAGTTGATTTGTTTTTGTTCTGTTTCTGTTCTGTTTTATTCTGTTGCGGACGAACCCAAAAAAGACCTTCAACAAACTATTTATAAAATAAAATAAAAATAAAGATAAAAAGATAAAGTTTGGTTACGACAAAGAGACAGTTCACGATAATACTAAGCCAGATGGGGAGTATTTAAACAGTACAATACTTCACCAAAAATTCATTGATTATTACAACTTACATATATTAACAACGTATGTACTTATATACATATATCCGAAAGTTTCATTAAGCCAGTTATTATTTTAATTACTAAGGAACGTTTCATTTCCGGTCACGGACGAAGTCGCGGGTACGTGCTAGTGAATATATATTTTTTTCTCCCGTTCAGATAACCAAAACGTTACATATATAATTAAAAGAAAACAGAATCAATCACGCATAGTAATTGCTCATACGATCGATACATTTTCATTTGTTAGCAGTTAGAACAAATTAATATTTGTTTATATTAACTTGTATTATAATAAAAAAAATCAAGTTGTGAAGTGAAAAAACAGAAAAGAAAAATTTATTGTTAAAAAATTCATGCTACGATATTGCACGTGCTTTTTGATATGCTCTTTGTGTGTTTTCTTGCGATTCATATACTTAAGTATGTAAGAATTTCAGTGATGCATTTGATATTTGCAGTATTGCAAGCTGATGCACTTTCGAACGTACTGGGCATCGGATGTAGCGCACTATTTATAATTAATTGGGTGCCTCGGTAGGCTAGTGGTTAATGCACTTGCCTATCGGTGCGTTGATTGTTGGTTTGATTTTCACCTAAGATTCTGATATGATTCATTACAAACGCATGAAGGTAAAATTGTAAAATTTAAACATACATAAAATAATTATATTAATAATTAATAACAAATAAATGAAAGTCTCTTTTATAAAAGATTTAAATGATTTTATATGAAACATACATATGTATACAATGCCGTATATATGTAAAATTAAAAGCTGTCAACGTACCTGTACACACATATTTGCATGACACATCAGTCTACCATTTTCGAAACGCCACGTTTGTGTTGTGGCTCTTTGATTATTTTGCGGTCGCACTACAAGCCGTGTGTAGTCCGTAGGGTTTGGTGGTTTTTCAACATCTAACACTAGGCGAGGAGTGAAATGGGCTGGCTTAAAAAACTCAGATGGGGGTGAGGAGCCCTCATGTTCTAATTGGCCGTAAGAGTTCATTAGCCATAGTTGTGAACGGTCACCTGTGCACTTTTTAGTTATTATAACTCTTTTGTCCTTCACACCTAAAACCAGCTGCTGACCTTCTATTCCAACATTTGCATTATCATTGTCAGATAAAACAACTCGAAATGTCTCCTTGAAGCAAATGTAAATAAAATTAGCATATGTTATACTTTTAGCAGCGTTATTTTTGTTGATGGAGTGTTCAATAACATTTCCACCCGGCGCTTCTAGAAGTAACGATTGTGGTCCTAAAGGATCATCTAATACATACGCCAACGATGATTGCGGTTTAACATTAGTTCTCCAATGTGGTACGATACCTTTTTGAGAAAAGTATATCGAAACCTCAGAATAGTTATCGATTCTTATTGGTGGTGGTAAATTGTAAGCGTCCGTAAAGTGCAAAATGTATGTTCCCCCATGTAGTACAACTTCCAAGCGTAGAAAAATCATTTCTCCTAATTCATTTCTTACATTTATATAAACACTCTTGGCTTCATTTACAGGTAATCCACAAGACCAATGCGAACAGACGCTGTCGGCTACTCTGACACATAACAAAGGTTCCTGCTCACAATTTGACCAATGAAAAGGAAAATTGCATCCTGGCAAAGCATTTATAACATTAGTTGCTAAAGTTGTTTTCTGAAATTAAAAATATAAAATTTTAATTAAATTTTTAACGTAAGTAAAGTAGAAAAAAGCTTACAAAGTATTCTTAACGGTGAGTTTTTAATACGTATGTACGAGGATATTCCAATTTTTTCAGAGATTCAGACCTAACTGAATCATTACGCAAATGGCGAGAACTGTAAGTTTTGTGTAGAAGAGGAAGAATAATATATCGTAAACACAATGTAAAGTAGCTAATACTATTAAGTTAAACCTCTTTAAACGCTTGTTTATTCCTATGGTTTTTTTTTGTCGTTTCGAAACTAAATATATACACGGAAGTAGCTAAAGAATTTTCTATGGGTCTACAATCCTTTAACGAAAAGGAAATTTAAAATTCCACAAGGTAACTCGCAACACTTTACCATCTCCTCATCCCTTTCGTTCTCAGAACATTATTGCGTCATGGACGAGATGACAAAATTTTATTTACAAAAAGGGTCGTTAGGATAAGTTCAACTAATTTTTCAGCCATTTTAATTGAAACTATGTTTTTTAGACAATAATTCAAAAGCCGTTGAGGATATGATTGAAAGCGTAATTTAGATTGGAATAAACACCTTCTTTCCATCAAAACAAATCACGATTAAGCCCAAAAGCTTTTATTCGATCAGACGTATATAAATTCTGTCAGATTTAAAGAAAAAGCTTTCAGTATCTGGCGTAATAACAAAAACACTAATTATCTTCGTGTGCCAAAGTACTCATGTGCAAAAAAAAAATACACTAGCAGCGCATTTGTAAGTTCATGCTGCCCCTCGGAGTAGTAATAGCCTTTTGTCATTCGTTAAAAAAGTAAAGGTAAATTCTAGTTCTTTAATTGCGACTCTTTTGAGGGTGCTGTTAGCTAAAGTAGTTATCGCGTTGATTACAAAGCAATTTGTAACTGAGAACCTGGGTTCGATCCCTGTTCAAGACAAGTCATTAAAAAAAATTAACATCATGAATTTTTCTGATTCACTTACTGTGGCGTTGTGTTAAATGTTGTTGAACTGTTTAAGTGATGAAGGCATAACACTGGTCACTTTACAGTTACAGCGATTGGATACTCTTCTACGCTAATGTTTACTACATCAAAGCGCCCTCCTTCGTCGGTAATATCAGCAGAAACGTCGTCGAAGTAAAACAATTAATAAAATGGCCAAGACTTTAATGCGTCTACCTAACACCAGAGATGTTGCAACTCTGCTATAAAAATAATAAAGTGGAATAAATAAGGGTTTTACACCTCAAAATTAATCTCTCTCTATCTTCTAATTTCAACGCATGTCCTCTCTACCCTATCCCTTTCACAAAGAAGTAACACCTTAAGTAAGTAGTAGGCATTAATTGCCTGAGTGTAAGTTCTGATGATTAAATATTTCCTGACATAGTTTATAAAATTAACCGTTTTAGCTTGTCGGAAAGCAATCAACCTAGGCCGAAGTACGAAAGAGTATTTCTAACTATGCAGGTTTAGAGGTAGTTCGAGCGCTTGCAGTTAAAAGGATTAAGTTAATCTCAATATAAATAAATCGGACACACTGTGTCGATAGAGTTGGTTATACTATTGTCATTGAACAGCTTCTTCGCCGTCTCCTGTAAGCGATAGAATGACTTCAAAATAAACTTTGAAGCATAGGAGTTGGCCATGAGAGCTGTATTTCATTTTCAACTGGATACAGGTGATATAAGTAGTACGGAAACCAAATGAAGTGGGGTATCTTTTGCACTGTTTACAAAAAATTATGGTTCTCTAATGCTTCTTTAGCGACATGAAAAATTTCCATCAAATATCACACTGAATTTTCCTCAATATTTATATCTCTCATGATTACATATTACTCTGGGTCCTACGAGCATTAAAGTCGAAACTATTCACATTACCCCATTCGGTTTCGTGATTAAGTATATCATTCACATTCTCCGATAAGTTTGTTCTCCTTCCAAGACTATATTCTCCCTCACGGCCCAATATCCTACAAACTCCGCTGCCATCATCAAAATAGTAGATAGAATTGGAAGTTCGACATAGGAGAAGAAACGGAGCCTTGCGGTATCCCTGAATTAATCTTTAACTCATCTTATGGGATCCCGACTATAACAGCCCGTATAGTGCAATCGTTAAAAAAGCTCGATGCAAATCGGGAGAGGTCATCACGAACAACAAAAGCAATATGTTTTGACAGAAATATTCTAGAGCTTTATCATGTTTGTCTGCGTTTAATATTCAAATCAATAGCACGTCAAAAAGGTCATAGCCATTCTACAAATAGTAATTGCGGAACACCTGAGTTCCCATCTTTTCAGCGCTCAGTCGTTATTGTCAAGGGAATACGTATACATATTCATATTTATTTAAGGTTCAAGCCTAACGAACCGTTAACTGATGAATTGGTTAGCATCAATGAAATGTCGATATAGTATGAACAGCTAAGCCCACAACAAACAATTAACAAAAATTTGGAACTGTAACTCTTCGTATTATTAAACACTTTTAATAATAATCTCCATAAAACCTAGAACACATACATACCATCTTGACATGAATTCGATTTAACAGAGCAAGAGATTGAATGCATGTCAGCACATACTTTGATTTAACCACTCTTCAGTCAAGGCGTTTGATAGCGGCCATACTATTCACACAAATGTCGACTGAACTGGCAGATATCTTCATCTCGAATACGGAATGTGACCGAAAGGTCAAGATCTACGTAGAATATCCCTGACCAAGACCCAGCATCCATTTTGGAGCCGTCCATGAGTATGGACACCAATTTACTCCAGATCATAGCTCTGACTTGATCCCCTACTCTTCGTAGGGTTGTTTCATGTCCAATATGGTTGAGTCTGTTAAAACGGGTATCGTGTTTAGACTGGCCTGAAAAGTCGACCTCATTGCACCAGTAATTATAATACATAGTTTAGGATGGATCTCGTCACTGCGTTTTACATTCAGTGTATGATGTTTGACTTAAGCCACTATCCTTTCTTAAAGGCTATTTTACATTCGAGAAACGCATAAAGCCTTACTTGTTCTGTCCTCCGCATTACGTTTCCACAAGAGTTTGTGTCCCAGGATTGTGCCACTTTCCAAAATTCCTGTGTGGATCCATCGCAATATATTGATCTGAAATCTAAGTTTCATATTGTTTGGTAATCAATCGTCTGGGAATCAAACCTACACCCAAATAAATAGTTTTCTGAATATCGACCCCATGAGATCACTTGTCGTTGGCAGAAATTTGCGTTTTATATTGATCACCAATGTCGTCCGCATAGGCTACTACTCTTGTGCCTTCACCATTCAGTTTTAAGAGGATTTTATTTTCAACAAAATTCAGCAGTAGCGACAACTCCTCCCTACGGTGTGTCTCTTGTTACAACTCTCCTTTTTACACTCGTGTCCATAATAATCGTAGCCTAATACATGTTCCCTGTCCAGTGTGTGATTATGCGGTCTGCACCAATTTCACAGCGGGCCTCGTTGATTGAGGATATATTCACATAATTAATTGCAGCGTCCATATACAATATCTCGTGAAATTTTCTATTGTCTGGATCTTGGTAGCAGGTTAAAGCGTGGACATCTAGTCCCATTTTAGTTTCACAAAAATAGTAGTCATAAAATAACTTAAAACATATTTGGAGTTTATAATGATTTTGATGTTTTGATATATGTATGTTTTCAAAAGTATGGGTAATAAAAAATCTATTAGTTTTATTTATATCCCTGCATACCTTATCCCTTCACTGCTTTATGGTTGTGAAATTTATGCTAATTGTGATAGTACGGACCAACGCAAATTGAAGATTGTATACAACAATATCGCTCGTTATATATTTCAGAAGGACCGCCGCGATTATATTTCATCCTATGCTAAATCAATTTTTGGAATGACATTCGAAGATCTCCTGAAATACAGGTGTCTTATTTTCCTTCACAAGATCATATTTTCCCAACAACCACCATATTTGTTTGAAAGAATAGTTTTTGGAAGATCTCAACGTGGTAGAAATATAATCCAGCAAAAACACAAGTGTCTGATGTCTAAACGACAATTTTTCATTTATGCAACCAGTCTTTGGAACACTTTGCCAAACTCAATCCAAAAACTTGGCTACGCAAACTCGTTTAAAAAGGAGCTATTTAAATTATTTAATTGAATTTTTATTTTTTTTTTTTTTTTTTTGATTTCTAGTTGATACAAAGTTTACTTTAATTTTACTATTCAAATTACTGCACATTTTGCTTGATTAATTTTATCTACAACCACTCAATTTATTTTATATCCTTATTGTATCCATTTTTTGATGTGAAGTTTTGTTTTTAGCCATAATTTCACTCATTTTCTTAATTCTTGGCATTCAAATATGATGTCATTATTTATTGTTAATTATTTGTTTTGTCTTATTCTAATATTATTTAATTAATGACATGTTAATAATAGATCACTAGCACTGTCACTTATAAGATGTCTTCATCTTGTTGTGCTAGATAACAAATAAATAAATAAATAAATAAATAAATAAAATAAATAAATATTGATGCCTTGAAAAATATTAAAATTTGACATTCCAACCAGGGATGTCGTTTGAAATTGATAGACATATTAACAAGTTTTGAAAATTGTATATGATTATTTTTTGTTGTACGTAATTCACTGTAGGAAATTTAAAGTTTCACATTCCTGAATACAAACGAACTATTCAATTGAAGGTGTTGTGTACCTGTGTGTGGTATGTGATATTTTTGTATTATTTAATATGTAAAATTTCCAAGTTTGACATCCCTGCGTATATATTATTAAATGGCAGGAACAATATGTTGTAGAATAATTTTTGTTCAGTTTTACTAGCGACTATACAATTTAATTATGTCTCAGAAAATGATTAATGAGTTATATAAACCGTTTTCTTTGAAAAAGTGTAAGTCCATTTTTGACAAAATTTTAGTCAATGATATTCCTCACAAAGATAAATACCTTGTGGTGCTTTGGTGGCTTGAATGAAGCCGCCTTTTGGTATACACCATTTGGATGCGTACTATGAAAATGACACTCCTTAAATGGTGTTGTATTTGAAAGGTACATAACTATAAAGACCTACATGCAAAAGTGTATCCAAACCCTAAACCGAGGTGTTGTGCGACCATCGGATTTTCGCAGTCAGGGGTAAAAGGCTGTATTAGTATGGAGCCTTGCTAATAACTGGACACCTCAGCAACCAAACAACGTCCCTACCACTTCACCGGGTACTATGACGTGGCGGACCTTCCCTTACAACAATACAGCAACAAACAGTATTCTGTATTCTGATAGTACTCTTAAACTCTACCACCCTCCACCATTAAAGGACGCATGAATTTGCATTCAGCGAGTGGAGCTGTGCATAAACCGAAGAGCGAAAGCAAATGCAAATGAAACGTAAACAAGTATTCAGGTAATCAAGCCAAGAATCCAGTCACACAATCCACATCTGAAGGGCACAAAAAAACTACCATGCGGGCCTTCCTCAAGCGGCGAGAGTTGCCCAACTGAATCCCTCGGTAAAAATGACCAAGAGTCGTTAAGGCGTTCTCGAACGTGCCTAAGTGGCAGCGATCAGAGGAGGAAGCTCAATTGTTGGCGCAGCAGCCTGCAAGCAAGCGTGTAAAACCTTATAAATCAGCTGACACTATATGCTGCAAGGTGGCTAAATGGAATCTCGTGGTGGATGTCATTGATAGAGGCAGACTGTTGTATTCCAATCTAATTGGGGTATGGTACTACTGAAGTTGTTGTTGGCGCTCAGGAGGGTCTTAGCGGACAACACAGGTCATCACACAAAGTACGAAGATGCTGGATGGGAGGTAAGACGTGACATGGTAGCCTCTGAAGAAATTACGCGACTGGCAGGTTGTTAGGATTTTCCAACCAGCAGGATTCTCTGTCGTCAATTCAAGATGTTCTGCGATTTCGGGGTGGTCTTCATCAGAGTCTATCGGAATGACGACAAAGGTGACTTCGTAAAGGAGGATATGGATTCGGCTCCCAAGAGCGTGTTTGTCGATGTGACTGCCAGTTCAATGACTTAGGAGAGCATTCTATAAAACAGGATCACGCCCAGCAGGAACAGGAGGAAGGCTAACTGCGATGAACAGTTTCCTTCTATATCGGCGTGAAGGGTGTCCCGGAGACGTGTTGACTTAGAAAAATCTTATCAACAAATACCACTATACCAAGTTTCATGAAGAAACCATATGGCAGTGGCCAGGAGATCCTTGAGGTACTCACAGATATGCAGTTCCCTAGCTACATCCTCTTCACTGGGGAATGTACGACCGGCCCCATGCCTGTACAGGAAAAGGCTTACGTGGGCGGTAGTTAGTTTTAGCCTCTTCAAATCTCCGCTGCCAGACGGTATCATACCTTCCGATCTACAGCGAAATGTGGAAATTATAGTGCACTATACGAGTTTTTATAGATGTGATCTCATCAGATAAGTTCAAAATAAACTCAGGGGTATCACAGAGTTCCGTTCTCTCTTGTAACTTCTTATTTTTCTTAATGATCTTCTATGTTAAACTTTTTACCCTATCTACTCTCTGAATGGTGTCACACAAATGTACTTAATTTTAATGCACGTAGAACAGTTTTGTATGCTTATGCATACGTGTAAACGTACATGCTGCTCCATCTGTAACTATGGGTGATATACATAAATATAAAGGAATCAGAAACTCTTCATGTTCTTGGCGTGAAAATTCAGTATGATGTTCGATGCACTAAGAACGCGTTTCATGTCACTAAAAAAGCATCCAAGTGGCTCCGTTTTTTAAGATGGTATAAGAGATACTTCACTCCTTCTGATCTCCTTACTGTTTATAACATATATACCAGCCCGAAAATTTAATACGAGTTTTACATCCGGTCCGGTGATTCAGTATATTTTAAAGCTACTCGACCGAGCACAGGGGAGGCTGAAAAAGAATCGTCGGTGACAGCAGTGTAGCCTTCTACAGATGTCTTCTCATCCCAGGGCGGAAATGTTCAAATCGAATGTCTACAAACAATTCTCTCTCTATTATACCTCCCATAATCTATTTGGCAGTTCAAGCACAATGTATTGCATAAAAAGAGGTCATCCCCTGAGTACTGGTCGTCCAATAAAAAAAATGAAAAATTGCTGATGAGGATGTTGTTTCTCGTCTCAGATGGAGCTATATTCTCAAAGCGTGGACTATCTGCACCTAAGTTTTGATTCTCAAAGGAGCAAGACCACACAAAATACTTCGAAATAATTCAGCCCCATCTGTCTGACCTCTTTCCTGCTCAAGACTTTTGAGCGGATAATTGATCTTCTCCTTAAGATCACAATATATCCAAACCACGTATCGGCATGCTACACTCACTTGTCGGTTTTGTTGAAAAATCTATTGATGCTTTAGAAAATCCTTGGGACTGAGCCCTAAGAACTCAAAATGGCTCATTGACATGGATTAGATCGACATTGACATATGACGTATCATAGCCCGACATGAAGAAGAACGCCTACCGTGACATAATAGGAAAAGCTCTAAGGGCTTCTGCCTTGATGGTTATAGGCGCACTGCATACCGCAATCGGTCACGAACTCTGCGACGGGATTGAGGGCCACTGGCATATGAAGAAGGGCGCTAATGGGTCATGCCGCAAAAATAGGGCTTCTAAGGAGTATACCGGATTATATTAATTATCGCTTCCCTATGCTACTTCAAGATAAAAGATTTACGTTAGATAGCGTGTCTGGTACCAATGCTGGACGGTGAAGGGTGACATGGTGACGTTCTCGAGGTCTATGCACACGGATCTAAACAGGATTTGGGGGTTGGAGGAGGCTTGCAAAGAAAGATGAAGTTCGAGATGCCATACCAACGCACTGTATTGCAGGTTGAGATGTCGGCCATTATGACGGCAGCAGGCTGGTTGAGGTACCATTGTATATATGGTGAGGATATCTGTATATGTACCCAAAGCAAAGCTGCAGTGATTCGCCATCTCGTCTGGTATATGACTGTATCCTGACTGTATGTCAGGATACGGATTAACTACTAGGCCTCCCGGTTGGATACTGCTGACTCGGCAAAGACTATATATGGAACCGTACAGATTAGGACTTACATTATCCCGATATGACTGCAGAAGATCTACAGAACCAAAGGAGTTTTACCGGCACCAATTGCACACAACAGAGGTCCATGTCGGAAGACTTGATCTTTCTTACAATGACTTCTGTAGGAGCTGCCAAAACGCGGAAGAGGAGTGTTGAAAAAGTAATTATCCTGCTCTCTCGCAAGATACAGCGTCTCAGCCCCGCTTCTGCGGAATCTTGCGGAGAAATCGGGCTGCGGTATTTGTTTTATAAACTTTTTTAATTCGGTCATAATTTTGGTTTAATACCGGATCTATTGATGGGACACATACTGGGAATAATTGTCATATTGACAATACCCTCTGCGCGGGCCATACAAAAAGACCTATTAGGATCCATGTGGCCCAGTTATGTATTGTACTGACTGGCGTCTTGTACAACCTAAGCTGACCAAATAAATGATAACATTGTTTGTTTTTCATATCAAAAATTTTAACCTACATATTTTAAAATTCTATCACTGTATGTACACTTTTTTCCTACGAATTTTCAATGTTTTTATTATCATTGTTTTTATACTGATTATGAATTACTTTTTTATTCTGTAATGTTTTTATTAAAGCCTTAACTATTACCATATATTTTTTCTTTGCAACTAACCTAGAAGTCCAAAATTAGGGAGTGCATTTACACTTTTTCCCTGACTGTATGTATCTGAACGTGAAAGGAGATTTGTAAAGTTTTGTAAATATATATATATATATATATATATATATATATATATATATATATATATATATATATATATATATATATATATATATATATATATATATATATATATACTAGCTGACCCGGGCAATCGTTGTTTTGCCTTCAAAATTTATTTTCACTGCAAGTCTGGTTTCGTTGCAAAGTCATGGCGGATTGATATTTCGAAGAAGAATGAAAGGTGCACTAAATCGGCATAGCAATTATTGTTCAAATACCGTTTAGCGAAGCAGAAATAATGGATTTATTTATTATTGATAGCTGGGCCCGATCCACGTTGTTGACCCCAAATTTTTTTTCGTTTGACTCCCACGCACTTTTCACGCAAAGAGGTTATATTTGAGTCGGTATCGGGCTAATTAACGCCACTACACACTGATTAAGGACCCAACGCCTTTAGCGAAACACAGCATAGGCTTATCGCGCTAATCTCTATCGGGCAAAACACAAAAAAACTAAATATTGCGCCATCTGTCGGAAAAACTAAATATTGCGCCATCTGTGTATAAAGTTTGGTAAAAATCGGTCCAGTAGTTTTTGAGTTTAGCGATCACGAACATACACGTAATTTTTATATATGTAGATATATATATATATATATATATATATATATATATATATATATATATATATATATATATATATATATATATATATATACAGATTTCCTAATATTAACTCTTCCGGATTTATCACACCTAAATAAAGAGTCCACTTATGAAGTATGTATTTATTAAATCATGATTTCTTAAAAGCTATTAAGGTTATTTTCCACATACCATTTCATTGATATCACACTTTTGAGCAAATTCCAGCCTATATTTACTTTTGTTATAGAGTTGAAAGCGAGGAGTCAGAGTTATAAATGTTGTAGAACTATATACACCAGTTCCTCTTTGCACATTTACACCTATCACATAAATAGCTTTCGATTGTTCTGCCATTACTTCCCGAGAATTCGTTTCCTTGTGTATTCCAAAACTTTTACACCACTGAAATCAAAATACATTTTGCATTAGTTTTAAGTGTTATATAAATACTAATTTGTGTAATTAATATAAATTTTGTAATGTGCCATCTTACAAATTAATCATTTATATATACTTAGGTATAAAATAATAAAAGCCCAGCACGATATAATAAAACCATATAAAATATCAATAATTTGAAGTCGAGTGGTGTGTGGCAATATATTTGTAGTACTTAATAACTTCTCTTATCAAATAATTCCTGAAGTAGACTGAAAACATAATCGTTCATTTATCTGACGCTGAATAGCTTCGCTGCTAAGAGGCAGATAAAATAATGACGAGAAAGGGCCTTACACTTCATTTCTAATTTTCTAGAGTTGTAAGCATACCCTTCAATTCCTACATAACGCTATATCTCGAGTAGCAGAGTATTGGGCCCTATTAATGTATTTGTCCAAGTTAAATAAAAATCACTAACCTTTTATTTTCTATTATTCCCTTTTTTCTTAATATCAAGATATATTTCTTTAATATCAAAATATCAAAATTCTTGTTTAATTCAACTTACCTTATTATTAATTCCAAGACTTTTCCCCAGACGAAATTCTATTAGTGGTGAGCCTTCTTGATCAGAAAAGGAAAACATAAGAGGCGATACCTCTCTGGCGTGTTCATGTTCATCAAACTGTCCAGATGCTATAAGATTCGTACCCTCTTGTCTAAAAATGAGTGGAAGTCCAGTTTTGTTTATAAGCCAAATGGGAGCTCCAATCAATATTTCCATTCCTTTTCCTTGAAACGCTTGTATCGAGATACGCAAAAATAGCTCTCTATTAAGAACATCGACTAACTTTAATTTTGGCTCTACTATACCAGTATGCCCCATTGGAATTTTAAGACATCCAGATAATTTGTAATTGTCTAAAGTAATGGTGAGGCAAAATGACTCGTTAATATCAATTGAATAAATTTCCAATTCTTCTGACGCATTTAATCTTCCCTGAGCATGGCCTGTTATTTTGAACAGCAAATCACAGCATAATATGTTTTTTAACTTAAGTGGTGGCATAATGGTTATCGTATGACCCGGCATTGATATAATTTCCCTTACAGGATACTTGTCTTTTTTAATTTCTGACAATACATGATATGGTATTTTGTTTGGTGTAAAACACGAATGTATATCCTGATAGCAATCAACTGCTACACAGCTTGTCCAGTGAATGGGACGTGTACAAAAGCCGTTTTCGTCATCATCATTACAATTTTCTACATATTGTGGTTTTAAATATATGAAAGAGTCTACGAATCGCAAAGGTATGGTTAATTTTTCCAACGGATTTATTATCATGGGCATCGATTCTTTTTCGTTTTTCAACTTTAAACGCAACAAAAACGAGTTCACAGTCTTATTAACAATATTTAAAGCTGAACGAACTACAATTAGTTTTTGGGCAGACCCCATCAAGGATATTTCAAAAACAATGCGACTTTTTTTATTGTACTGCATATCTTTGCTAGCGTATCGAAAAAATGTTCCAACTTTATCAATAGAAATCGGTCCAATTAGTGTCCATCCATGAATTTGAATGAGTATTTGATGGATGTTTAATTTATGGGAATCCAAATGTCGTAGTTTACTTTGTGGACCGAAGTCGAAGGGAACTATTTCATTATGTTGAGCAGATATCCAGTTGCACAAAAGATCCTGTTGGGTTACTTCCGTACGGGTTATACCTCCAGCTTGTGAGAAGATTATCTTAAATATGAGTGGTTCACCAGTGAGATTTTTCAAAGCAAATGGGACGAATGGAAGTCTTCTTCGGATATTGGCAGTCATGGATGTTATATCATTTTTATACGAAGATCGTTTTAAATAATCTTCTGTCCAATTTTTAAGTACTAAACCACATAACTCTAAAAGTGTAGATGTAATATTTAATTTTAAGATTTGCTTACTACTGGCTTGTATTGACAAGCATTTTGCTTTAGATACGGCACACTTTGAGTACTTCCAACATGCTACACAGTTCCAAGTTTCCATTATAGGCTCCCAACCGCTCATACGGCGATTATAATAATCAGCTGCAATCGCAGAATCAATTTCGCCCTCATAAAATACAGTATTTTTCTCTTCTTTTACATGTATTTTCTTAGTAAAAATCAGATTCGAGAGTGAAATTTCCAAAAGCGGTACATCTGCATCTAAGCAATCGTCAATTATACAAACGGATATACAGCTAGCATTCAGTGTGATGCTATCAATAACCAATGCAGGAATCGAGTTATTATATTTTTGTTGAGATAACCATATAGCTGCCTCATTAATATTAAAACAGTTAAGTTCCATTGCAAGCCAGCATTCGGAATGTTTAAAGCCCATCGCTACTAAAGGTGCTATTTTTTCAAAGTCGTTACGATGAATGCAATTTTTGGACACATTCTTGTTCGTCTGTTTTGGTATGGATTGCATTATTCTAGAGAAGAGCATGGCATCATGGTAAGATATTCGCAAATATATTTTATTTTGAATCTGAATTTGAAAGCAATTGTTACGAAGCTCCATATTAAGCGTAAATGGATCAATGATTGATTGAGAGCTTTCGTTTTCACAGCCTAAAATACATGAGAATATTTCCAGGTGATTTATATCTATTGAAATGGGAACAATAGGGTTATTTGGTTTGTAAGAATATACGGTTGTGCTTTTAAGAATTATGGCGTTCGTATCAACTTGATCATTGTTTTCTACAAACACAATTTCAGAGTTTGTAATATTGAGCACGAATTCATACTTGGAGTTGCTCTCGGAACACACATATGTCTTAAGCTTTTCTTGAGGAGTTAAGATATTCGACATTTTCGGATTTGGATTTTTATTTGCCTCTAAGGACATATGGAAGTCTTCTTTTAAAAAGTTATTGAGTTTTTCCAAGTAATCCAATATGGCCATTATTCTCATGTTGTTTAGTAAGATGGTATATTTGGTTGTATCGTTTCTTTTACGGCTGTGAACCTCAGCCTGAACTGAACTTTTAAAGGAAGTTTGAACCTTCGGCTTTAAAATGTATTTAAATACATTGTTTGAAGTGGAACTAGGAAAAAGTTCTCTTGCATCCATAACGAGAATTTCACTAGATATCAAATCAATGTCCTGTGAACCATCGTTGAAGAGATCAATCTCTAAAGTTGATTTTATAAATTTGATGCAAGCGAATGCTGAGTTCATATTATAATTACTGGGGTCAACTGATTCTGCCAAGGATATAATTACATTTTCCAAAAGAAAATTCATTGACAAGGTATTCCAATTAGATTGGTTATTTTGGATGACATTAACTTTAGTCATAGAGCAAAGTTTTTCGATGGATTCGCTCATATTAACTTGGAAGTTGTAGTAAACATCATCTATAGTTTCCCCTAAGTTGTAATTAAAGAAACCTCGAATTAGTTTGTATTGTTGTAGATTGATAAGACCATGTAGTTCCGAAAGTGTTCCCTCAACTTTTACGTCCGGAATACTATGACTAATATCTGATTCAGTGTTCCTTATCACTTGTAACTTCAGACGACACTTCTCTTTGAATATGGCATTGCCTAACTTTACAATACTGAAGTTACCAATATGAAGAACATTAAAATTTCTCGTCACTAGAGGGCTCCTTTGACTGTAGTTTTCACGTTCGCCGGTCAGAAAATTTATATTATCTAGATCAATTTTCATTACATCAACTATTTCATTATAAGCATTTAAGTCAATGCGCTTTTCGTTTAACGAACTTAAGTCCTCAGCGTAATAAAATCCATTTACAAGCCTAAATTTACCAAGATCTGCGATTAGCAAGTGGTTGCTATTATATGATACTGGCAATAGAATAATTGGGGACTCTGCATGAATTTCTAAACCAATTCTTACACTACTACTCTTCAAGCTTTTCTTTGTTTCAATTTTCTTTAAATGCCTCATAACTGGCTGTGAATAAAAGAAATGGAATTATAAAAATAATCTTCATTTATAAGAAAACCAAGTCTTACCGACTGCAGTTGCAATAATTCTTTCATAAACAAGTGGAGTTCCACAATAAATCTCTTAGTGTGTACATATTTTACAGATGACATACAAATTAATAAATGAGCATCCTTATCTAGCGACTTTGAGGATCGATTTACTTCATGAATATTGAATCTGAAAAAATAAAAATGAAATTCATCTACATATATTAAATGGTTTTGTTTAAAAATACAATTCAGTTTATTTCACTGCAATGAATAAGCTTCAAGATAACATTCATAAGAGAAGATTTATTTGATAAAAAATTATTGATTTAATAAAAAAAATGTTTTAATTTAAAGAGTCTGTCATTTACAATTCACAATTTTTATTTGTAACGAGTTTTCCCAAAGGAATAATTCATATTATACGAGAATTAGTCCAGTAAAATAAGCATTTTTCACTTTACATTTCATATAGGATAGTTTCTTTTTTTGTTCGATTACACATGTGGTTGTTAACTTAAATTTGAGTTTTAGGGTTCGGGGTAGGGTCATTTCACCTCTTTTCTTGAAATTAAGCGCGCTACTAGTTTTTGGGCATTATCTCATGAACTATAAGGTATACGAAAATTTGTTAAATCTTTTTTTAGGTAATTATATTATATACAAATTTCTCAAATAAATTTTGGTTGTAAATTTTATAATTAAAACGTAGTAGAAGAAAATAAAAGTCAGTTTTTAGAATTTTTCTCATCAAAGCTGAATAAGTCGTTTTTTTATTAATTCTAGCGAACATTTTATCAATGGAATAAAAAATTCCAAAAGTTATTGTGCTTATATTTATGGGTTTTTGTATAAGTATATGAGTTCGAATGCTTTTCAAAAACACGATTCAACTAAAGTTTACTGATGATATGGTGAGCGCTAATTATGGTGGCTTTTATATCAGGCTTAATAGACAATAAAAAAGATTTAAAAAAATATATAATATATGTATAATACATTTTTGCTCTTAAACAACTCAACTATCGATATCTGTATTACAGTTTCATAGCATGAGGACATTGAATTCATAAATACGGCTATCGGGATGGCCTCGCCAGCTTTTTCTATTATTAGCATACAAATTGCCAAAGCTTCTAACCATTAATATATTAATCTTAGATTTTGCAATTTGCCAAAAGTTTGTTCTTAATTCGATTAAGGTATATTATTTTCAAGACAATGGGTCACAAATGAAATCTTAACATGTCTAGGAAATCTATGTACATATGTATGTATGTATACATACATCAAAATATAAACAGAACTATGAAACTAAAAGAAACATGAGTAATATAAATAAAAGTGAAGTGTGTAAAAGTAAATTTTAGCTGTGATTTAAGCTTAAGTTGTGTCTAATTTATAATTTTATATTAAGTTTTTGTTTTATAGAACTAAATTACCATTTAGCATGATTTATTATTACATATTACTATTTTGGTGTGATCATTTGTAACAATGTTAAGTTTTTTAATTTAAATTAAACCAAGCCGTTGATTAAGTCTATAAACAATTGATGAAATGTTGGAAAAACATGTTTTGTTGACATAATCTACATACTTTAGGCCTTATTAGCTTAATACTATTCAATCAAACCTATATTTGCTGTTGTTGTATAAAGATGTTCTTTCTTGCAAATAATCAATACGTGCTATAACCGACATAATTTTCCATTTTCACTTTATTATCGCAGTCGATAACTCGCCATAATTAAAATTAATTCGGAAAATCGTAAATCCCATTTTACACTAAGGCTTCTAAAAAGCTCAAAAATATAAAATAATACCAAAAGAAATTTTACATCCCATAGACAAAATCAATCTTAAACAATTTTCTAAACATAAAGATTTTTTATTTTATTAGTGTTTAATTTTTATAACACCAAAAAACAAACTAACAAAACAAAATGAAAAATATATATACATTTGTATTTTAATCCTGAAGAAAAATTTTTGCTCATATTTTCCCTTTTGTTTCAAGTATGATAGTGTAAAACCGAAATGTAATGTTACGTATTATTTTTCATTCGATTTCTCTCCAGAACATCCATTGAAACTCTAAGGACTTGTATTATAACATGTTGACAAACTTTTTTCAGTAAACATACCTTTTATATGTGAAATTCAGTGCCTCTGTTCCCGATGTGGAAAATCTTTCCCTATACAAACAGCCATATGGTGTCAAGTCGGATAATGAGATGGATCCTAATTTTCCATCTATATATTCAATCTCTTTCGCTTTACTAATATGCAGGATGACACATGAAATATTGGCTTTAGATAACTCAGACTCATTTTTTACCAAGATAAGGTTAAGAGATCTTATTGAAATTTCCAAATCATTCTTTGAACTCCTTTGATCTAAAAAAAAAATACAACAACAATTATTAAAACGGAAAATAATATACATAAGTATGTAGGTATATTATAAATATACCATATATCATAGCATCGTGCAAAACTTTTAAACTAATTGTTAAAAGGCGATTTTAAAGAATTCAAATTTGGGATGGACAGTACAAATAATACAAAATAAAGTAATTGATGTCCATGTGATATCTTTATTAATCAATGATTTTAAAACAAAGAATATTTTCGGCTGATATAAATATGTATAATATAATAATATAATATAATATATAATATAATATATAATATAATAATATAATATAATAATAATAATATAATATAATAATATAATATAATATATAATATATATATATATATATGTATAATATAATTATGACGATATATATCATGTAAAAAAATGCGAGAAGCACAGAAAAAACTTCCTATAAAAAAATAAACCAAGTTTATTTCACGTTAAGCTTATTTTTTATTCGAGAATTAGTATTTAAAGACAAATTTTAAAATTTTTCCTTATTTACTGAGTTCTGAAACTTACGTCTTTGAGAATTTTTTTTCTGATGCGAAAAGGGCGTAAGTCAAAGACAAAAATTGTTTTTGTTATTTTTAGTTAGTGCTTTCTTACTTTTTTTAATATATGTATGTATATATAATACAATAAATAAATATATTAATAAATATATTTAATTGAGTTTGAGGTCTTCTTTTATTATAAAAAACAATATATTTATTTTTTTTTTATTTTTCAACATTTCAACACCCTGTGGGTGTCTTCTTCAGGAAAAAATATTTTATAAATAAATATATAAATACATACTTACATAATTTATTTTGTGAGAAATCGCAGCGTATACTTAATGACATATGTACATAAACCTCTCATATAGAGAAATATGTATGTAGTTCTCACACACAGCTTATTACACTCCATTTCAACATTACCCAGGCTAATTGAACAATATATGTATGTACATAAAAAAAACCTGAAGGACTGTAGGTCCCACTTTTTTATTTTTTAGTCTCTCTTGGTAATTTACTTTGATAAGCTGCTCGCTTCAATCAAAATCAATCAATATTTATGTAACCACTTTTGCGAAGTATGGTTTATAAATCTTCCGAAATTCAATTTGGAAAAATGTTTACTTGGTTAATAAATAGATCGTTTTCGGCTATGATCGGTTTTCAGCACATAGCCGAAATGGGGTTCTTTTTTTCCTGTTCGTTGTCTGTGTATGTGTCCGCTAGTGTGGTTCGGTATACCTCTAGATTTGCATCGTGTCACTCTCTTATCTTTATATATTTGTGTTTGTTCTTCTACTTGTGTGTCTATTTCTCCCTCACTATTTCTCTCTCTATCTCTCTCTTTTTACCCCTTTTCTTTCTCTGCATCCCTATGTTCGAATATTCCACTTTATTTTTTGGATGTATAGTTGCTGGTGTTCCCTTCCTATATGCGTGGTAATCTGTAGTTATTAGTTGCTGGTTTCTTTCTTTCTGGGTTTCTTTTTTTGTGTACAAGTGTTTTAATGATTTGAATATTAAATATGTCTCAATCAATGTTTATTTGTTTACTTATTATTCTATCGTCGTACGTTTTCTGATTGTACATTGCCACGTTTTTCTAGTGCGTCTTGGCGTCCACTTTTTGTTAAATATATGGTTCTCGAAATCAGATTCTGGTATTGATCCTGGCTTCCTTAATTTTTTTATTGTAATCTCTCATGTGTGCATGAAATCTCACTTTGATCTTCTATACCGTTTGTCCGATGTATGTACATATGTATATGTATTGGCATGAGCAGGTTTGACTAGAGAGTATATTTTGTTTGTGGTATTCTGTGGTATTCTACAAAAAGTATTTTTTGTTTTGAAAGCTGTGTTAGTTTTGTTTTCTATTCTTTGCAAGTCTGTATGTTGTTTTGCCCATCTAAGTATATTAAAGCACCACAGCTTATCTTGTTATGTTCCTGTTCTTTGTTCCGTTCCATGTTTGCCCTGATATCCTTCTGATCTAGGTATTTTCTATTTCCGTTATTCTCCGCTGTGACGTACTATTTTTATCTCCTTCATATAGACCATGTGCTAGTGGTGTTCATCCAAGTTTCGTTAATAATTTTCTAATTGCTACGTCCTGGTATTGTTGAGGACAGTTCGCTGAATTGTACATTTTTGTCTCTAGCTTCTAGTTTTCTACATATTTCATATTTAAGTTCTTGTTTGTCACAATTGGACCTATTTTTAATAAAACCTGATTACCTTATAAGAGTAAGTGCGACTATACATGCTGTCAATGAACCATGACATCTATTGAAATAGTTTCAAACATCCAAATTAAAGTACATATTTATCTGCATGTGTCAATTCGTATTTTCTACCATTCGGCCAAATACATCCTCGATGTGCATAAACATTTATAGAATAGATTTTTGTTTCTGCAATTTTAAACAAAAAAATATAATTGAGATTAATGTCCAGTGGAAGACATGGAAAAATAACGGGATACTGAGCGGTTCGTTTCATAGTCGATCTAACGAATTATAACATCACGTTTTGCTACTGAATCAAAAGAGCATTATAGCATCTTTGAGGCTGTCCAACTTGTTTTTATCGGCGTGAATTGGAATGAAATTATTATCTGACCATTCGCGAATGTAGTTACAAGCAATGCGTTCATATGATGTGGAAGTAAATCGACGATTGCGAAGGCGATTTTGTTGTTGGCGCTAGTAACCTTGTTCGGATATCTCAGCAGCTCTCTATATCAAATGTTTCAATTGATCTAGAAATTTAACCTTTGAAGTGTATACTTAAAAACGGCGTTCAAGTTGATCAGTCATCAATGTAAAGGATAGTATTAGCTAAATTTCAAGGCATTCGTCGGGTTGATCCACTGTTCTAAAAATCGTGATCGTTGAATTAAAAAAAAGCCCTGACATTGTCCAATTGTCCCTGCTACTCTAGATGTTGAAGACCGTCACCGCAGACTTTTGTTGATCAACTGTATCTGCTGCTATAGATGTTGAGGAATGCTGATTCTAAAGATGTTATTGGCATTGAACCATTGTCTCGGTGGATCTAGACATTGTGGTGTAGCATCCTTTACGTTTGAGGTAACCTTTACATTAATCTGACGTTTTATTTTGCTCTTAGCTTTTAAATTCATCCATTTCTTAAACTTGTGAAATTGTAATTTTTTGGATTATTGTCGTCATTATACAAGTAAAATAATTTCGCAAAAATTCTTTATATAAATTTTTTTAACCTTTTGTACTATTTATTATATTCAATTAATCGAGCTTATGTTATGTATTTCATACTTCTAATTCTAATTTCCCATGAAAAAGATACCCAAAGGGTACCGAAATTGATGTTTTACTTATATAAAGTACGGTGGACCAATAACTAAGAAACCAACAAAAAACGATACATTTTTCGCTAAATCAGAATCAGTTTTAAATCAAATTTTTTTACAAACATATTTTTAGGATATTTTAGGAAGTTTTTATCTAAAAATCATATGTTATGAATGTTTATTACATTTAATATATAATAAAATTCATGTTATATACATATATTACTTGGGAAATATTATCTATTTTTATTACCTGTTGAAATAATTGAAATTTTTTAAATTTCGCACGACATATGTAATTTATTTGTAGTATTTTTCTTTTATATGTATGTATACTTACTGTTGCAGACTGTATGCTTCATTTTATCTTTCGAATTCATTGATGTATTTGTAATGAGACCAAAAAAGTCAAATACCATAAACCATTTTTCTGTAGATATTATTAAGTTTAGAATATTAAAGTCGATCGAACTTTTGGTTTCATCTGGAATCTTTGTATCAGCATATTTGGTTGTAACAGATTTGTATATTACCAAATTTTTTGTTTTGAGCTTTTGATTGATTTCCAGGCCGACTTTTTTTAACAGTTCTGTATTGAGACTTTTACTTTTTAAATTTATTACGGTGTTTTCGTTTAAATTTGATGGCACAGATAAACTATTATTGGGAATTTCATAACTTTTTATATCTGACAAGTTTGGGCATGAACTGGAAATATTATTTCTTAATATGTGTTTGTTGTCAAAATCCGTTGAAGAGTCTACCATATTTCTGAATTTGGAATTCGTTGGACATTTCAAGTCTTCCATGATTACAGATCGTAGAAACACTTGAACTTCTCTTCGTTGTTCGAAATCATTATTATAAAAACTAAATTCATGAAAAGTAATATGTACGAGTGAAATATTGTGCTCATTTTTTAGGTCGAGTTCAAAAATTGGTACGGAAAACTGCATGGAAGTTTTCACAAAACTGGTAGAGTTCGGCGATATGAATAAAATATCTTCTTCCTCTATTTCATCTTCATCTTCCTCTGTGCTAATTGTTTCTTTTAAAAGATTTATATCTGTTGCATAATGAATTGAGTCTTTTAGTTGCTCATATTGTGATCTAGATAGACATATGTTGAAGCTTTCCGTGACACTTCCCTTTATCTGAAATACAAAGAATATAAAATAATTATTTAACTTTTTAAAGCACTGACTATTTAGAAAAACAAGATACTACGCAGCCGTAACACGAGCTAAGAACGAAAAACTCATACACGCATGTTTTTTTTTTAACAAAGAACTTTGAATTAAATGATTCGTGAAAAAGCAATTTAAAAATTGTTGGTTATTTTCATATACGATCAGGTCAATAAGTTAGTACTTTCCGAATTTCCTACCTCTTAACTGAGAGCTCAATACTGCAAACATCTGTATAAGTTCAATCAGACGTGCCATACCATAATGCCATAGCTATAACCCTTGCCATAACCATAAAAATATTGCCCCTATTGCGGTTCACCACTCAACTCAGTTTGGTCGTGTGAGAGTCAACCCAACTTATGCACAACCAAACACACTTTAGTTATTGCGATACACAATAACTAAAATGAGTTTGGTTGTGCATAAGTTGGGTTGACTCTACACGACCAAACTGAGTTGAGTGGTGAACCGCAATAGGGGCATATATTCTTCACCTATTAGTGCTGCCATAACCATAACCAGGACGAAATGTGGATCCACCACAACACACCAGAGACCAAACAGAGGTAAAAGCAGTGGATATCTTAGGCTTAATCGGCGCCAAAGAAGGTCAAGTAAGGTTTGTCAGCCAATAAAGTCATGGCGACGGTTTTCTTTTTTTTGGCATGCACACGGTATAATACACACTGACCACCTTCAAAAGGGTAAAACAATCAATTGCGAATATTATTGAATCGATTTAATAAGATTAAAAAAATTCAATGAATTAGGCTACGAATTGCTCACTATCATCCGCCCTATTCTCCGGATTTAGCACAGAGTAACTGTTTTCTGTTTCTAAACCGGAAGAAAAGGAGATTTGATTCCAACGATGAAATCATCTCACAAACAAATACCTATTTTGATGACCTCGACAAATCATATTTTTTGGAAGGAACCAAAATATTAAAGAAACTTTGGCCAATATGTATTGTGTTCAATGGAGAGTAACGTTTGAACATTGCTCGGATATTTTTTAACATGGTATAATTCGAAAAACATATTTGTTTGAATAATCAAGTCGGCTGGAGTTTTTTATTGTTTTTCAAATTTACTATATTATATTTTATGATTTATTTCACAAAACTTTAATTTATTTAATGTTCTTTAGACATTCAAAATAGCATGTATTAAGAAATTTAATATGCTACATGCAGACATACATATAATAAAATTTTGGGTAATCGAATCTCCTTCCATTGAGACCAACGGGAAATGTATGAAGACTATCAGTTAACCGAAACCCTTAAAGGATTTTGAAAAGTTAGCTCGTAGTATTAATTGATAGCGTTTTGAATTTGATCTATTTTTAGGCAAATTCTTCCATTATTTTTTCTGCCATATTTATAAAAAATTTATAAATCCTTTATAAAACTTTTATAAGGAAAACTTTATTCATAAACGATTAATAGTTTAAAAAAACCTTCAATAAACAAATCAACAATTTTATTGCAATTTTTACCCCTCTATAAACCAAAAATAAATTTAAAATACTAGACAGCAACTTATTTGTGTCAAACTTTTTTTATTAGAAGACCAATATAATATTTACTAGAAAGAAAATTGTGACCTGATATTAAATTTGTTTTATTTATTTGTAGTAGTGATGTGAACCAAACATAAACAAATTCGGTACCAGGACAACTTTTGAATTACACTGTGTGTAATTTTTCGTGTCGTGGCAAAATAACCATATACGGACACCACTACGTGATAAACGACTAAAAAAAACCCGTGTCTCCCAATTTTTCCCAAAGTCATGCACTTTTTTTATGGGCCGCCAAAGATTTGGGGCCTCGGTATCATTTTCGCAAAAAAGTGATCATTTTCTCGGGCTCATATCTTGCAAACCGTTCCGAATTTCGATTTACTCTCTGAGGCGAACTTGTAGCTCTTGTCATAAAGAACAAAAATTGCGAACATATAAAATCAAAAAAACTTCACCTTCCAGATAAAAATCACAAAAAACTTAAAAAAAATTCGAATAATTCTGAACACCGTTTAGGTAGCGCTTAGGTAGCCGCAAAAGTGAAAAAAGTGACGCGGTGAAAGTTATATAAAGTGCTACAACATAATTCGTACAGGAAGTTTATATGTTGTAGAAATTTGTTTATTGAGATCTTAGGTAAATTTTTGTAGTTGATTGTTCCCTTGAATTTTGGACGGTTTGCTACCTATGGACCTGAACAAGAGAAAAAGGTAAAAAAAAATCGAATTTTTTTAAGTTTTTTGCGATTTTTATCTGGAAGGTGAAGTTTTTTTGATTTTATATGTTCGCAATTTTTGTTCTTTATGATAAGAGCTACAAGTTTGCCACAGAGAGTAAATCGAAATTCGGAACGGTTTGCAAGATATGAGCCCGAGAAAATGATCACTTTTTTGCGAAAATGATACCGAGGCCCCAAATCTTTGGCGGCCCATAAAAAAAGTGCATGACTTTGGGAAAAATTGGGAGACTCGGGTCTGGTTTTTAGTCTTTTATCATGTAGTGGTGTCCGTATATGGTTATTTTTTTCGTGTTGCACTGTGTTATCTACTAGCAATAAAAGTTAATTCATATATTAATTTATAATATTATTAATTCATAATATTATTATATTATACATTGCATCGATTATGAAAATCATCCTTATTACTTTCAATTTAATTTTTTAATTTTTTTATTACACGCAATTTAATTTTTTAATTGGTTATTTTTGTCGACTAGATTTGGATTTGAAATTGGAAATATTACTTTATCATGACATACCATATGCATATTTGGCAGCCAACCACATCAGCAATAAAATATCAATTGCACTAAGTTAATCTGTATAGAGTAGGTGTAAGAGTAAGTGTGTTTGGCAATGACTCTGCAAAGAGAACTTCTGCTTTAAACCTACTTCAAGTTGATATTTTCAAAATATCATTTTATACTTAAAATATCTCTAAATTGTACAAATTAAGTAAAATAGACAAAATTCATAAGAAATAATGTATATGTATATAAGTATATACTCGTATATAAATAAATAAATAAATACATATATATACATATATGTATATATATATATATATATATATATATATATATATATATATGTATATATATATATATATATATGTATATTTATATATATATATATATATATATATATATATATATATATATATATATATATATATGTATATTATATATATATATATATATATATATATATATATATATATATATATATATATATATATATATGCATGTATGTATATATATGCATGTATATATATATATATATATATATATATATATATATATATATATATATATATACATACATGCATACATGGCGCCGTGTTGCAATCCCATATACCGTAACCCCATATTGGCTTTATAGCACTTTTTCCTATGCTATAAACCCATAATTTGGGTTTGGGGTTATCGCACAAAATAAAATGCAATAAAGCCAATATGGGGTTATAGCACAAATTTTAAATTTTAAATATGGTATTATCTCACTTATTTGAAGGGAATAAACTCATATTGTATTATTACACATTTGTATACAAATGAAACCAAATGATTTTGTAGGGTGTACGAATTAGCCCCCACGAACAGTTATAAATTAAAAATTTTATTTAATTTCTTTGTTTTCTTACGCCATATTTTCGTAAATCTCCGTTACAAAATATTACTTGATTAAGTTCGACATTATAGCTATAGTACTTGTGAGCGTTCGGAGAATATGCCAACCATAAGAGTAATTCTGTTATTTTTTTTTCGTGAGTTTTTGTGAAAGGTATCCATCGTATGAGTTGAAGGATTTGCGACTCGCTGATTCCATTAACAAAAGCAAAAGCACAAGCTATTAGTTGCGCTTTATAAGTTCTTTTTCCGAAAAAAGAATCAATTATAAATCCGGGAACATTAGAAAAATTTATAATATCGCTTTTATTTAGTAAGATCTTCCTTGCGTTTAAACGATTACTCTCCATTCTTTTAAAATTTTCCATATTTATTTTTAAGCAGCATACGCAAAACTGTTTTTAATATTCGCTTTTTATGTGATAACATAGTTATTAGGCAATTCAATGCAAAACAGGTTTAACAGTTAGTTCACTCTCTATTATTGATTGCAAAAAAAAAACCCAGCAGAAAATTCAGTATGCCATGAAAAAATAGTTGTAAGGGATTGATTTCGATTATTTTCAAAATATATGAAAAGTTTAAATCACTTATATTCCGCATTTCGTAAAAGGGGAAACCATAATTTTGCAAAAAAATATTATAATAGAAGGGAATTTTCCCTTGTACGAAAAGTTAAAATCAGTCATACTATGTTATTTCTATAAAAAGGAAACCAAATTATTTTGTCTTTTACCTAACAAATGAATATGGAACATAATTCATAAGATAATGCATGTGATACAAAATTTTTTAATTATGAGGTTATCGCACAGAAAAAAGTGCAATAAAGCCAATATGGGGTTATAGCATAAATTTTAAATTTTTAATATGGTACTATCGCACTTATTTGAAGGAAATAAACCCATATGGGACTATAACACATCGCTAGTATTATAAAGCCAATATGGGGTTATGGTATATGGGATTGCAACACGGCGCCGCATACATGCATATATATATATATATATATATATATATATATATATATATATATATATATATATATATATATGTATATATATATGTATGTATGTATGTATATATATATATATATATATATATATATATATATATATATATATATATATATATATATATATATATATATATATATATATATATATATATATATATATATATATATATATATACATAAAATATTTAAGGGCGTGTTGTTAGGTAGCCTTAAAGTTTTTGTTAACTAAGGTGAACTTGGCCAACAGAAGCTGTGTAAAAATATTTTAAGAATTTACATTAATAATCATGAGATAAAAATACTTACTGACAGCATTTGATCCATACCGCACAATGCATTTTCCCCAGGTGATCTCGATTCATATTTGCATTCAAATAAAAGGGCGGTGTCATATAATATTGCAGCTGCTTTATTTTGACATGAATTAAATTCGTTTAGACTGGGCAGAAGCCTTGATCTTAAGTCACATCCTTCATCATTATGTAAGGAATAGAGATTCACATTCCTAATATCTATGAAGTACGTATCTTTTGTTAGAGTTTCTTCACAGTTCTCCGAATTTTCACGGGTATTATACACAGTAATTTTTCCTAAATTTGCTACCAAGACTTCGCTGCTTTCGCTTGACCGTGGCAAAATTAATACTGGTGTACTCAGTACAACATCGAGCCTGAAAAAAGTTAGATGCATTATAATTTTTTAACCATTCAATTATATCAAATTAAGTATTTTTCCAACTGTTTTTACTGACGCAGAACAGGACATTGGCGTGATTTCATCTCACGGTCAAGGCCCGCTAAAGGATATCTTTTATTCTGAGGCGGGAGCTACGCAGAATAGTTTTTTGGCTTTAATACAGCAAAATGCCTTGACAGGTAAAAATTGCATGGAAAGTCCAACGAACAAAGAGACGGACAGAACACAATTATCTGTGCCCTACCTATACATACATACGTATAAAGATTGCACATCGGTCATGGCCATATAGTTGTGTAAAACAAAAAAATTAAAGTCGGCAGCTTTTATAATACTCAATCTGCAAGCCGATTGATGTAGATTACAATTCACAGATGAAGTCATCAAATTTCCGACTGTTGTATTTTGCGACACATTGTCACAAAGTAGCACAAAAATAGGTTAAACTTGACAACACCAGGTGTAAAAATTCTTTTGGATTTCGGAATTTCCATAAATGTATGTATACCGATTTAAATGATTTTTTTTTGTAATCTACAATAAAAGGCTAAGATAAAATATGCCAAAAGTGTTGTTACGAAAATGTATTTAACAAATAAAGATTCTCAATCATTACAATTGTTTACGTTTTATCAGCAAATAACAACTTCCGTCCCACTGTGCAAAAGATGGTTCTAACATCTCAAACACAAAATCCACAACCTTTACATCCGGATCAAAACGGCAACGTTTATTTCAGCTGTGAGAAAGATAGAGAAAGTAGTACACACGTTCTCTATCTTTCTCACAGATGAATTGATACTTTCGCGACAAATTGTTCCGTGTGTGAACCAGGTGTTAGGTATGCGAAAGCAGTAACAACAACAATATTGAAAACTATACAATCCATGCTGAATACAAATTACTAAGAAAATCAGCAACAAAAAGCAAAAAAATTAAAAATAAGTAAAAACAAAATAATAAGTAAACAAAATAATAATTCCTTTCTTTATCTTTCTCCCAGTTGAATTGGAATTTTATCAAGAAAACTGGTACAAACCTGACCGTACCATCAAGATTAGGAAAGTGGGGTGTTAAAAAGATAGAGAACGTATGTACTACCTTCTCTATCTCTCTCACAGCTGAATTGAAAGTTGCGCAACAAAAGTTGAAGTGTGTGAACCGGGGTTAAGGAAACCACAACAACATTCAAGTAATACACATAAAAAATCTACATACAACCATGCGCTGGACAACAATAAACAACTGGGATCAACAACAATGCCATAATAAAAAATATGCGTTAATAATACGTCTTTTCCACGCAATTTTAATTGGGCAAGTTTCAAACCAGCTGGGCTATAACCTCAAATCATAGTACACCATCAGTATCCATTCAGTAGTGATCAATTTTGCAGTTCCATCATCCTCAAAATATAACCCTAGGTCAGTACTAAATTGTTTGATTTTGATATATGTAGGTATCAGGGATGAGAAAAACATCATCAGTGTCGCCAAACGACGTTTGGAAAGATTATATTAATGTACTTTATTTCATTTATTTTTATATACTTAGAATTGAATTCATATTATTTATTTGTTATTTTTTGCACGGCTAAATTTGAGCCACCTTAATGTATGCTTATTTGTCTTATATACTTAAAACGTTGTGATGCTTATGTAAATGTTGTTGTTCTTTTTAACATTGATCTTACGGCAGTGCTTTTTGTTTCGTTAAGTTAGTACCGTTGGTTCTTGTCTGTTTGCGCTTGCATATATATGTACATACATGCGTACATACATAAAGAAATACATATTTGAAACTTCAACTGAAAATGTTTTTGAAGTAAAGTTTAGTTTGTAAGGGAAAGGCACTGCGGTAAGTTGTTTGCGGATTTAAATTAAGTGTATTTGAATTATAACTACATATTTTATTTAATAGAAATAAACGCACACGCACACGCACACGCACACGCACGCATATTATAACGTATATGTACTGTCTTTTGTTTGGTGTTGTTAAATTCGCCCCCTTATAAACTGCAATCGCAGCCAGCGACAAATTTTATTTCGCACCTGTAATTTGGCGAACGTTTTGTGGTTCCTTGCCTGCCGGAACATTTTTATTTAAATAAATTTATCTGTGCTTGTGGTTCCTTGTCTGCCGGAACCTTATATCGAAGATAAATTTATTAACGCTTGTGGTTCCTTGTCTGCCGGAACATTTTTATTTAAATCAATTTATCTGTGCTTATGGTTCCTTTCTGCCGGGACATTTAAAACTGAAAACAATTATTAATTGCTGAACAACGATTTGGACATTTGTCTAAGTTCATCCACCTGAACGAAAACACAAGTTTGATGATGATACGATCACCAACAAAGAAAAGTCCACACCAAATGGCCGCAAGTCAGGGTAATGATGAATTTAGTTTAGCTGATGGTGTGCCTATTCCGAAGAAAATCGATAGTGTCTCTAATGCTGAAACAACAACAACTACCACGGGTGGTACTGCAAAGACAACAACAACTGTGCCGCCGGGGAATATTTTTGATATTATTAGTGATGAAACTCTACCGCCGTTGGTGGCTCGTCCTGGTGTGAGTTTTGAATCGTCGCAAGTTGCATCAGCAACTAACGTAAGTAATGACATGGCATGCCTTCAACGCCAAATGGAAGGTTTGCAGGCACAATTGCTTGACGCTCAAAGAGCAATGAAAGCTGTTGAAGGCGCACATATGATTAATGTTCAACAGAATATGCCAGCTTCAGGAAACAACACGCCAGTTACGAGCGGAAGTAATTTCGCCAACGGAGATGTAATTCAATGCCGAAGTCCAACGCCTTATTCTACGGCGACCCCAAGTTATCGAGGCCAACAGCAGCTGTTGACAGCTCAACCTATTAATGTTCAACCCTCCGTTTCGTCTATGCCCATGCAGCGTAAAATTTATGATTTGCCCGAATTCTATGGCAATCCTGAGGATTGGCCTATGTTTTTGTCTGCCTTTGAACATTCTACTGCCGCATATTTTTATAATAATTTTGAAAATTGTTTACGATTACAGAAGGCTCTTAAAGGTGAAGCTAGAGAGTGTGTGAAGTCGTTGCTCATCCACCCAAATAATGTGCCAACAGCAATTAATCAGCTGAAACTTCAATATGGTCGCCCCGAAGTTCTAATCCGATGCCAGCTACAACATATTAGGGAAATTCAGCCTATAGGGGAAAACGCTGTCGACAAGTTAGTACCATTTTCTATTAGAGTGAGAAATTTAGCGGCATTTTTGGAAAATGCAAATGGCCAACAACATTTATCGAACCCTACCTTGATGGAAGAACTAGTTCAGAAGCTGCCAATGAGCAAACGTTTGGATTGGGCTCAATTTGCTTCAACTTTGCGACAGTGGCCTACTGTGTTGGACTTTAGCACCTGGCTTCAGCGAATTGCAAATTTGGTAAGAAGTATACAAACGTCAAATGCTGTTGTCAATCGCCCAGCTAGCGATCAGAAAAGAAAAGTTGTTCTTCATGCTGCTGATGATCAGCGTAAACAAATGTGCCCTATGTGCCAGGCAAACCATAAATTGGTTGATTGTGGAAAATTTTTTGCATTAAATGTAACTAATCGTTGGGATGAAGTAAAGAAAATGAAGTTATGTTTTTCGTGCTTCGGTACTGGACACTCAAGCAGATTTTGTCGAATTCGTAAGCCGTGTTCAGTGGATGGCTGTTTGAAAAGGCATAACAAACTGCTGCACGATGTAAAAGTTAATAATGTTGTATCGTCTGAATCGGCCACTACAAGTAGCTCAAGAAATAATCGTGAATCTGTTCTTAGCTGTGTGTCTGAAGCTAGAGATAAAGGTGTGCTGTTGTTTAGAGTGGTGCCAATAATACTTTATGGCCCTGGTAACAAAATTGAAACCTATGCGCTGTTGGATGAAGGTTCTTCGGTTACTATGGTGGACAGCTCCTTGGTGAAGCAATTGGGGCTTCAGGGGCAACAAAGTAGATTAAATTTAAATTGGTATGCTGGAAAGGCGTCACAAGAAATGACAACAGTGGTTAATATGCACATAAGTGGTATTGTAAGTCGAAGAAAATATGCATTAAAGAACGTTTATGGAGTCTCGAATCTGAAATTGCCGGCTCAAAGTCTGAACATTGATTTGAGCGCTCACCCTGGCTTGCCTATTAAATTATATAATGATGTCACACCCAGAGTTTTAATTGGTTTAGACCATTGTCATTTGGGTCTTCCAGATGAAATCGTGCCTCTGGAGGAAAATGGTCCGTATGCCGCTAATACCCCGTTGGGCTGGGTGGTATTTGGTCAGACGAAGGGTAAGTCATTGAATTCCCACTTGTGTTTATTGTCATTGCAGCCAGGGAAAGTACTTCATGACTTGGTAGAAAATTATTTTGAAATTGAAAATTTTGGTGTAAAGGCCTTGCCAGTTATTGAGTCAAAAGACGATTTAAGAGCTCGGAAGATTATGAGCGAGTCTACATTTAAAATCAATGGTAGGTTTCAAACTCGGCTATTTTGGCGCAGTGACGATGTTGTACTGCCGGATAGCTACTCTATGGCTTTAAATAGGTTGATCGGTATAGAACGAAAAATGAAAAGAAACCCAGAATTTGGCGCGGCCTATAAATTTATTATGAAGGATTATTTGTGTAAAGGGTATATACGTAAATTGCCACCTACCGAATATGCTGATGTGTGCCCCAGAACCTGGTATCTCCCTCACTTTGGAGTTGTTAATCCAAATAAGCCAGGAAAAATTCGCCTAGTTTTTGATGCTGCTGCTTCTGTCGAAGGTATGTCGTTAAATACCAACCTGCTGAAAGGTCCACAAGCATATAGACCGCTGCCATCGGTTTTGTTCAATTTTCGTATTGGTGCTATAGCAGTATGTGGGGACATTAAGGAAATGTTTCACCAGGTTGTCGTGGCTCCGGAAGATAGATGTTCTCAACGTTTTCTATGGCGTGAAGATGATAGAAATCCACCTGATTCGTACGAAATGCTGGTCATGACATTTGGGGCGGCTTGTTCGCCTTGCATCGCTCATTATGTCAAAAACACGAATGCCATGACTTATTGTGATAAATATCCCCGAGCCGTAAAGTCCATTTTAGATCATCATTATGTGGACGATTTTGTCGATAGTTTTCCAACAGTGGCAAAAGCTATTGAAGTTGCCTCACAGGTTCGTGACATTCATAAAGCAGCTGGATTTGAGTTACGTAATTTTTCATCAAACTCGTTAGAACTCGTAAAAAATCTCAGAGGCACAGTTGATGGGCCCATGACTTTCTTCAATGATGCTAATGAGCCGCTGTCAGAGAAAATTCTTGGAATGTATTGGCAATCAAAGGATGATACATTCAGATTTATTTTGAGGTTCCACAACGTGAATGCTGAAGTTCTAGGTGGCGAAAAGTGCCCCACAAAACGTGAGCTCTTAAGTGTGGTTATGTCTGTTTTCGACCCACTTGGTTTTTTGAGCAACTATATGATTACAGCAAAACTATTGATGCGAGAGGTGTGGAGACATGGTATATTGTGGGATGCGAAACTGCCAGATTCGTTGGAAGAAATGTGGAATAATTGGCGCCAAGAGTTGGGAAATGTAGTCTCGCTAAAAGTACCACGATACTATTTTGAGAAGGGTTTGCCTTCTTGTCTTGAGCTACATATTTTTGTTGATGCCAGCGAGGATGCATTTGGTGCTGTAGCTTACTGGCGATATATTACGTCCGATGCGAAAATTGGAGTATCATTTATTGCGGCCAAAACAAAATGTGCTCCACTGAAAACTATGACAATACCGCGATTGGAGCTACAGGCTGCTGTTCTGGGAACTAGATTAATGTGTACGATACTAAATGAGCACGAGATTGCTGTTTCTCGTCGAATATGCTGGAGCGACTCTACAACTGTTATAAACTGGATTGGCTCTGAGAGCAGAAGATACAAACCTTTTGTGGCCCACCGAATTACAGAAATTTTAGATTCCACACGCCCGAATGATTGGAGATGGTTATCTACTGATCTCAATGTTGCCGATGAAACTACAAGAACTAAAAGGAAGGTTAAATTTATGAATGAAGATCGCTGGTTTCAAGGACCACAATTTCTATATAAACATGAAGACGACTGGCCGAAATATAGTCCAAACAAAACTGCTCTTATGTGTGATGAGGAGCTGCGACCAAAATTTGCTTTGTTGGTTAGTACAATTAAAATTATTGAGTTTAATCGTTTTTCTTCATTTCTCAGGCTAATTCGAACAATGGCTTGGGTCTTGAAATTTATAAATTACTGCCGAAAAAGAGTGCAACCAGACAGACCTGTTTATTTGTCTACAGAGGAACTAAAAGTTGCAGAAACTGTGTTGTGTCGCATTTCGCAAGGGGAAAGTTTTGCCGTTGAAATGGAAGTCTTAAAATCTGGAGGTGTATTGAAGAAGGACAACGATTTATACACACTTTCTCCATATTTTGATGAGAGCAATTTGCTGCGAGTGGGTGGTCGTGTTGATGCTGCCAGTTGGTTACCTCTAGATGCAAAAAGGCCTATTATTTTGTCGACCGCTCACAAATTTGCAGAACTTTTTGTAGCTCATATTCATAAGAAGATGAAACATCAGAATTTCGAAGCCACGCTTGGTGAAATAAGAAGAAAATTTTGGGTCCCTCGTTTGCGACGCCTGTTGAGAAAAACGGTTCAAAATTGCTATATTTGTAAACTCCGACGTGCCGTTCCAGTGCCTCCATTTATGGGCTCATTACCAAACGACAGATTGACCCCATATGTTCGCCCATTTAGCTTTACTGGTGTTGACTATTTTGGTCCGGTTAACATAACAATTGGTCGACGTCACGAGAAACGTTGGGTTGCACTATTTACGTGTCTGACAGTCAGAGCGGTGCATTTGGAAGTTGCCTTTGACCTCTCAACCGATGCATGTATTTTAGCCATACGAAATTTTATTAATCGCCGTGGTACACCGACTAAGATGCGCAGCGATAACGGTAAGAATTTTGTGGGAGTGAACCAGGAAGCTAAACGGTTCGAAGAAGTTTTTGACGTGATTAAGATTCAGAATGAAATGTCATCGAGAGGTATTGTGTGGGAGTTTAACTGTCCGCTAAATCCTGCAGAAGGCGGCATATGGGAGCGAATGGTTCAGAGCGTTAAAAGGGTACTAAGGGTGACACTAAAAGAAGTAGCCCCGAAAGAGCACACCTTTCAAAGTTTTTTGATTGAAGCAGAAAATATAGTGAATTCTCGCCCGCTTACTCATTTGCCTGTCAGTCATGAAGATGAAGAGCCGCTAACGCCCAACCATTTTTTGCTTGGCTCAGCTAATACAGCGCAGACTCCTGAAGGCAGAGAAATCACTAAACATATGGTCGTGAAGAAACAGTGGCGTATTGCTCGTCAATTGCGTGACCATTTCTGGAAGCGGTGGATTATTGAATATTTACCTACGCTTACTAGACGCTCTAAATGGTGTGAACGTACGAAACCACTAGTTGCCGGTGATCTTGTACTGGTATGTGACCCAGCAGTTTCCAGAAGAGATTGGAAAAGAGGACGAGTCGTTCAGGTGTATCCAGGGGCAGACGGTGTTATAAGAAGAGCCGATGTTCAAACAGATAGTGGAGTTCTAAAGCGCCCTGTGTCAAAGCTTGCTGTCCTTGATTTGGATCCACGGGGGTGGGAATGTCGCCAAACGGCGTTTGGAGAGATTATATTAATGTACTTTATTTCATTTATTTTTATATACTTAGAATTGAATTCATATTATTTATTTGTTATTTTTTGCACGGCTAAATTTGAGCCACCTTAATGTATGCTTATTTGTCTTATATACTTAAAACGTTGTGATGCTTATGTAAATGTTGTTGTTCTTTTTAACATTGATCTTACGGCAGTGCTTTTTGTTTCGTTAAGTTAGTACCGTTGGTTCTTGTGTGTTTGCGCTTGCATATATATGTACATACATGCGTACATACATAAAGAAATACATATTTGAAACTTCAACTGAAAATGTTTTTGAAGTAAAGTTTAGTTTGTAAGGGAAAGGCACTGCGGTAAGTTGTTTGCGGATTTAAATTAAGTGTATTTGAATTATAACTACATATTTTATTTAATAGAAATAAACGCACACGCACACGCACACGCACGCATATTATAACGTATATGTACTGTCTTTTGTTTGGTGTTGTTAAATTCGCCCCCTTATAAACTGCAATCGCAGCCAGCGACACAATCAGCATGCTGAGTCACGTTCGACTGAGGTTAGAGATGTATGCCTCGTCAGTCGGAATGTAAATGATTTAATTTCTGATGCATTTTCTTCATAAGATATTTTAACCAATCTATGAATCGGTCTCTCTGCCTTTGCTAACGCTGTTTTCATATACATACATATACGAAACGAACCTTGTCATCATTTCCTTCATAGATTCTGGTACGTTTTCATCTTTTATGAAGTTTTCCAATTTCGTCTTTCTTGAAGGCGATATAGAGTTTCAGCTCTTCCAATTCATGTTTCAGTTGATACACAAGGTTCCATATACTTGTGAGTGAGTTGGTTGGATTTGGGGATCTGCAATCTATTTGCGTTGTAAGTCGCTCTCCGATTTTTTTACGAATTTCACCGCTGCATCTCATATTACGTCGAAGTGCGCCGTTTTGAGGGGTATAAACTTAAAATCAATCACCCTTAACGCAGGACCGAATGATAGATTCTTGGCGAACATTGTAGCATGGAGCTCGACAAACCGATATCGTACCCTAACAAAATTTGAGGATATTATTTCACAACGTCTTTTATATACCACAAACCTCTTGAAGGCTCCAGTAGTGAGGTCACTTGCTACTTTTAAGTGTGCCGCCCCACAAGCAAATGAATACAGCTATATACACCTTGTGGGGTCTTTTACACTTTAATTTGTAGTGGACCAATAATGGCTGACAGTAATCCACACCTTATAACAAAAAAGTCCGCCATGGGGTAACTCTACCGGCGGGTAAGTTTCCCGTAATTGTTTTAAAAATCTTGGCCATGATCTAGTGCATCGGATGCACTTTATATCTATTTATTAAGTGAGTTGTAATCAATTACTTATATTTTGAATATGATGTATTGTATTTGAGTAAGTCTTAAGGGGAATAGTAGAACTAAGTATAGCACTCGCTAAATGTAGCCTGTAGCAACAACTACAACCATTATGATTATCCAGACATGAGTATAAAAGCAGCGCACAGTGGCTGAAAATCGTTTTTCATTGGCCAAAAGTCGAATTTTTTTTTGTCACCGATTTTTTTAATTTTTACGCCATTTTGGAGTTAATATATCCATATTAAGGTAGCCAAAAAATTAGGTTAAACTATTGATAATTGTGGGCGTGGCATGCTGTCAAACTCAACTGTTCTTTGTTATTTCAGTAAAAGGTGTTTTTTATCAGTTTTTTGTCAAAAATAAATGGTCACTACTCGCAAGCTATCATCGATAATGGCCTGCGGTCTTTTTTACAATGTTGGTAGGATTACAGTCTTTAGTTGTTGTAAGTGGTTACCGCTCTAGCGTTTAATATTAGAGGTGTTATGAAATATTTATGAAACTACTATATTTTTCTAAAATTTAAACTTTAGTGGAATAGAACTTCTAGGGAACAAAAGGGAACAAGAAACATATACCAACCCTATATATACTTTTGCACCCGCCATGACCCGCCGATAGAACACTTTTTTAATTTTAATGAAATTACTCAAAAAAAAATCAAATTACTCTAATTTAAACAGCCCTATAATTACTCGTATACAATGGTGTATTAAATTTTCACTTTTTTGCCTAAAGGTTTATGTTTTTTACTTTAGACTACGTAAAACTAAAATAATTAAATATAATACCTGCGAAAGGGTTTTATGGCTTTGTTATAAAAATATCACAATAGGTTCTACAGTAAACATATGATCTCTTTCTAATATAACTGTTAGGGTCCGCCAAAGTCATAAACAATTTTATAATAATAATCGCGACATTAAACCACTAAAGATAAAAAGAACCCCATATTGACGAGATACTCATTAGTTTTACCTGATATTACGGTCTGGATAACAAGTGCAGTTTTGTTGAATTTAAGTACCTCCTGCTATGAAATTGAAGATCAATGTGTGAATAACATAAACATATCTACAAATGTATAAAACTACAGATTCGATAAGGGATTACTCAATAATAAGTTAATCCTTTACGTGTACGTACGTATATTTGCAAGTGATAAATCATAACAGAAAAATATGGAGAGCTTCGGTTATAAAGAACTGGCCGAAGAGTATTTTAGAAATAAAAACCAGGCAGATGTTCTTACTTACGTTTAAATAAAATTAAACTTAAATTCGTGTAGCACCGAAATACAAGAGCAATTATCTAATTTTGTAAAAGTACTAAAAAAACGCTACAAAGAAGTTAGCTACAGTAAACAAAAGTTTTATATAAAAAGTGAAAAGTGGTTAGAAGGGCAACTTACTGTCGCTGCAGAAACAGCAAAGCAAGATAAGGTTGGAAGACCACGCAAATCATTGGACAACTGCAGCGATAGATCTAAGAGGTGGAAACTTAAAGATATTAACGATGCAATTGGTTGTACAAATATAAAAGAATCTTTCCTATATTAATTACGATCACAGAAACAATTAACAAAAGTGGATATCATTGAAAAAGTTATTAAAGCTAGTCCAGTGAGAACAAAAGGAATTCTTAAAAGTATACCAACTCCGAGCGATGCAATACAGTACACAAATGAGGAGGCATTAGCCTTATTTCTGGATTTGAAGTTAACAAAACAGCAATATATTAAGCTCAGATTGCCTGCGATTGAGAAGGGCTCAAATATTTATCCAGCATTTCATTACATAACTGCTGCTAAAATGGACTGTTTGCCATCAAAGGATACTATTACAATCACACCAATTTCGGCAGAGGTACAACTACAATCTCTACTTGATCACACAGCCGAACGCTTGCTACAATCAATACCAGGAAATGCGTTAAAGAAATATGGAAACACAAAGCTAATTCTTTTTTGCAAATGGGGGTGTGATAGTTCTTCGGGACAAAACCAATACAAACAAGTTGTATGTGAAAATATTTCGGACTCGGATATGTTCATGGTATCAATTGTACCATTGCGATTGAAAAAGATTTTGGAAGATTTAGAGCCTTCGACTAGTACAACGCAAACAATGGATATTTGGAAAAATGAGACACCATCTTCTACGAAATACTGCAGGCCAATCAAATTTGAATTCAAAAAAGAAACTTGTGATGCCATTAACAAGGAAATTAGTGATATCAAGGCCCAAATTGCAACACTACAGCCATTAGAATTACAGTTAGATGGGCAGCAAATTGAAGTAAGCTACCAATTAGTCATTACAATGATAGATGGAAAAGTAGGTCAGGCTTTGACTAACACGAAGGCTGCATCCAGCTGCATTATATGCCAAGCAGCATCAACCCAATTAAACCAAGTTCCGATAAAATCATTAGATAATACCGATGCATATGAATTTGGATTATCACCACTACATGCAAGAATACGACTCATGGAACAAATTTATAACGTAATTGTTACAGCTCATGCTTTTATCATAATTTTTTTTATAGTAATACCAATTATAATTGGTGGATTTGGAAACTGATTAGTTCCATTAATGGAACATATACTGAAAATCAGTTATGATTTGGATTTCGGGTCTTCAGGATCCATAAGAAACAATGAAACCAACAAACAGTTAAGAAGTTCAAAAAAGAAACATGTTCAAGATGAATATCGCAAAATTGGATTGATTATAGATCCGCCAAAACAAGGGTCAGGCAATGCAAATGATAACAATACCGCACGAAGATTCTTTTCAGATCCAGAAACAGCATCTGAGTGGATTTAAACCTTATTTTCAGATTTAAAATAATTCTAGAAGTACTTGCGTGCAATGAAGAAATTGACTCTAAACAATTTGGAGATTATGCTAAGGAAACTGCAAAAATATATACAACCAACTACCCATGGAGAAATATGTCTGCAACAGGTCACAAAATCCTTTATCATGGAGAAGATATCACTAAATATCATTTGGTACCACTTGGAGATCTATCAGAGGAGGCTCAGGAAAAAAGAACAAGGATTACAGATTTTATAGAGAGCACAATACTAGAAAAATTTCACGAAATTCCACAAATGAAGATCTATTTAATATATTATTGGCAACGTTAGATCCGTTCATCTCCAATAGTCGAAATAAATGGAAAGTGGAACATGGGGATTTATATGAAGAAGCAAAAAAACTACTAAAGAACAGAAATAGCACAGAGCAAAACATAGAATATTTGCAATCAATATTTGTGTCAAATGAATAATAATTATAATTGCCTTTCATTGCTATTTAAGTACGAAAAACATAGTATTAGTAAAAAATAATAATAAATAGAATAGAATAGAGTATTCAAGAGAACACTGAAGATGGCACAAAGCCGAAACCGGTCTGTTTACAAACCAAATTTGACGTGGGATGACGGAAAATCGTCCCAAATTCAAACAAACCCCGTCGGAAGGAAAACACAAAAATCAATAAATAGAACCTACTTTGACAGCAAAAAATAAAAAATTTTTCTGTGGTAACAGCAAAATCTCCAGTTAATTTTACTATTTTTTTTTGAGTGTAAACATTTTTTTGAGTGTAAAAATTTTTTGGAGTGTAACATTAAAAAAATTCCATTATCCCAAAAAATAATTACAATTATTATTAAGTTCCAAATATAAAATTTTTTAATATGCAAATAAAAGAAATAAACCCATATTTCACTCCGAAAGTTAAAAAAAAAATCAAAAGTTCAACTTTGACCTAGAAGTCCTTAAGAAGTACTCAATAAATTTTAATGTAATTAAAACTGAGTCAAGCTAAACTAAATATCTATTCATTAAAAAAAATTACTTCAATATTTTGATCGGTTCAAAAGTTACAGAATTTTGGCCAATGAAAAACGATTTTCAGCCACTGTGCAGCGCCATTTAATAAAAGCGAGGCAAATTTGTGTTGTGCACTAGTGAAGTGCTTAACTCTAATACCAACTGAATTTGTGAACTAAAGAAATTTTAGTGTGCGTAAGCAGTCCAGCGTTCGTAAGCAACAACTAAAAAACTGGTACAGCGATTTTTTTATAACCGTTTTTATTTTTTAATAAGGCAAAATAAAAAATACAAAATCATTTCAGTGCAGTACAGTGAAGTGAAAAGAGCCAAAAAAGACGACAAGGAAAGCCGATCGTTCATAAAAAGAACGAAAGTGACTCTAATGAAGACTTGCATAGTATAGAGGAGCAAAATGCTAAAATTGAATTTCTTGTGCATAAATATAAAAGAGTTAAGAAAGAAATTCTCAAATTTAAGAAAGAGATCAGCGAACTCTGCATTAAAAGAGAACATTGTGAAGAAATGCTTATCGCCGATTTGCTAGGGAATATAGTTCACTCAGAATTTTTGTTAATTTTTGTTAATGCCGATTCGGTCGTGTCGACACACCACCTTGATCTTTTCCTAAGTGAACATAGCCCTGATGTTCTCCTCATTGCTGAGTATAAACTGTACCCTAGGCATGAGCTTGAATTGGGAGGGCACAGAACACATAGGCAGAAACAAATCCAAGGACGTGGGGAGGAACCGCAGTACTTGTGAGAGAGGGTTTATTTTCTAATAGATTGGTAGTGGATCTCGACTGTATTGAGAATACTGCCGTTAGGATAGCTAGGGGTGATTCTAGAAGCATCCTTACTGGAACGGTGAACACTACAGCCATAGGGGGAAACTGTACATGAATTACTCTTGTCATGTCCTGATCTTGACATCCATCGTACTGAAGGCACGGTTCGTATTAGTGCTTAATACTTCTCCTACATAGACATCGTGCGGTTTATATTGTTATTGAGGTTAATGACATACTGTGCAGAGTGAAACCTCTTCGTTACGATATTGATTGCATGGATAGAGCTCGTTTTAATGATTATTTGACTCGAACTTTGTCTGATAGTAAACTTCCGGTGGATAGGACTGTATCTTGTCAGGAAATATATTGTTGCATTGGATCTATAGGCAATGTGATCCAGAATACAATAGATAGGTTAGTGCCGATATCACTTTCGAATAAGGGTCAAATGATCAGGCTCCCTCAGAACATCTTGAACTTTATATATCCGAAAAGAAGTCACAGGAGAATACTGTGACAGCTGATCCTGCAAGATATCCTGAAATTGGAGCCAAGATTCGCAATCTTAATAAGGTTATTCGCCATTGCAATTTTTGAATACAGTTATCGGATAGGCTATCTTTAGAGGTTTCCTCTAAGCAATAGGAAGAGGTGAAGAGAGAAGCGGGAGGCATTGATTCTTTCTCCGCTTCCTTTATGAGTGTTGTGCCCCGTGAAGTCGATTTTGTCACTGCAGATGACAATGTTTTTTTTTTTTTTTTTTTTTTTTTTTTTTTTTTTTTTCACGCTAATATATGTTTATTGTATCTTCAAATAATTGAACTAACAATAAGTGTTCAAATCTTAAATATATAAATAATTATTAGGCCCAACCAGTGTCGGACATAAACTTAGTGATAATAATTAATAATACATAAAATTCATGTTACGCACAAAAAATATTTTCAAGGAATTTCATCTGGAGAGTTGCGTATTAATGCTGTAGTGTCCTTCTTTTTTTAAGCGGATGTGTCCAGGAAAGTTCAAGATGTTACGAGCAAGGGGATTAGGATGGAACTCGAGTTTTGTTAAATATTTTCCAGCATATTTTGCAATTTCAGCGGTCACAAGTGGCATATTTAAATCACGATGTAAAATAGAATTTTTCAAGTACCATGGAGCCGTAGTTATTAACCTTAATATTTTGTTTTGCATTCGTTGGATTCTCTCTACATTGGAAGCTGAAGCAGTGCCCCATAGCTGAATTCCGTAACACCATATCGGCTTCAAAAGCGACTTGTATATTAAAAGTTTACAATCTAGACTGAGGGTAGAATTTCTACCAATCAGCCAATGTATCTGGGTTAATTTAAGCTTCATTTGTGTCAGCTTAGAGTCAATGTGGTGTTTCCATGTAAGCCGTCGGTCGAGGAGAATACCAAGATATTTCACATGTGAATGTTGAGGAACAACTTGATTGTTGATTTGAATGGGGGAACAAGTGTCTATTCGTAGGGTAAATGTAACATGAACACACTTTTGTTCATTTACTTTTATTCTCCATAAGTTCAACCACAATTCCAACAGGTTAATATGTTGCTGAAGATAACGGGATGCCTCGTGAGGGTTTTCATGCATACTAAGGCAGGCTGTATCATCGGCAAATGTAGAGGTGAGGATATTACTGCTCAAAGGCATATCACAGGTATAAATCAAATACAAAACTGGCCCCAGTATACTCCCCTGAGGCACCCCAGATGAAATGGTTTCGGGCACACTCATGAAGTCTCCTTCCACGACAGTGAACTTCCGGGCAATAATGTAACTTTCCAAAAGATTTACAATGTTTATTGGTAGATATGTCTTCAATTTTAGAATTAGGCCTTCATGCCACACTTTATCAAATGCCTGAGAGACATCAATAAATAGGGAAGAACAATACTTTCTTTCTTCAAATGTTCTTCTTATGAAATGAACCAATCTATGACATTGTTCAATGGTGCTGTGCTGACTTCTAAAACCAAATTGATGGTCCGGTATGCATCCATTATCAGCTAGAATTGGGGACAATTTTGTCATGAGAAGTTTTTCAAAGAGCTTCGAAATTGTTGACAGCAAACTTATTGGCCTATATGACTCAGCCTTAGTAAGATCTTTACCCGCCTTTGGAATCATTTTGACCATGGCAAGTTTCCAGCTGTGTGGGTAATACTCCAGTCGTAAAATGCCATTAAAAATAAATAACAGGATTCTAATAGCAATACGAGGCAACTGCATCAGCATCTTGTTACTAATTCCATCAATACCCGGGGCCTTCTTTGGATTGGTTTCAGCAATTAGTTTTTGTACATCAAGCATCTTAAACTTTATGGGTCGAGGGGGTAGAGCTACTACGCTCGGCAAATCAACAGCACCAGTACATGTGTTTGGGGTAAATACGTCTTTTAAATGACCAGCTAATATGTTACCTTTTTCAGTATTAGTTCTTGCCCAACCTCCGGTAGAAGTGCGCAGGGGTGGTTTAGACTCAACGGGTGTTTTAAGCTTTTTAGCAGCGCGCCACAAGGAGTAATTAGATGCTGCAGTGACATCGAGACCTTCCAGGTAGTTCTTAAGAGAAGCAGATTTTTCAGCTGAAAGCAACTCTTGGAGTCGTTTAGTGCATTCTCTAAGTCTGATTTTATGTTGGGGCGATCTGTGCTGTTGCCATTCCCTTCTAGCTCTTCTTTTTTCACATACGAGACGTTCAATGTCCGCAGAATAAATTCTATTAAACCCAGTCTGCGGATGGGAGGTAGTGGCATGTTTAGCAGCCTGTTTAATATTCTCGGTAAGATTGGCAATGTTAAGTTCAATATCATCGGGAGTTCTAAGCCTGATGTTTTCCGTACAATGACTACTGAGATATTTTTTGAACCCCAGCCAGTTAACACGATGTATCATCTTCACATATGGGTTAGGTAAGTCACTTCTTAGTGGGCTACAAATTGTAACGATCGTGGGAGAGTGATCGGAGGAGAGATCATGTGAAGCTTCAACATGAATTAAATCCCTAGGGATATTTTTCATGACCCCAAAATCTATAACATCCGGAATTTTTTGTATGTCAGTAGGCCAGTAAGTGGGCTCCCCACTAGAAATGACATCCAAATCCATTTTTGAAATTGTGTTGAACAATGCTCGACCTCTAGGAGTAATAAGACGCGACCCCCAGAACGTATGCTTTGCATTGTAGTCTCCAGCTGCTACGAAACAAGGGCCAAGAGTTTTGTAAAAATCCTCGTATTGATCTTCACTGATTGAAAATCTGGGAGGGGAGTAAACTGATGATATCACAAAATTTGAACAAAAATTTTCGATGCAAATATTTGTTGCTTGTAGATGGTCTTCACAAGTGTTCTCAAGAATATAGTGCTTGAGTCTTGACTTTATTAGAATTGCTGATCCTCCGCATGCTCTTCCTCTCGGGTCCTTTGTATCATATAAGGTGTAGCCACTCATTTTAAAAAGGCTTCTCGAAGTCAAATGAGTCTCAGATACCAACATTACATCAATATTCTTCACCGTGAGGAAGTGCTCTAGTTCGTTTCTATGTTGGCGAATGCCGTTAGCGTTCCAGAAACATAACTTTAACGTGTTCATGGCTTGTTAACTAATGCTAGAAGCAGAGTGTTCTGCATTCGCAGCATTTCTTGCATCATGCTAGTCATATTTGTCGTAAAGTTGCTTATAGTTTGCACCAGATTATCAATAGTAGCTTCAAGGCGATTGAAATTAAAGCTTGCATTTGCGTTTGTTGTATTGTTTGGTGGTGACACTTTTTGAACGGGAATAGAGTTGATCTTCACAGCGTCAGCATACGATACATGTGAAGTGATTGGTTGGGCCATTAGGGGATGAGTAGCGGAGTACGTATTTCCTGCTTGAGCTGGAGTTACTTTAGGCTTTTGGGTCATAGCTTGTTTCACAAAAGAGAATACAGGACATCCTCTGTAGTTAGCAGTGTGATTACCTCCACAATTACTGCACTTTTTTTCCTTCTGGTCCTTCGACTTATTGCAAATAGCAGTGTTGTGTAATTCACCGCACACAACACAAACAGACGGTAATTTGCAATAAGTTTTCGTATGGCCATATTCTTGACAATTATGGCACTGTACGGGTCCTGAGCGCTTGTGTGGTTCTTCGACTGTAATTTTCCGGTATAACAGATATTTTAAATTATAAATTGGATGGGTCTCATTTTTCTTCAATTTTATATCATTTGGCTCCAATTCAACGCGAAATAAGGGTTGGGGGATCTTCTCCCTGTTTATTATGTTAGAGACATTCTTTACCTTAAATCCCTGGAGGGTGAGAGCATCTTTAATTTCCTCAGGAACTACATAAGAATCTATGCCTTTCAATACGATCTGTAGGCCTTTAGCACTCTTAAGCTGGAATGTGTAGAAACTTGTTTTATTTTTTTCGAATTCGTTAACCATTTTGCGGAAGTCTTTTTCATCATATATTTGAACTTTTGTTTCATCAATGTTACCACGTTTTATTGGAACAATGTGAAATGACTTTTCACCAATGGCCGAGATTAGTTTTTTAATAAGTGTGTTCGAGTTTTTTTGTCTCAGATAGATTGGTGGTGGTTTTGAAGTTTTTTTCGAAGATTCTTCGGGTTTATCGCTGTCATCTTGTAATATTTTAAACCGGTTTTGACGATTAGCTGAGGCGGCGTCGTTGTCTCTGGATATTTTCGGAACAGATGAGATTTTGGATGAATTTGGGCTTCGCCCGCGCTTTACTACCGTTACATATCTGTCCATTCCGACAGGCACTTTAGGTTTTTGAATATTATCGTCCATTGTGATAACTGGGTTAAGTGATGAACACGAGCCCAGAGCGGATAATGGCGCTGACTTAAATAACGATGAACTAGGCAATGGTAATGTTACCGAATCACTACTTGGCATCGGAGTAAGCGAATTTGATCGCTCACGTAAAATTGGCTTTGCCGTTAGAAAAAGACTGTCATCCAATTTTTTCTTTTTATTGTTTGCATTAAGAGCTTCAGAACTCACAGTAAAATAGGCATTTCTGCCGTTAGAACTCACTTCACAATTTTTTGTTTTTGAGGTACTCATGCAGAGTATTCCTCAGTCACTTTGTTTGTGTTTTTTGTTTTTTTTTTTTGTTGTTTCAGTTTATACGAAAAATATTATTAATGCAAGTAAAGCAAATTTAACAAAAACTGTACTTATTACGAATCAGTACTTATTACGAATATTTTTTTTGTTTGTATTTTTGTTTGCTTAGTATGTGAGAAAAAAAAACTCCGCTAACACGTCTGTTCACTACGAAGGTTCAACAAGACTCGATGACAATGTTGAAAGTGATAATGTTCACGCCAATGATTTGAGGTTGGTAACTATTGGTTATGTCAGCTTTGCCTTGAGGGCAAGAACAAATAAGGGGTTTATTGGTTGTGAACGGATGCCCGATATCGTTTTTAAACGCACGGATACCCTTGCATAGCGCTATCTATCGATCCTGTATAATAACTGCCTAAATATTAGGTACTTCTCTGTCCGATGGAAGAAGGCACTGATCATACTCATCCTGAAAGCCGGGTCGAACCAGCAGATCACCTTATTATCTGCGGTTGACAAATTGCTCGAAAGGTTCATACTGTCCGAGATTCGGCAAACGATGGCGCATCGGTATTGATTGACAGTTTAGTTTTAAAGAGGGTATTATGACTTCGCATGACCTCATGGTTTCGGAGACTATATTACGAAGAAGTTGAATAATAGGTATGCGAAGATAAGGATTATCCTTGATTTTGAGAGACCTTTCGATATGGTATGGCAGGAGAGTATAATGTACAAGATGTTTTTGTTAGGTTTCACTAGAAGGACGTCCAAGGTAGTAGCGGATTTTCTCAATGGCAATATTGCTGCTGCTTTACCACAATGCTCTTTATTGAGTCTCATATTACGTAGCATTTTCGTTTCTGACATACCTCAGCCACCGGCTGGTGACCTTAGGCTGATGTATGCAGATGATATCTTAAATGCTGCTTGTGGTCCTAGGACGGACAACCTGAATCGGAGAGTGAGATTCCTATCTTCACTCCTATGTTGTGAAGTGGGGAGTTTAAACTCAATATTGAGAAGACGGAGGGGATTATGATCAGGGGTAAAAGCAGGAACTTAAGACGTTTTACTCTGGAATTCTACATTGGTGGTAGGATACGATTACATATTGGAAAAGGTGAAGACAGTGTACTTTATGTACCAGCGCTAAGACTAAGGCTAGGCTACTTTTGTATCGCCAAATCATTAGACCACGCGAATTCTCCGCTTTTTCAGTTTAGTTTGGAATCTATTCCCATCAATTGAAGAGGATGAGAAGATAGAAGAGGATATTAATATCCTGCCTAAGACTTAGGCGCATATTGAGTATCGATGGGATCTTCCGGAGATCGTCGTGTCATAAATTTCGAAAGGATAATCGTTTTTCTGGGTTCTGCCATCAGCTTTCTTGAATGTGCATCTTCCCAGAATTAGTTTGTAAGAGATGGCTTTGTAATAGGTTTAAAATACTGTAAAACGTATACAGCAGGGCTGTACATACTGTTAACATTAATGCTTAATAGAATAATAATTGTTGTTTTTAAGAAATCGATGTAATTTTTGGATTGAATAAACATGAACTGCCTGTCCCACGATGTCACTCGACATCGATCGCTCGCATAAATACGTTTGAAACAGCAACAAATTTCAAAATGTTGTTTTTGGTTTGAACGTATTTATGCGAGCGATCGATGTCGCATGACATCGTGGGACAGGCAGGAAATGAAATAAATAAAAGGCGAGGCAGTGTGGTTGTAGCGGTCAATATGTAAATAATGAATATAATACAAAAGCATATATTATGTTTCCTTTACTCTATTTGGCACCACAAAAATAAATATTTTCTGACAGAGTCCTGGACGTGAGTGAATTTTATCCCAATCTTTTGCAAACGTTTTAATATGAAAACTACTTTCTACTTACGAAATGTCTCCAAATTTGCTGTTATTCTTTCTGCGAGTAGAGCTGATGTGGTGTACAAAACCTTTGGCCATGTCCGTCGCCTTATTACGTAAAGATTTTACGAAATTCCTGAAAAAAATTAATACTGATATATACATATATGTACATACATTATCTGAAGTTATAGTTTAATATTCACTCAAAATGCAATTAAAAGGTTTCGATTCTAATTTTGTAAATAACGTTACCAAAGTGATTTGTAATGACAAAGAAAACTAAATTTTTAAAAAAATTGTGTTTCTCATACATATGTAGGAATTCTAAAATTTATGATAGACAAAACAATGCGCTTCTTCAATGAAATTTTTATGAGAAACAGAAGCAAATTTAAACTTTAATTTTGTTTTGGCACTTGGTGACATGATTTAAAATATTAGGAACTTTTCATAATAATATTCGGGTATGTTCCAGGTTTCGACTCGGATTGAAAACGAAAAATTTTTTGAATCCCCATAAATTATAAAAAGGGTGTTCTGAATTCAGCATGTTTTTTCACATTCGAAGTTTATGTTCGAAAAAAATCTAAATGTCAACGGCCACAGCTACGCAAAAATCGACGGCGGTCGGCAAAAAAGTTAACAAATTACAAAAGTAACACCCAATTTTCACGATGATTTTTTTACTTGTCTTTAAGACATGTCTTTTTTGTTTGTAGGCATATTAGGTAGATAAGAAAGAGGGGTAGCAAAAGAAACGTGGTTTCTGTTTTCGTGAGTTTTTTACAACAACAATGAAAAAAATACATCTCTTCCTTTTAGCTGTCATTCGCAATTTTACTATTATATTTTATTTGCATTCGTCTGTTAAGGTGGTTATTTCTCTGTGTTCTTCTTTATTTTTCTAGTTTTAAAGCGACAAGTGCTTGTTTTTTGTTTTGTGTGTATATAAATAAAATAAATATAAATAAAAAGTTCAAATAAATATAAACCATGTGGAAAAACGAAATTGTGGAGCTTTTAATATCTAAATATCAGGAACACGAAAACTTGTATGATGTACGTAATCCTACATATATGGACCGTGTCAATCGATCAAGGTCTTTGTTCACAATCTGCCATGAGCTAATGATATATACTTTTTAAAGTTATATTTTAATAAAAGACGAAATTATTTCAATTAATGTACTTATAATAATTTAACTTGTTTTATTTTAATTTCAAAATAATAAACCAAAGTATTACATTCTATGAATAGGCACAATAAAATAATATATTTTTCATTTACATATGTACCTACTCAAAAACCTTTAAATATTCATTTTTAAAGTGTTTCCAAATTGCCTGGTATACTTCCGGAACTGCACGACAAAGAAAGGTTTCACATAGTCTCGTCTGATAATTTGTGCTTTTGATGGACTCTCCAGTAGCGAGGTATTGGAGTGTAGCTGCCAGTTTCTCTGCTGGAGTTATCGCTTCTCTCAAGATGGTATCTTGTTTTACTATATCACCTGCGATTTTTGCGAGTATCAAATTAAATGTCTCTCGGCTTATTCTGATATAGTTCAGAAAAGACGACTTATCTCCCAAGAAGTCGTTCATAAGAAACGAAAATGTACCTCGCTCCACTCAGCATTTCCGCCATTGCTTCACCCACTCACTAGTTTTAGTCAACTAGTTTTACCTCCATTGCTTTCTTCGATGTTTTTCTGTATAGCACACAATTTTGATTTTTTTAAGAAAATTTACTTTTTTAAATACTTTACTTCTCAAGTTATTAAATTCCGTTTTTGGCGCCCAAATTATAGAAATAAAAGGAATTAAAGATAAAGTAAAAAAAACAACTCTGGCTGCCAAATAAGAGTTTTTTTTACAACAACAGTGAAGAAATAGACATGTTTTAAAAATCATCATGAAAATGTGACATGATTTTGGGAGCAACTTTAAAAGAAAATAAAAAAAGACATGTCTTAAAAAATCATCGTGACAACTGGATGTAAAACAATTTACAGAGTATGAAAAAGATATTCATTTAATTTTCAACGCGAATAAAAACAAAATTAATATTCTTAAAGAAACATAGAATGAAAATAAAATTATTCAATACTCTCAAAAAAGACAACGAACGAAATTAAAATTATTTGCTTTTGGTTGATCTGCTCGCCTGGCGTTATTTATCAGCGCGTTTGCCGGCTATAGACATAGCGACTACGTTGTCCTGGCACCATTTGTTGTTAAAACAAAGTATTGCCTGATTACTTTGTGATTTTACAACTAAATGCATTCGAATTATTATAATTATTGTTTAAATAGATTTATATATATGAAATTAGTTTTAATTTCCTTCAAAAAAATTCATTTTTCTTTATCAATAAGATCTAAATGCATTGAGATTTAGTTCAAAAAAGATTGACATATCAAACTTTAATATGTAGGGCAACTTTGTGTTTTCGAACATAAACAAAATTGTTGTATTTTTTCGTATTTTCTTACACAAGTGAGATCTGCCAAAACCAAATTGAAATTTTTGGCAAAGTTTAAAAAAAAATTTGTTTGCATTAATATTTCTGTGAAAAATTTAATTTTTTTGATGAAGTTCAATAAAAAACACTTCAAACTAAAAACCAAAATTGTATTTTTCTTAATAATGTTAGCATTTATAAGAATAAAGTACGATTCGTTTTACTTTCACCCACCCCTTACTACTCTAATTGAAAACGAATAAAAACATGGGGATGTGAATTGCAGAACACCAAAAATGCTAAAGTAATCCACTTTCGAGTGAATTCGGATTCTAGAACATACCCGATTATTAACGAGCGAAAATGTTTAGCTTCACAATTGGAATATTGCCGATTCGATTGTTCATGTTTCTAAATCTAGAACGCAAGTTCTGTATTTTATTATTGCCATCTTTGGATTTTTTTACTGCGATGTCATTGAATGATGTGGGGGATGTTGGACAGCATACAACTGACTGGTTTGATTTAACTTCGCGAAGCATAGAAACTATCTTGGCAATACATCCATTAGGAGTAAACTAACATGCGTCGGGCGTTCTCCAAAACGGGAAAATAGTTTTGCATCCACTGGAAAATCGCAGCGAAAAGATAAATACCCTATTTTTTGGCGTCCCCTGCAAACGTTTTAAGTACAATGATTTAAGGATTTGTTACTGGAATGTATAACATTGCATTCACCAGGTTTCCAGTGGCGGATGTACTTAAAAAGTACAAATCCGATATTACTGCTGTACTGGAAGTGCTATGGAATGGACACTATATTGCAGTAGAATAAAACATTTCGTCTCTAGGCTTACTCAAGTGGACGAGCGCCTAGCCACAACTCGTAGTAAATCCAAATTTATCAATATCAATTTCATCTGCTCCCATGCCCCTTGATAAAAACATACCGACCACATGATATGTTTTATGAGCGCCTTTAGCAAACATATGATTGCTGCACCCAGCGATGACACTAAAATCGCTTTGGGAGACTTAAATGCTAAAGTAGGAGAGTTGCAAAAGATTCAGGTCAGTACCTGCCCGAAGGCCTAACCTGACGGTGCACTCCTGCACAAGGGTGAATAAAGCCGTTCACCACCGTCCCCGTTGTCCCCATTCAAGGGCATATACAGGGGGCGGTCCTACATGTGCCCCCAATAGGGACAACAATGGTAGCAATTCTGTACAGGCTGCAGAACCTTGTACAGACACCTTGCTAAAGTGCTGGAGCTATCTAACCTCCAAGCCACCCCAACGGCCCGCAACCGTTAGAGCAGCTCTGTCGAATAGCAACCGCACCTAGAGATATATGGCCTGAAGAGAGCATCTACAAAAGCCTCCACAACAATTGCAGACACACTCACCTGACACGTACCTCTTCCCGCGTATCTTTGGGTTTTAACCACAGTCACCACGTGATCCCCGAAGGGGCCTCACCAACAACCAGACTAGGACAAGTCCTAGGGGCTACTGGTTCCCGTGGCACCAGATAGGACTCTGGTCAGCCGCGTGTTAAAAACACCTCCGATTTCAGTTCTCATGCAAACCTGAGGTATCGGTAGCACCTCTACCCAGACAAGCATAAGCAGAGCTACTTCCTTTTATTTCTTATATGCACGCCCGTTGCCCTGTTATTTCAGGGATTGGGTAGTAACATATTAAGTTCTAGGGGTAATTGGCCAAAGGTCAAGGTCTGGAAAGACCATATTACCCATCCGGACGAGTGAGCGAAGCCACTTTTACCTTTAATTTACTTGCATGCGCGCCCGTTGCCCTGTTAACTCAGGGATTGGGTAGCAACATACAAGTTTTTAGGGGTCATCAGCAAAAAGGTCTAGGTCCGGAAACCTGATAACCCTATACCCAGGAAGCACAACATCAAGCCACCAAGACAAGATGTATTGACCGTGCCCCCCGGGGGGGCTAAAGTAGGAGAGGAAGATATCTTTGTTTCAATGGACGGTAAATTTGGCATTCGGAAGGATGAGACTAATATATTTCACCGCGCCAAGAAACATGGTCATCAACAGCTCCATATTCCCACAACACGACACATAAAAGCTTATTGACTGACTAGTCAACAAGGAATACCATTGATCATAATTGATGTGCACGGAAGACATGCAACTAACGTACTGGATGTACGTTTGATCCGGAGAGCTAACCTCGATGTCGGTAAGCTGAGCATACAATGAACCCAACTGCTTCAAAAAGCACTCTTGATAGTATTTGTATGGAATAAAGATATATCGCTCGCTGCATGGAGCATGCTGCTAAATCTGTAAGATGTATCCAAATATCCTTCGCTAAAAACTTATGGTTTGACCAGGATTGTCATAACGCCACTGCATAGAAAAACGCAGTTTATCTTACAACACTGTAAACAGTGGGAGCGGTATGGGGAGAAAAAGAAAGAGGAAAAACTTCTATTCAAGCAGAAAAGAAAAGCAAAGATGTAACTGTAAAGAAAACGATATGAACAGCATTCGAAACAAAAATTTTACCAAAGAATAAAACATCAGACGCAAAACTTTGGTGCAGGCATTTTTTCCTGTAAGGATAAAAAGGGAAGCTTGGTAACAGATGCAGAAATGCAATGGGGATATTTAAAGAACATTTCTCCAAACTCTTGTTATCTGATACTAGCGACGATGAAGATACTTCAGGATCAATCGGTGTTGACGGTGTTGAAGGCAACCACATAGCCAAAAAAAGGTCGAATTAGCAATATCCAAACTGAAGTATAACAAAGCAGCTCACGGCGCGCCGATGGTTTACCAAGAGACCTATTTAATAATGAAAGCAATATTTTAATCGGGCTCACGTATCAAGTTATATGCGAAATTTGGCTAGAAAAACGCGCGCCTGATGATTGGCAGAACAAGAAAGCAGATAAAACCGTATGCGCAAATTATACAGGTATAAGTCTTATCACCATTGCATACAAAATCTTATCCAGCGTACTGGGTGAAAGCCTAAAACCTAGAGTCAACGAGTTAATTGTGGTCAGTGTTGTTTCATATCTTCAAAATCCACCGTCTCCAATATATTCATACTGCGCCAAATCCTGGAAAGCACAAAAAAACGATATCTATCATGTTTTCATCAATTACAAGCCAGCCTTCGACAGATCAATACGAGCAACCCATGTTTGAATTTACTATTCCCGTGACATTGATACGGTTCGACTTACACCAGACCAACAATTAAAATTGGGAAGAACCTCTCCGAGGTCCCAGACAAAGTGATATAAACGTTAATAGAACCGACACTATATACACAAGACAACACATTCTGACCGCATATGCTGATGATATCGACATCTTGGATCGGACATTGCAAAAAGTAACTGGCGGTAAATGAAGGGAAAACGAAATTGATGGTGGTAACTACAACATTGAGGTAGTAAGCGAATGAACTAGTTTTGAAATAAAGCGAAGAATTTTACTTGCTGATAAGTGCTTTTTTGTATTGAATAAAAAATTTTGAAATAAGATCGTCTCTCGTCACACAAAAAGATTCTCTCTACAAGACCCTGATACTACCCTTGTTGTTGTATGGTGCTCAGACATGGGTATTTGCGCAAGCCCCAGCACTGCCTTATCGAGAGAAAAATTCTACTCAAGGTATATGGACAATTCTGTGTTGGCTGAGAATGCAGGTTTCGTAAGAACCAACATTGACGTAGTCCAACACATCAAAATCCAAAGGATGGGTTCATTTTTTTAAAGAAGTAACACACAGAAAATAAATGCGTACTACTAAGGTATTACTTCTTTTGTGAAGGCGGTAATGTAAAGAAGACAGGTAGTGAAATGAGAAGACAGAGAGAGAGAGAGCTTAAATTATTTTTATTGCTCGTTTTTTTTTTAGAAGAGTTACAGCGCATCTGGTATTAAGCAGACGCATTAAGTTTCTTAAGCTATATCGTAGCCATTTTATTAATTGTTTTACTTCACCGACGATTCTGCTAACATTACCGAAATGATGGTGATGTGGTTTAGTGCATTAGCGTAGTGGAGTGAGTTATCAATCGCTACCGGTACTGTTTAGTGAACAGTGATATGCCTTTATAAATTAAACAGTCCAACAGCAATTAACAACAACGCCACTCTAACGTAAACTCATGATGTTTATGAACAGGGATTAAACCCATATTCTTAGTCATAAATTGCTTTTTAGTCAACGCGTTAATTACTTTTGTTAACTACAAAGATGCTCCAGCTTGAAAATCGTTTGAATATAATTTCAAGAGAAGACGCAGAAGGAAGGACCAAAACTTCGTTGGAAAAAATAGGTCGAGGAGCTTGATTTTGAAAATTGTAGAAGGAGAGAACAAGATCGGATCGCTTAAAAATCTAATCTATGCTCAGCCGAAGATCTGAGCAGATTGTAACATACCGATGTAAGTTATTGTAACGTTTAAGGTTTTTAAAAATGTTTAAGTATCAAATGTTTCAGTTGAAAAATATTAATTTTTTGTACTTAATATTGAAATTTATTATTTGGGATATTCTACCCAACTAATCGTTAGAAACAATTATAGCTTTTGCAAAATGCATTAAAGACCAACGGGCGTTTAATTGAATGGGAGTTGATAGAAAAATAAAATATACTCACGTTGAGTAAATTGTTTGTTGTGTTGTTTGTATAAAAACATTCTAAGACTACTATGATTATGTATTTGTTGTAATTTATATGCAATATTGAATTCTCATATTGTATTTGATTTATGTGGCATAAACATCCGAGGTTGAATGTTTTCAAACTGCTTAAACTTCACTGACGACTTGGTTTTAGCAACCAATGAAATGTCGGCATATGAAGAGCTAAAGCCACAACAAACAATGCATTAATTTAATTTAAAATAATTTAAATTAATTTTTTGTAATAGATTTTAATATTAATAATTATTAACTACGTTTTGTGATGTGAAAATGTGAATATTGATACTTACATGAAATACTGCTTAAATTCTTTGACACATAAATATATTTCTTCGATAAATCTTGGACAATGCGTATACCAAACTGATGCCATCCTCATCTTTACAACTATATGGGAGTTTTGGATAGTTATTTTAAAACTTAAGGCGTTTCTATTTTGAAAAACATCATCATACATTCTATACATTTCATTGGTAAGAGGATACAACGCATCCTTTTTTAATAAATTCGGGGTATCCGTTAAAAGCTCTACTCCCACGGAAAATATACGTGGATGGTTTAAACCTTCGGAAGTTACATCCATAATTTGTATACCTCCCAATTCACCCTCTACACTCACATCTTTTCCCATTTCTGCGTGTATCTTAGCGTGGGTCATTGTAAGTGTCCCAACCTTACGACCAATATTCTCATTCTCAACTTTTGATCTTCTTAACACTAAAATGTTTAGGCGATGAAAATCAAAGTTAATTTCAGTCTTAACACGGTCAGCAGCAGAATTTTCCTTTAATCGTGATGTTTTTTCTTTGTCGTTTTCTTTTTTTTGATAACTGCGAAAACGCTTATAATTATCTATCATTCTTTTCCCAATTCCTAGAAGCTCCACAATAGTCTCCTGATTTGCTAAAAATGATTCAAAATACATTTTTTATACATACAATTTTTATAAAAAGTATTAAAAGATTATAAAAAGTAATAAAAAATTTAATAGAATTAAAAGAAAAAAAGCGCAAGTAAAAATAGTTCCATAAATAAATAAAAAAATATAAAATAAACTAACAATGTGTCCCTGAATCTTAGCTCTAAAACTATTAATATTTAAGTCTACACGATTTTTTACACACCGCGGAGCGCGTGAGATCGTACGACGGATTGTAATTTGTCTCATTTTTTTCTATATTTGATGCTGTGGCGGTACCACTTGACTGAATTCCATAGCACATTGCTTTAAGAATAGAGCTATATATATATATATATATATATATATATATATATATATATATATATATATATATATATATATATATATATATATATATATATATATATTGCTTTTAGAATAGCTATATAGGAAGAGTATTAAATCTAAGCTTAGTGCCAAATTTCTTCCAACAAGCTTTCAATTTCAGCTGTATCAACTTAGCGCTTATGTGTGACTTCGAAGTTAAGCGACGATCAAGGTGAAGATCGAGGTATTTAACCTCATAATATTGCGGTATAATTTGATTTAGAAAGGCGGCATGTTCCTATTCACAATGTAAAGTAATTGTACACATTTTATTCGCTAATTTTGATTTTAATTTTTAGCAAAATGCATTTCTGTAATTTGCGAAACACTTCCTTTGAGGGGTTTCCTGAACATTTGGAAAATCTACATCACAAGCAAATTTGATATGTCAATATTAGTGCTTGTTGGCAAGTCAAAGGCATATATTAAGTATAAGGATCCAAAATGCTGACGGGAAGAAGTCCTGTGTTTTAATTGGTTGTGGTTGCTGTGTTATCTTCTTTAATAATAGATTTACGATCAGTTAAGTAGCCTACTAGTATTTGAGTGTTTGCTGGTAACTTTCGCTTCAATTTATTACTTTGCCTTTTGCGTCATGTTTTATCACAAGACTGGAAAATGTCAATCAAAGAGCAGAACAATATTATTTTTCCTCCAAAGCAGTTCTAATCATATTCACAAGTTTCTTCGAAAGTAATGTTTTCCCTTAAAACCAAGTTGGTGATCCATAATATATTCGCTCCTGCTCAGCTTTAACGAACGGACTGTTGACTACTTTCGCATGATCTCTTCGGAGCTCCGATGCGAAGGTAATCATCGAAACCAAGAATTCTGCTAGAGAGTATTCAAGACGTATGTAAGACAACATTAAAAATAAAAGGAATAATATTTTTGCTATATAGGGTATGTCGAAATGCATCTAGTTACAAATTTTACGAACAGCTGGGCCTTTAGAGTTTAATCAAGCGTTTTCAAGCTCATGGATATGACTCCTAATGAAAAAGTAGCTCCATCTGTAAATGGTTACCGCTCAACTATATGCCGATATATTTAATGTTGGGGAGCCATTCCCTAAAATACATTAGTGACACAAATAATTACATTAACATCAGCACAAGTAAAGGCATTTATGTTTTCGCTTTATATTTTTTACATCTTTATTAACTGAGTCATGTTAATCTAGCATTGTCAAATGAACAGGTGGAGTCCGGGTTGGATTGCTTCAATTCTAATTCATTTAGCATGAAAACCTTTTTCAATGACAATAAAATAATCCATTTTCCGGTATCAATTCTTCTCCAGTATCACTTATTTGTAGTGAAGTTTTCTTATCAGCCTAATTTGTATAGAGGATGATGTATGACGTTGCAACTCTGTTCGAACTATCTTTTTTCACATCGTCAGCAAAAGTTTTACCACATCCCAGAGGTACCATGTTGGATTTTCATCGAACTTTCTTAGTGAGTCATCTTGTATATCTGTTGTCCGTGCAAGGGGAATACAGATATTTTTCATATTTCAGACAGTTGATTAATGCTACTGTCGCCGCTGAAGTAAATATTGCTTTAGGGAAGTTTTAGAACAATAAGCTGCCGAGAGGACTGACTCAAATGGCTGACATTATCTCTGTAACAGAGTCATCATACGTTTTAGTAGAGTGTCCTGCTCCTGTAGATTTCATTACGAAAATGGTAAAGAAAGAGTTTTGGGTCCCTCAATTGAAAAAAGTTAGTGCGCTCGGTTATTCATAACTACACCCTTCATAAAACAGGTGACCGTTCTTCCTCCTCAGAGAAACGAAAGTGGAAGCCTAAAGATACAAAATCCCGTAACGAGGTTAGCATCCGAAGCGGATGCCCGTCGGAGTAAGTAGTAAAAAGCGCTTTCTTCACCATATTGCAACCTTGCAAGTGGTGTTTACGCTGGTCTTCCAAATTCAAAAAGGTTTTTGTCTTACTACTGTGCATGAGAAAAGAATTCTAAAAATTACGAAAATATCACTTACGATCTTAATCCGAATGTACGATATTTTATTATTATTATTAATATTCAGAAACTAAAAGTATAGTAAAATACTAGAACCTTATCTCTAAGATTAGTATTCAAGTTCTACTTGTCTTCAACCTGCACGTGTACAGCTAAGAGCTAAGAGGAGTGTTTCCGTCCTCCTCAGCCAAGTGTGGCCTCTAATGTCTATAATGTTGAGATTTAACGGGTTTAGATGGTATTCCAGTATTTAAGTTAATGTATGTTGTTACGTGTTTTAAAACTGTAGTTTTAATCAACTTAACTTTATGGTTGAGCGAAATTTTACATAGTAGGGATCGGAATCGTACGGAAAGCGTTGTGATATAACTTGGTAATTGATATAAATAGGAGGACATGTGTCCCTGTGCATTGTCAACGTACACCATTTTTGTTCATTGACCTTTATTCTTCATAGTTACAACCATTGTTCCAGCTGAAATATATATTTCTGCCTATTGCAGGATGCTTGTCGATTTTCACTAAGGCTTATAAAGTTGTGAAGTGGTCCAAAGTTAATGTGTGAATTTCATTTCATGCTTACATATTAAAGGCATATATCAAATATAATAAAGGACCTAAGATCCCACATTGAGGAACTCTTTAATGATGTATTAATGACCAGTTAAGTAGCTTCTAAATATCTCATGAGTATTTGAGGGAATATTTTGTATTAGTCTCTGGATTAATATTTCGTGCAATACTTCCCCAAAAGCCCGAGAAATATTAATAAAGAAGAGCAATAATCACTTTCTTCAAAAGAAAACTCACAAGTCTGTGTGGCAGGTCTATAAGTCCGTGACTTTTTGAATGGTACACAGGCTTTCTAATAAAAATAATTTTATTTCTCAACATAAATTTGTATAGGTCACCAAAATAGATATTTGTTTGTGAGATGGTAAATTTATAAATTCCTCCATACACTTGGAGGGCTTAATTGCAAACCATAGTCCCATTTTATTTTCATAATAAAATGAACTAGGTTTCACAATCAAAAATCATTCAATTAAAATATTTTATTTGTCAACTCCAATAGTTGTCAACTTTGAAGTATTTTTGCTATTAGAGAGTATCAAAATACAACTGTCTAAAAGTTTCTGATTTCTTATGTACATCATAATTTGTTTCATGCAAATCAGTTAAATATGCCAAAAATTGCTGAATTTTTAAAATGTTTGGTTTTATGCTACCGTGTAACATTGTATTATTATTATTATTATTATTATTATTATTATTTATTAGAAAACATTGCATTAATTTCAAGTTTATACACATAAATATATGCAAAAGTAACAATAAAAGTCCTACTTATTTGGTATTACCATGAAAACTTTAACTTTAGAACGTTTTTGGAGAGGTCATATAGTAAAAAGTCGTAGAACAACTATTGTTTTCAAACACCCATAAACATCGAAAAATCAATTTCGGTACAAACATATTCATAAATCTTTTTAAAAAATCTTACCAATAACGTCCAAATTATTAAAAGTTATGTTTGCCATTTGGATTGGTTCCACGACTCCAGGAGGTTCAATAATATTTATTTCTAACGTTATTAAAGCATCATCAGAGCTATATTCGTATGATTTTCCTATATAAAAATAAGGAAATAGTAAATTAAATATTTAATAATTAGTAAGTAACATCAATATTATTCTAGATATTCTCGCCATTCATTTTACAAAAAAAATTTATTTTGTCTATAAATCCGCCCCGCATTTCATTGGAGATAATGCCAAGAAATTAATTTTGGAAAGCGCTTTCATAAAATAAAGGAGAATTACAAAAGTATACACATAATAGAGTGGAAAACTAAATCAAACAACTTGCAGCAAAGTATGTAATTATCGGTTTAAATTCATAACTAAATAAAAACTAATATGTTGAAACATAATATGGCCTGTGTGATCCAGGATTTTGGAAAAATTAGAGTGCATCAGGGAATGTTACTCGAAGGAATTTTTAACTTTACGTTCACGAGATTTCCTAAGTAAAATATATACATAGTTCTTAAATTGTGTAGGTTTGTCAACAAAGTCAAGTAAATAAATACATTTATTTACATTATAAGCCGAAGGGCGATTAATTGTATAAAGTTGTAATAAAGATAAGAAGAAGCAAGAATTGCTTCTTGTCTTTTGTCTCCATATAAGTTTTCTAAAACTATTATACTTGTAGGTTTTGTAAATCACAAGTAGAAAAATATGATTGATTCTAAACCCTCATATATTTGTTAATTTTTGTAAAGTATACGAGTTTAAATGCTTTTCAAACATGATTTGGATAAAGAATACTGATGATTTGGCTAGTGCCAATGAAGTGCAGGCATAAGAAAAAAAAATCATTAATTATTTTAGAAAATATCTGGAACGTACTTATGTACATAAAAATATCTATATGCATATGTATATAAACAGCTACATAGAAATGTAAATACATACATACACACAAATATATATACGTGTACATATGAATATAACCATATTTGGATATTTTTTTTATTAAAAACATGCAATTATATAAAAAAAAACCTTGAACTTAATTCTAAACTGTCATACATAAGTTTCTACTCGTATATGACAACACCTAACTTAAATTTGTTTTCAAATAGTTTATAGAAAGTGTATGACAGGGAGGCATAATGCTATAAAGCACAACGTACAACAGATAAGTCGTTACTTTCAGGGGGTGTATGATACTCTACCTCTCTCAAATGTATACCAAGCATGTCCTTGATCTTTAGAACATATCAGGCCCTTAATTTAAAAAATGTACGTAGGTCAGCCGTTAATATTTATATAGCGCGCACTAAAATAGCATGTTAAGGTTAGTTGTTAGCCCTACATGCATGTTAAGGTTAGTTGTTAGACCTATTGACACTTATGCATTTTTGATTGAATACACTTTTGATTGAGAGCATAATCATCCATCTTATTTTGTCCGAATTTACACTACAAGAGAGCAGTCATTTTTCTTATTATCTTTTGAGCTTGCTTAAGCTTTTCACATTTGAAATATATAGATATTAGTTCTCAAATCGTTCTTAAAATCGTTTTAAATTCGTAACACTTTCAAAAGTATTATTTTTGAAATCTATCAATATCATTCAAATAACAATGCTTTATAAGCTTTATAAATAAAGGTAATTAATACATAACTTACCTAGTTGCAAGTCACTCATAACTTTATTTATCATGTTTGGGGTTGCTGGTCTTGGATATTCATTTGGATTTGGTGATCCTGGAGAAATAGGAGAACATGGTTCACTTTGCTTTAGCGTTCCTGATATGCTATCCATTCTGAAATAGAGAAAAAACTAAATAGCAATAAAAATAACCCTAAGAGTTTTGGACATCATTACACACTTGTGACACTTAAATAATTATTTTGCCTTAACTAATTAAATAATAAATAATTCAATATTAAAGATGTGTAGTAAAGATACTTACTCAATATTCCGATGACTTGCTATAAGTAACTCAAAGTCGTGGCCAAACGATTGTATAGCATCAACTAATAAAAAACCATGTACAGACATGGTAATATTAATTTCTCCCTTCTGCTTACTAATTCCTGCTTTCGCACCAATAATTTGGAGCTCAGCAATACTCTTTTCTCTGGACTGAATTTCTAGAATCATCTGATCTATTACAAATTGGAATATTATGGTATTTGAAGTTTCGATTATGTCGTTATTATCATCTAATAATATTCTATCATTGGACAAATTGTTAGGATTGGCTTCAAAATAAGTTTTTTGTTTGTATGCATCCAAAGTTATTTGGTTTAAAATTCTTAAGCCTTCAGTTATCTTCTGCTCGTTAACATGTGCAACGATTTTGTGAAGATTTCCGAATAGTGTTATCGCAGGATATTCAGGCTCAGACGTATTAATAATGCGCCTTTCAAGCTGAATAGATATATTAAATTTATCTAGCAGGTGAAAACTGGATGAAGATTTAGAGCATGCAAATGCACATTCCCGATTTCTACATATAAGCACCTGTATGTCTGTAAGATTAATTATATATTTATCATACATTTCACTAAGTACATTATTATCTAATCCAGTATCTTTGTTTATAACGATCTTTGAATTAGTTGGGATGTCGTGGCTCGTAGATGGTATAGATGTTGGAGGAGTTTGCAGAGCAGGTGGGCTAATTTTTGAACCCGGTGGAGTTGAGCAGGGTGTCATAAAGAGTTCGTCATCACTATCACCATCAGCAATATTGTAATTTAATAAACCAAAACTTTTGCTATCTCGTTCATTTTTAAAAAGCTGGAATCGACCAAAATCTATTACAAACACAGTTGTGTTTTTTTCCTTAAAATTTTCCACACAAATTATTCTTGGAGCTGAAATGTTTATCTCAAAAGACCACTTTCTTCTAGAATCCTAAATGATTAACACAGAATTAAGAATATTTTGTTAAGATTTGCAACTTCAATTACCTTTTGGCCCATTAACACGCTTCTCCAATTCTTTAAAAATTTCAGTCGTGATTCGAAATCTTTCCTTCCAGAAGTAAAAAAAATATCTTTTTTGAGATCATTGACAGGATTAGTAAAAAAGTTTATGAGCCATTTAAAAGCCATTTCATTATATACAACATCCAGGCTTTTCGAATTAATAGTTAACCTATAATCTGATTGATGCTCAGAGGGATTTTTATCATATTGCAACTGAAACCAAGGTTCTTTACCATCAATGATATCTTTCTTGTTAAAAAGTCCCATAAAGTTGCAATGCAAAGACTCTTGTTTATCTTGTGTTTGTGGTCTTATTATGTATGGAAATTCTGTCGTTTCCATTAGTTTATCTTTTAGAGCAACTAGGCCTAGTGATAATCCAATACAATAAGAACTAAATTTTGGTTTGGTTTCTATAAATATTGTAAGATTGCGAAACTCCATTTCTAATGCAACAATATCTATGGGCTTTTGTCCATATGTCAATGATATTCTACCATCGGAAAGTGAAAATGTAAGATTTGCGAATATTGCATCTCGATTCGGGAATGAGTCATTTTCAATTGTTTCCTTAATAGCGTTTAAAAGATCATCCTCTATTTTTTCATATAACTCATCATTTGCTGAAGAAGTATTTCCATACCATCCAAGCCAATTTGGGAACCAATGAAATAAAACACCTTTGCCCTGGCTAACATTCCGCAAATTTAATCCTTTCGTAGACACATTTCTACAACATACATCCCGTAGAAAATTCAGTTCATCGAGACTTCGAAGTTTTTCCATTTCTATTTTAAATTGTCTATCTTCTTTTGATAGATTTTCAGATGGATTAATTAGTAACCGTTTGTATACGTTAATATATCGCAAGTTTTCTTTTGCTATTTTCCACTTTTCCTCGCTGGTACAGAAATTGAATCCGTAACATTTTGAAGCATATTTCCACCAAATCTTTACATTATTTACGATATCACATGTCGGCCTAAAAACCTTAAGCGATCTTTTTCGTTTGACATCATGTAGAAATGATATACATTTCACAATTTCATCATACTGGACCTGAAACGAATATAGAAAACTATATATATACATATACATATGCATGTATGTACCAACATTTATCTACTGTGTTCATATTATAATAAAATTATATATAATTGGTAATTGAATATATATTCAAAATAAAACAAAACTGCTTAGTTTGTGGAATTATACACTTATAATATGCTCAACCATATTATTTCGCCTTACCGCGAAAAAAGCTTTAGTTTTCACTTTTTCATCACAATAGATAATTCACAATCACTAAAATTAAATATTTCATTTTTATTATCGTTAGAAGTCACATCACAAATATAGAGCGAATTCAATTTTGCGGTAGCCCTATAACTTAGTGCAAAAGCATATATGACTAGAAGATACGTTTTGTTATTGGCTCTGGTTCTCGAGATACACTGAATCAAATAAGTCTCCATACAGGGCTACGTTTTCTGGCAGCCAACGACTATAACACTAAACATACGTTTTGGAGATCACGATTAATCACTCGGAAATGTTGTGTTTTGTTTGATACAATCTCTAAAATGGGTTCAAATGTGATTTCGAGTGGACAGCCAATATATTGCCCAGAGAAATGATTGAAGTTAACGCATCTATTGCAGTTAAGGTATCTATCTTCAAACCACTAACACACTTTGTTACCAAGTAACTAAATGAAACCAATTCACTCACAGTCAATTTAGAGAAGACAAGCACGCGTCTTAACTGGTTAAATCACAGAAAATATCTCATTGCTTATTTCACGGATAATATGCTGTTTAGAATGCCCGTGGATATAGTTGATTCTATTAAAAACTTTAAGCAGTCTGCTCGTTATGCTTCTTGCAGCTATTGACAGGCAAGGTATAATCGAGTTTACTCCATGGAGAAGAGAACGAAGAGAGTCACAACGATATAGATCACATTAACTAAAAACGACGATAAACGAATGTACTAAACGGCTCAAAAATTCTACAATATAAAAAACTGAAGCGAAATCTGAATCTAAAACAGTTTCGTGGTTGCGTGAATTCGTGCTTATACGATTTCTTATAATATATATGAAATTTTGCATTTACAATTGAATTAAGTTATCAAAATAACATTTAATTACAATATGTTTATGTTTTGTTTGTTGTAGCTTTAGCTGTTCATATGTGGACATTTCATTGATAGCTAAACCAAATCGAAGTGAAGTTCAACCAGTTTAAAAACACTCAACCTCAAATGTTTATGCCAAACGAGACAAATACAATATGAGAATTCTATATTGTATATGATTAGTACAAAATACATAATCATACTAGCTTAGAATGCTTTTATACAAACATCACAACAAAGAATTATACTCAACGTGATTTTTTTTTATGTTTCTTGCAACATGTATACAATTAAACGTTTGTTGGCCGTTAATGATTGTATTTAACAAACAAAACATTTTGTAAAAACTCTAATTGTTTTAAAAATTAATTGGGGAGAATATACCGAAATAATAAATTTCAATATTAAGTATTAAAAATGAAGATCCTATTTTTAAATTTTGCTGATTAAATACAATCATTGCAATAGGCTCATGATATTCACTCGAGTAAAATATAAGATTGATAATAAATATATGAAAAGAAACACTATTTTACTTACTTCGTTTAATACTACAATGACTTCTGGTAAAATAACATCACAGCATACTCTGGGACGATTTTTGCTTCTTATTGCCTTTTTACAACGTTCCCGTTTAAATTTTGCAGTGGCATTTATAGGGTTTATAATATATTTGTGGTTTTCTTTTTTGCATATGTCATTCATTTTAACCAATAGATCCTTAGAAGTAAGATTGGAGCATGTGTTAGTATCATCTAATTTATCCCAGTATAAACATAAATCATTTAATTCTAATAATTTGTACGAAATATTGCAACTATTATTATTTTTTGATCCAGGCGTCCAACTCACATCACAAGTTTGTGCTGTAATAGATTGAATTCGTATGCCAGAAGAAAAAGATAAGGCAGGCACAGACAACGTATCTTCATAACGTAAATGAACATCTATTATTTTTAACTCCAGGTTTTCTAATATATTGGTGGCCAACGTTGTACCATAATTTAACCAGCTTGAGTATGATAAGGAGTAATAGCTTTCCACATTACAGTCATTTTCCAACCTCCAGGTAGCTTCTTTAGATTCTAAAAAACTAAGCTTATATCTGTATTCGTCTTCTTTCTCTCTTTCATTATCCCATTCATTCAAATCTTTTGGTCCGAAAACACCATATACACGTTCAATTACGATACACCAAGGAGAAGTTCTAAATTGTCGTACAGGAATCTGAAGTTTAATTTTGCCAATACTTCCTGAGATCGCTTCGACGGGTATTCCAAAGGATCTAAGAGCATCTTTTCTAATAGGAACATTTTCCAATTCTACTTCCCCTAAAACGATAAGTGAATATAAATATGTTAAAACATTCTTGACATTCTAAAACATACATAAGTACATACATACATATGTGTATTTATTCTATTTTTTTAAATCTATTATTCACAGTTTTGATTTATATACACCATGTATCTATCATTCAAATTTAAAGTATTTTCAGAGAAAAATCTCTATAAGGCATCTTTTTATATACAAATTTTCAACAAAAAAATGTTGAAAGATATTACTGATAGATACTAAAATCCCAAACGGGTAATTGTTATATAATGATTTCCTCAATCCGGTTCGAATGGACCTAAGCCTTTTTGTAAAGGCAGAGGAAAAAAATACAGCAGGAGTTTTTAAATATGCTCAAGACAAAACAAATGTTTTATTTCATTTGAAATATTGTTAATTAGATCAACGTTTTCTGGCAGATCTCCACTACAATGCCAACGTTCTTGGAATTACGGGTTTTCACACCGAAAGGTTGCTTCTTGTTTGATAGAATTTCTAAAATGTGTTTGAACCTAATTTCAAGTGGATAACCAATATGGACGAAAGCTTCCTGATATTATTTATTTCGAAATAGCAAATGGTGTGTCCACCGAACAACTCACCCATTGCTGCTACCGTATACTCACATAACACTTCATCAGGTAATTGCGATTTAGCGATGAGAGCTACACTTATTAAAAGTCAATGTGTTATTGCAAGAAGCATTATTTATAATTTTATCGGATCGTTAGCAAATTATGCTACTGATTGCCTTTAAACGATAGCTACGAAGACATGTAGGGTTTGTTAATTTGGAGTTGCTTTGTGACTATTAATAAATTTAATTAATATTTAAATATTGGAATGTATTAAATCTTCGGAGTGTATCAAAATATTACGTTTTGTAATATCCCTTTAAAAAAGTTTAAGGAAGTTAAATTATAATATTGATTGAAAAGCAAAGAATACACACATAACTGATTAAATGGCCTTCGATTTATTATCTCTTGTGTATCCTTTGAAACAAGTTTGAAATAAATACAAATATTTCTCTAATAGAGCCCTTGTTTAAATTTAGGAACTGAAGGTCTTAGTAGCCATTGCTTAACTTTGTATAAATTATCCTAACTAGTTTTTAAGATTATACAAATAATTTAATGAACCAGTAGTCCATAAATAGTATTTTTAATTTCTTACGGTTTAGAATGGCTACACTATCGCAAAATTCATGCAAGCAATGGATGAGTGCATACAGACACATGAACAGTCGATACGCAATATCCGCTGGCCAAATCTTTCAGATATGCAACCTGTGCATTATTTCTAAATACAATTAGGATTTCGTTTCTTGTTTAGTATAAGAATCGACGCAGTTTTTTTTAAGTTGTTGATGTTCGTGCAGATCAAAAATTAAATATATTGCCTCATAATAGCCGTTGTCCGACATTTTCCTTTTGACGTTTCAATACATAAATGTTACAAACAAAATTTTACCTGATACTAAAGCTATAGATAGTTGAGCAGGATTGAAGTCCTCCAGATATTTGCCAAGGTAGGTGTTTAACACCCAAGTTATTAATTCATTTAGCATAACAGAACACAATTAATTGCACGAATTGTAATGTTTACTTCCCCTAAGCTAAATTGTGTCATATGTTTTAAAAAATAAATAACAGCGTTCAGAATTATACCAATACTTGCACCAGTATCTACACACAGGGTGACACATCGAATTGTAAGTACATATGTAGATCAGAGCGAATTACCACCTGACAGCGAAAAGTACTTGTGTGATTCGGCAAATGCACATTTTTACTAGACATTAAATTCCCGTTGTGAAAAATTTAAACAAATGTTTAAAAAATATTTCTGATATATGTATAAGTAGAATCGTACTAGCGATTCTAATTTTGCGAAATAGTGCAATTACTTATCGCAACATTTCATATGAAAGCAAACTAGCTTTTGCACTGTGTTACTATGTGTGAAGATTTAATTATAATTTTTCGGTTGTATGTATACATGCAATATTTTGTGAAAAGTATCATGAAAAAGACGATAGGTAAGTAATCTTTGGAAAACATCCAATTCAATTCTCGTGCCTTGTAGCAGCAAATAGTTTTAATATTTTGTTCCGTTTCACCAAATATTTTCAAGAAGCACTGTTTGCATACTCGTTTTTTACTATTAACTTAAAAACGTACAAATTTATATTTACGATTTATTTATATCTTTACTTTTAGAAATTTTTCGGTTTTTTATTTCGGCGTTTGTTATAAGCTTCAGTAGGTCTGAATTAATTTTTTTTGTTGTTGTTTTTCTCTTACACTTTGCCTGCGTTTTTGCAATTTTTGCATTTCTCTTGTTGGTTTAATCTGATTTTTTTGTGAAACGTATTGTAATCCTAAATTTTTGTTAATAATGGGTAAAATTATTATTTTTAAATCTAGAACTGGAATCAGCCAACTCAACTTCGTTTATATATATATATATATATATATATATATATATATATATATATATATATATATATATATATATATATATATACATATATATATATATATATATATATATATATGTATGTATGTTCCCATCGATCCTATAAGGAGCATAGGGCCTCGTTTTAGTTCTGGTGAATCTTCACTAACCATATCTGATTCTAATGCAGTTGATTCGGAATGTTTTTCTGATGAATTATAATTAGAATCATTGCAATCACTTTCATAATATATTCTATTTAGATTCTTTAGGACTATATATTTACTTCGTTTCTGCTGTAGTTATCATTTTGACGAAATTTCAATAAGGCTAAGCTCATCATACCAACATCATATGATGTTGAATTTTTTATTTGGAACTTGTGCCTAAATCAGGTCAATTTCAAATTTTGCATGACGTGTTTACTTTCATACAAATTTTCTTCAAATGAAATACTTTCTTTTATACCTGATATATTTTATGTCATAGTTACGACAGTGTATGTTGACTTTATCCAATAAAGTTTTTTATTTCCTTTTTTAAATATAGTCCTGACAAAAGGCACTTAAGTATATCAACAGATTATTATCTGCCTGGCCCACAATGTCGAACGACATAGTTCGCGTGCTTAAATACATTCAAACCAAAAACAACATTTTAAAATTTGTTGCTGTTTTAAACGTATTTATGCAAGCGAACGATGTCGTATTACACTAATAAAATTAATTTCTTAACATTTAACATCGTCAATAAATAAATATGTATATAATACAAAAACTTTTTTTCAAAAAGACACACTGTTTTTCATGACCATCTTATAATTACTGCCACAGAATAATATAAAAATAAATTATAAAAAAACGCAATGGTGATTAATAGAAATGATGTTTTGTATATTTTTTTTTTATTCATTTTATTTAAAACTTTTTAGAATGATATTGCAGTTTTCGAGATGTATTTAGAATAATTACTTTGTATGGGGGTAACCGTCTCCTTCATAATACACCGCCATGCAATGTCTTTCTTCGAATATAAGTACATTTTAATGCCATAGTCACAATTTACACTACAGAAATTGAAGGGGACAGAAATTTGTTTATTCTTTTCAACTTTCCTTATACATTTGACATATTAAGAGACAGACAGGAATTTATTTTTATTATTTATTTAATTTATGAACATTTAAATTTGCAAGAACATTTAAAGCGAACAAAAGTAAAGTAAAAAAAATAATTTAACTTTTCATGTGTAATTATACTGAAATAAATTTTTGTTACAGCAAATAAATGTAAAATTTAATTGCCTACACTTTAATATATTAATTTGTTTTTTACCTTTTATTGTACTTGCAATATACACCCAACAATACTAAAATCACGAAGACTTGAGAAAAATAATATAAAGCAACAAGATGAAAATTGCGAAAAGTTGAAAATGAAACAAAAAAATTTCCAGTACATATACACTAGCAATTAGTGATATTTGGGAACCTGTGATTTAGTCACTGATACTCAAAAAGCCTTTATTATAATTGTGAACTAGTTTGTCAAGTAACTGCCAAATTTCAATTTGTTATATACTAATTTTTCAATTTTGTTGTACCTACAATTAACGTTTCTATCTACTTTGATCTCCCTTCTTCTTTATTAGTAACCGACGCATACCTTTAAGCGGTAATAAAATAAAATGTTTTAAACACAAATTGTAAATATCATTAATAATAAAATTTACAAAAACCATGTACATAAATATAATTTGTGAAATAAAAATAAAACATCCTAATACGCACTACTACATCTCCGCCAAACATTGTCTGTCTGTCCATTGATTTCTGCAGTGTAAACTAGGAAATAGTAACGTATGAAAAATTTAGATAGCCATACTATTGTAGTTCGGTAGTTATACAAAATTAATAGTTATTTTATATGGGGGTACTGTGAAAATTTTATCTATATGATCTTCGGTTTTATATTTTTTTGTTGCGGTAATTAGTGTGACCAAATTGTGCTTTTCTCTTATTGCTAAATAAGCCATTATTTAGCTTCAATCTTTGCGTATATGCATACGCTTACTAGATTCTCTCCGTCTAACCCACTTACCAACAAACTTAGAATTGATTCAAGAAAAGTTAACATGCAAACTCCCAATTATAGATCGTATGTAGAATTTTTATTTGCTCATTTATGAGACCGAGGTTATATTATCAACTTTTATTGATATGTATAATTTTCCTTTTCTTCTTTAAAGACTCATTTACATTTAAAACCGTAAAATTTTTTTGAAATTTTTATTTTTGGCGTGTACATATATGTGTTCATACATATGCACGAATGAGAGAACAAAAGAAATGAACGTACATACAAGGCTTACATGTACTAGTTCCTTTGGCTTGTATACCTTCTACAAAAATATAGAATTGATTCAGCAAAAGTTGATAAGTGTAAATGGCTGTGAAATCTCATTCAAGCTGTTTTTTTGTAGAAAACAATTTTATAGAAATTAATCAGATGAATTTGTTGTCAATTTGATCTGTATTAAGAAACCTTATGCTTTTTCCGAATTTTTTAATATATCAGTATATTTATAAGTTTTCGTATTATTAAATTATGTTATACAAGTTATGTTGGAAAACGTGATCAACGTCTGCTGCTAGCTCTTCCTCTGCCTCTCCCACGAGATCCCCCTCTTCCACGTGTTCCTCTTCCTCTGCCTCTATTGCCGGTGCGATTATTTTCCTTTTTCTTAGATTTGGATTTTGGAGTATCGTCAATAAGTAGAGTTTCAAGTGGGAGGCTGTCAGGTAAAATATAATATCTTATATTATTTCCTCTTATACTAAGTGTTTCAAGTTGAACAGGATCTCTGTTTTTAATTGTCATCTTTACAGACTTTAAGTGTGTGTTCATAGCAACATCAACACCAGTAATTGTACCATGTACCTGAGTACCATTCTTTAACTCAATTGTCACAGTCTCGTGACTTAATTTCATTAAAAATCTGAAAGAAAAAAATTATTTATTGAGCATAAAACAATTGTCTTAAGTGCGATTTACTTCTAAATACAAGTTTTAATTTTTTTTAACAGTTGAAATCAAAATAATACACGAACAAAAAAGCATTCAAAATTATTTTGACTTAATGGAATTTTTGGGTTTGCTTTAGATCAGCACTGCAACTTTGCACAATTTACATTTTGATAGAAGAAATTGGTAAAATTACATATGTATATTGTTTGATTTTTTAGAAGTTTTTTCGTTGTGTCAGTATCCGTTAACAAAACGGATCAATTATATTTAATATATTATATACATATGTATGTGATAATTTTTGAGAAATCGTTCTTTATGTTTTATGTATAAAAGGATTTAAATTCTTTTATATAAGATGAATATGTAAGAAAATAAGTCCTTACAAAAAAATAAAAATTTTACAATGTTAACAGCTAATAGAATACATATATGTAGTTTGAACCAATATGTAAAGTATTTATTTCTAGTAATTTTAAGAAATGTTGAATGATTTTTTCACTAAAATCGTTACAGACTATTCTCAGATACACGTTAATAAAGTTGTAATTTGCATTTTCAAAAGTTTGACATCCTATTTTCTGCAACCCCTATATTGGAAATAATGCATATAACAAAATTTTCCAGTCCATCATATTCAATATCACTTAAGAAATAAATTTCTGCCCAATTTTTCAGATTCTTGGCTTTCCCTCAGCTTATGAGAAAATTTCTATATTTCTACAGCTTTTCATTATTTATGTATCATAGCTTAGCGTTTTGTTGTAATCTAATAAATAACTGCATTAGAAAATTGCATATTTCCGTTAGTTAAAAAAATTCATTGTTTGTTGTGGGTTTAGCTGTTGAAATATCGACATCTTAGTGAACTACGACCGTTTTGTAAGCATTCAACCTCTTATGTCACATATAAATCTTCAAATACAATATGGAAATGTTATTATGTATGTATGAAAATTTTGTTATAATTACTTAGCAGTTTTACTTTTACTAATGCTGCGACGAACACTGGCTTCGCCTACTAAAGACTCTGCATAACCGACCTTCAGCCAGGCGTAATAGTTTTCACATCTACGGTATGAACCCTGGCTTCGCTTTCTAAATAACTGGACCTCGGTCAGCCGCAAAGATCTCATTCTCTATGATATGATCAACAAATTTTAAAAAAGTTTACATCTAAAGATATTTTCAAAATCTTTTAAATGATAACAATATTGACCGGAAATATTAAGCACAATCATAACTTTATACTAAAATTTCAGAGGCCCATCACTCGGTATGTAAGTATGGCGTCAGCGCCAATTTTTGTACATAGCCTTTTCTTCATATTTTTAATTTTCTACCACCTTGGATACTTTTTTATTGGTGCACCTTGGATACTTTTTTATTGGCGATTACAGCTCTAACATTTTTTACTTGGAACTGTTAGAACCAAAATTTCAATGCATCTAATATGTACATAAAATCTTTTTACTTTTTCCAACCTGAGTGAAAAACATATGTATGTGTAAACACTGCCAATTTGGAAACGTCCTCCTGTAAACAGAACTATTGCAATTTCCACTTTAGCTGCGGGAATCCCATACTAAAACATTTTCTAAATGTTTAACATAACTTTTTTGAATGCCGGCATTTTGTTTGATTAATGTAATATTTATGCCGGAACCGTCGTCTTCACAATCTAAACAAGCGGTTTGTTTGCCCATTTTTTTAGATATGTATAAGCACATTTATCACCAGTTTATTATGCAGTAGAACTGCTTTCATTAAATTAGAATTATGGTATCAAAAATAGTATTTGCGTGTGTAAATTAATTTTGTTTCTTGTTTCTAATGTAAATATTCAACTTACCTTACAAGTTTCATGTTGAACGTGTGTAAGATGTTTCAATAGTGCCAGTAATGCCGGACAATTTTCTTGAGATTTATGCATCGTTGTGGTGAAAAAGTAAATATTTCACCATGACCATGCGTTTATTCCGTATGATGTTGTCATGAGCAAAGACTATTTATGCATGTCGCAACGGTTATAAAAGTAACACAATATTACAATAATTTATTTTTGAAATTAATTTGTCTACTGTGAAAAACTGCTGTGTTGAATATGAAGAGAAATATGCAAGAAAAACGCTAACAAAAATCATAACGCGTTTTTGTTTTTCTTAAAGCTTAATTTTATTCTCGTTGATTATTGTGCATATACACTTCACAATACTTTGTTTCCCTATTTTTTGGTTTGGACAAAAAGTAATTCTTTAAATTTTTTTCAGCATCGTTAGAGAGTGTGCTAGACTCGGAGCGAGCTCTCGCAATGACAGTGTTCCCCCGTGGTGGCTTGCTCCAACCTCGACAGTCGCTAGATCTACACGATTCTGATGTCGCAAGTCTGAACACACTCGTTAGTGCGCCTACCGCACTGTCAGTATCTAGCCGATCATGTGTTTATGTATAGTTAAAACGAACTATATGAAAAATGATGTTAAATGTTGTATTCCAAACATATGTTTCAACATCTTCAATGAATACCACTAAAATGTATTTAAGTAAAAATTATATGAAATAATCGAAAGATTTCAAATGGACTAAGAACGAGCAACATCCCGTATATGTATGTGTTCAAAAATAAGCCCTATACAATTTTATAGAGAAATGCCAATATTTTGCTGAATTGATAATAACTGCTAGATGTGCTTAAGTATAAAAGGATATGATCTTATCAATAATCTGGGGTCCGTATATATCCTAAGAATACCCAATAATATTACAGTGCCATGATTTACATATTCCTGCATATTCACACATTCCTGCTCACACTATGCCAGTTCGCCATGGATATTTTACATTTATGGCAAATGAATATTGAATAAAACAGAAAAAAATTTGGCAACATGGTGATGTACTAGACGCGAAAATTGTTACTGCTGATTGGAAATACTTATAAATTAAATTATTCATTTGTGATGTGTTAAAAGCCGACAGTTGGATACTTAATTTTGGGCCATTTTACATTGAGCTTGGAAGAAAACTAATATATATATATATATATATATATATATATATATATATATATATATATATATATATATATATATATATATATATATATATATATATATATATATATATAAAGCACAGAATATACAATATAAAGTACAATAGAAACTGAATGAGTTTTTGACAATGGCCCCACACGAAAACAAAACATTATGTCGTTGTTTATGTAGTGTATAGAGCGTACTAACAATGCCACCCTGCTAAAATGTTTTGCCTTAATTGTAGGTATGTAAATACGATTAATTTCCCTTCATATCTTGCTGATTGTTATCGTTATCGAAAAATAAACTAAAACGATTACATATGTTTGGAAATAATTTATTTAGCGAAGAGAACGGGCTTTAATTTCTTTTTTTGAAGAGTTTATTTTGAAGAAATATTGTGAAAACATTATCAACAATAAATGTAAGTAGTGCATGAGTTTGTTTAGCACTAACATGCACAAATAGTTTAATATGAGTCATTAGACCTCGCCTTTATCTTAATACATTGTTTTGAATTGCATACATTTTTTCTATAATAAAACAAGTACGTACCCATGTATGTATGCATATACATAAATATAAGTAGCTGTAAGTATGTACAGACATAGCACTTACATAGGTACGTACATACATATATGTACATACATATGTATGTACAACATGATTAATAAAAAGAAACTATATAAGTATATAAAAGGAATATTCAAATTAGAATTTGCAATATGTATACTGCAAGTAATATCTAACTTTCCTTTAGTGTCCGATTCATAACATAATTACATACATACATATAGTATGTATATGATGTACATACATAAATACATACATGTAAGTATATATATATATATATATATATATATATATATATATATATATATATATATATATATATATATATATATATATATATATATATCTGTGTCGTTTTATCATAACATCTTAAGTCCTATCTTAATAAGTACATACTTATATTACACTTAAGATGTTATGATAAAACGACACAGATATATATGTATATATATATATATATATACATATATATATATATATATATATATATATATATATATATATATAAATTATATGTATATATATACATATATATATATATATATATATATATATATATATATATATATATAATTATTAGGCTTGTCACAGAAATCAATTTCGGTCGAAAGTGGAATTGATTCCGTATTTTGCTTCTCCAGAAAACAAAAAACAAAATTTTTTTTCAGAGTGAAACCACTTTTAATTTCATGATCGAATTTGCATTTTTTGTATCTGATTATTATGAAATTTAAAACTTTCTTGATTGAATAAATAAAATAATAAAATATGGAATCAATTCCACTTTCGATCAAAATTGATTTCTGTGACAGGCCTGTATATACATACATAAGTATATCTGTGTCGTTTTATCATACATCTTAAGTCTAATATATTAAGATAGGACTTAAGATGTTATGATAAAACGACACAGATATACTTATGTATGTATATACAGTCCGTATATGTACGTCGCCGAACTAATCATAAACGCGTCGAGCGATTTCAACCAAACTTATACACTACGTAGGCAGTGGCCCATATATGGTTTATATGAAGTTTGGTTAAAATCCGATAACGCATGTGTGTGCGATGCGTATGTATGTGAAGTGAGTGTGTTTTTGGGAACAAAACCAACTTTATTAAACAAGTGTGTTTCTTTTCTTATTTTGTTTTGCCGTGCGAAGCAGGCAACGGTCCCGCTAGTATATATATATATATATATATATATATATATATATATATATATATAAGTATATAAGTATATAAGTATATAAGTATATAAGTATATATATATATAAGTATATAAGTATATATATATATATATATATATATATATATATATATATATATATATATATATATATATATATATATATATATATATATATATATGTATATATATATATATATATATATATATATATAAGTATATAAGTATATAAGTATATATATATATATATATATATATATATATATATATATATATATATATATATATATATACTTATATACTTTTATATAGATATATATATGTATATATATATATATATATATATATATATATATATATATATATATATATATATGTATATATGCATGCATATGTGTTTATGTTATTATGTATGTACATACTTACATATGTATGTATATCGTCACTTTTTTACAAATGAACGAAACAATGGCTGACTTCCTAAACGTCTGTTTGCAATATATCGATACAGCATCAATCCAATGTTGATATATTGTCTAAATACTTTCATAATTGTACACGGCTACTTTGCATCCCTTATTCCGTCTAGGAATACATTTATTACACAAATTAAGACCAATTATTTGTTCATACATACATATGTACATAGGTTAATTTTCTCTGCGCCTCGATTACAGCAATATAAGTACATTGGGGAACAGCACCCATTTTCGAAGTTGGATGCTCAAAGGTAAGGAATCAGTTGCAATGCATTATTGCATTTGTGGCAAAATATCCAGTTTTGAAAAAAGAGATTAATATCTAAATTTGAGAATCACGCGAAAAGGTATGAAATTTAAAATAGATCTAGACTAGTTACAGCTTTCACACTTTTATTCTAAAAAAGGCAAGGCTACATTTATACATATGTATGTACGTACTTATATATATGTACATATACATACATATGTATGTACATACATATACTCGTAAGTATGTACATATGTATGTGACTAACAAATTAAAATTTGTGCGAAAAACACCGGTAGCTAAATTCTAGTTGCAATTCTTTTATGGCAGTATCACTGAGTTCATTCCGAGGATACATGCGGACATCAGGTCTGTTCGTTTATTATCCCAAAGTAAACATTTACATACAAATTACTGTCCGAAATTCTCTATAATATAAAAAGCACATCAATAATAGATACGACTCATAACGGTCAAACAGATTAAGTATAACATTTTTCTTTATGTATTTATTATTTATGGAGACTGTAGAATTTGCAGAATAATATTTTGTAATTTTTTTTGGTGTAATTAAAATTTACGATTAAACCATAAATTCAATAATAATGAGATTTTTTTGTAAAAAATTATGATATTTGAACTGCGCGCCGCGGCGTTACATAATGGAATTTTAAAATAGTGCAGATAAGTTTTGTAATTACTGTTACTAAAACTAATGCTGACTTTTCATATATAGCCATGTAATTTTGGTTTAGTGGAGTTTCTTCGAATCACTCCTGCCGTAAAAGAAGAAATAAAAACATTTAATTTACCAACAAGTCACTAATTAATACATCGCTATCAAACATGTGTTAAAGCTGAAATAATACTTATACGCAACTTTTTCATACTTATTTTACATATAAAAATGTCATAAGTGCTAACCAACTATAAATCCGTAAAAATGTTGCACTGACATACATTGTTCTCCTGCTGATAAATTTTACGCGGGATATTGTTATAATATCCCACCGAAAGAGTGAGATTGAAACAGCTAAGAGCAGTGGATAGTAAAGCGACTGCTAGAGAGATCAAATTCCAACTTTAATCTTTCCGTTTATGTTAGTAATAATATTATTTTTATATTTGTGAATAATATTTTTATATTTGTGAACTCATTTTGTTTTGTTTTTTTTTTTTGTACTCGAAAGGATTTGCTGTAGTTTGGTCGCATAATTGCTCCGTTTATGGACCGAAGAATAATTAAATTCGTCGGATGTCTCTACAGCTTCTGTACAATTGCTCTGCTGAAAGACACCCTCAGGAATTGTCTTCATCCTGGTTTTGCCTTTTTGGGTCAACAGGATCCTTTTTTCAACTTCTTTTTCTCATACTAGAGAAAATAGAAGACAATAAAGTCAAATATAAGGCGTTGTAATACAATTAACCACTTTTTTATTTTTGATGAGTGAAAAATGCAACAATGTAAAAATTATTAGCATTAAATGGGAGTTTTTGCAGGATAATGATCATAAACCTTCAGCTAGCAATAATGGATTTAAATTTTAATGGAAATTATATCTTTCAAACAGATATAGATGGAATAATATTTAATAACCTTAGTGTTCCATTACTTCCAAGTATTAAAACAACAATAGAACTGCGTGCCACTTTTCTATAAATGAAAAAGGAAAAGAGTTCCTTCTTCATAAAAAGTATATTTGAAATTGTAAAATTGGTGACGTTCGTTGGAAAAGATTATATCGCTTGATTTTAGTTGATTCATAATTCGCTGGTTTACGGTATTTGGAATTATTGTCCGCAAAACACCTGCTTCCAAAATGGCGATTATAACATTACTCTTGCGTCACCCAGTATAACAACGATATACTTAATTGATCAAATTGTTAATAAATATATATAAATAATTATAAAATAAAGTTAGTTAAATACATTTTGATTGAAGTCCAAAACGTTTGCACTTTTTGACAGTCTGATCTATTGCAATGTAACTGAAAACCAGGATGTAAAGGCGTTGATACGGATCTACAATTTTCTATTCTATATTCTATATACATATATAACATCATCAACGTACACCGCTTTCAAAGACACGGTTCGTTCGAATATGAAACAAAACCAATTTTGCAAATAAATGCGTCAAGAGTAGTATTTGACGCAAGTCCATATTATTTAAGGCCATAAATTTAATGCTTTAGTTTAGGGTTTTTTTGGCTTAAACTCATCTGAAAATCCATCTAGTGGTCTTATAAATACCTCTTTTTCTAGCTTGCTTTTTAAATATGCAGTTGAAGCTGATAGTTTGTAACTCTTCGCCACTTCGTTATCTATTTCATCATTATCTTTAGCTTCATCATATTTCTTGTTATTTTCTTCTTAATCGGTTCTTTCTCTTTTTTGTGTGTCTATAATCTCATAAAATCGTGTCATATGGAGCACATTTCTGTATGTTCATGTTTTTCCTCCATATTTCTATGCAATTTTTTTTTCATGGACGCTTAGGAAACCTGTATCCTCAAAACTTAATGGCATGTCGCAGACATACTTGAAATATAAAATAGGACCTAAAATTCTACCTTGAGGAACTCCTGCTCCTATTGGCTGCGGAATGCTTAGAAAATTATCTTTTCTAATAATAAATTTACGGAAAGTTAAGCGGACTTACTAATAACTTGTGAGTATTTACGGGTAAATTTCGCTTCAATTTATAAATAAATCCATAATTCCATACTTTATCACGAAAAGTGGGAAACGTTGACGAAGAGAGTAGAAAATTTTTTTCTTCAAAAGCAGTTTTAACTATATTCAAAAGTCTTTGTCAGCACGATTGTGCTATGTTTCCTCTTGAAATTGGTGATCCGGAATACATGCAATGTTGTTTAGTATAGAGGTCAGCTTGCTCACAAGTATTTTCTCAAATATGTTTGAGCCGTTAGATAACAGACTTGTAGGCCTGTATGAAACAACTGTCGTATGGTCTTCTCCGGGCTTAGGCATCATAGTAATCATTGAAACTTTCTATTCTATAGTATAGTGTACAACACGTTAAATAGCATTGAAAATTAAGAGAATCACTGTACTCGGTAGCTCCAAAAACAATTCGTTACTAATTATATGAACAGTTGGGGCTTTCTTCGAGTTTAGTCTAACAATCTCACGAATATCGAATCTGAGGAAAACATCGGATTTAACAGCAATTGGTGGTAGCTCCACTGTATCAGCGGATATGTTTGGCGGAATACTTTTCTTTGATTACCGATAAGGTTCCTTTTTCTCTGTCAGTTGTTGTTAAATCTCTGGTAGGAAACACAATGCGGGCTTACTTATTACGGGTGTTAAGTGTTCTGACTACTACCCATAATGAATATTCCATTTGTAGTGTTGTATCGAATTCTCGCCGAAATTTTTCTAGCGATTGAATTTTTGTATGCTCTAGAAGTTGTCTTAGCTGTTTCGTGCATTCTTTTAGACTCGTTTTTAACTGATGTGATCTGTATCGTTGCTACTTCCTTTGTGTTTTCCTTTTTTCAGCTAGAAGCCGTTTTGTGTGTATATGGTAACAATAGTAGGAGAGTATCTGATTATGTTTGAAAAAGTCACAACATGAATAATTTCACTAGGCACATCCTATAGATTTATAAATAATATTGACTTTTGGTAATTGAAAATCTAGGAGGGCAATAAATGGATGAATTAAAGTATGAAAAGTGGCTGGTAGATGGTTCTTGTACCATGCATCTCAGAGCTGGTCGTGATTGTTGTGGTAGTTGGTGGCTAGCTGATTCGTAGGCTACATGGTAGAAATAGTTTCAAATTTAATGAAATAATATTTAATTTTTAATGTTATAATTAAGAAAGCAGTTGATAGGATTATGGAACTTTTAAAACAACATAAAAGTAATGTTTCCCCTCTTCATTCAACGAAAACTGACATTTTATTTACACGGGAGTTTAACAAATAAAAATTAATAGAGACAACATTGTGCGACCTCTGTGTAGCAGTAGGTACGACTAACTGAAAATAACTTTGTAATACGCATTCAAAATCTGACATGATCGATAAAAACGGTACTTTAATCTTCAAGGACCAAATTTTTTTTAGTTACTTACATAGTTTCTCCCCAAATAAAATAATACGAATAAAAAAATTATTGCAAAAATACAACTAAAATTAGCAGAATTTTATATTTAACAGCACTTTTTTGATGAAACTAATTATTTTTAAATTTATTTTAAAATCGCATTTAATATACTTAGGCACAGCCTTTACTTTGCCACAAAAGTAAATTTAAACTGAGTGCCCGAGTGTGAGTCAATGTTCTCTGAAAGCAATAGATTATGGAAGTGAGATTGAAAGTAACCAGGAAGATCAAAATTTCTAAAAAAAAGAAACTAATAATAAACGTTTGATCGTTTACCACAAAATATGAGGCTTTTTAAAATTTATCAAGAATTTTCGACCACAAAATTGTTTTCTGTAATGTAAGATATGTACTTATGTACTTATGTATGTACGTTGAAATGGTTTACGTGCATAGATTCAGTTGGTGAATATCAGCTTCAATAGCCAAAGTTGTGCTACATTGGAAATACTTTTTTGAACAGTAAACATTAATAAATTGACTAGGTTTTTGCGTTTATTTCTACACCGACGGAGCGGGAACATCATTTTAAAAAAATACTCGTGGTCTGGCCCTTTCTTAATATTTATATTACTTATTACATGTAGCAACGGTTGTAGAAAGATTAAAAAATTGCGAACTACACCTAATAAAAATTGCCTATTGGAATAGACATGATTCGAAAATGACGAATTTCTTACTGTCATTCATGTTCGATAGTGTGTACCCCTCTTAATATACTTTAATAACGCCATTGTTATGTGATTTACTGCGCATGTCATGTAATAAAAAATATTGATTTGCAGTTATGCATATGTACTCGGTATGTATGTTCTTACATACATACATGCATTCATAGGAAAATAGTTTGTTTAATAAAGTTAAAACTGTCATGCTTATTTCGAAAGCGATTAAAAACTATAGAATGTAAAAGAAAATTACCACAAAATTATTTTTCATTACAGCATTTGAAATTATTAATTGTATTTTTTAATTCTAGTCGAAAAATCGAAGATATCGGAAAAATGACTCAAATGACACAAGATGAAATAATAAGTAATACAAAAACTGTTTTACAAGGGTTGGAGGCTCTTCGTGTGGAACATGCATCGCTTATGTCAGGTATAAGTGAAATTAACAAAGAAGATGAGAAATCATGTATTATAAAAAAGAATATTGAGTATATTGATCTTGGCCTAAGTGAGGCCCAAGTAATGATGGCATTAGCTTCACACCTTCAAAATATAGAGGCCGAAAAACAAAAACTTAAGACACAAGTTCGTAGACTGCACCAGGAAAATGCATGGTTAAGAGATGAACTAGCAAATACTCAACAAAAGTTTCAAGCTTCGGAACAACTAGTTGCTCAGTTGGAAGAGGAAAAGAAGCATTTGGAATTTATGACATCGGTAAAAAAATATGATGAAAATCAGGATCAAGAGGATATTAGTGAAAAGCCCCGACCTGATCCCGTTGTTGAGTTGTTCCCAGATGAGGAAAACGATGAAAGAAATAATATATCCCCTACACCTCCAAGTCAGTTTTCAAACCAGTCATCAGGGTACGAAATACCGGCTCGTTTAAGAACACTTCATAATTTGGTTATTCAGTATGCCTCTCAAGGAAGGTAAGTTTCTATTAATGCGTGCGTAAAATATAAAAATTATTATTTATTATTGTATACTCAGCCCAGTTGACATCAAGATCGTTATGATATGTACATATCTTCAAACTATTATTATCTTTTTTGTTGAGGAATAAGTAAGCAAATATTAGTTTGACATTAATTTCACTAATATCTTGGCTTAGAATTTTAAGAAATTAATTACAAAATTGGCGCTGATCAATATTTTCCGAATTATGGGCCTTTGAAATTTTAGTATGAAATTGTTATGCGTAATATTTCCCAACGTATCCAGTCAATTAGTACCTTTTAAAAAGTATTTTTAAGATATGAAAATCTTTGTTATATTTTAACCCATTAAGATCCGATGGCATTTTTGGTGTAGACATATACTTACATATATAACATGCGAGGAGCCAATAGGAAGCGAAGCCGATGTTAGTGTTGGTCATGCCATAGAGAAGAAAACCTCTCTTGCGCACGTCCGAAGGCCAGCTATGGGAAAAATTATATTGTGAAGCAGGTGTTCGTATCATAAAGAGGAAAGTACTTGCGAAAGTCTAGAAACTGAAAAGAGAGAAAATCGTTGTACACGGTTGTGACAAGAATCCATACATAAAATTATTGCAATTTACTTTTTAATTCTTATTTCAATTGATAATATACATATAACGTTACCATTATGTTGTTTTATTTGTTTCTTTCTATATCAATTTTATAGCTTTTTTTATATAATTCTTATTTATTCTTATTCTTAGTTTATATATAAAACTCTTGCTAGCATAGCTGACACATTTAAAAAATGTTAGCACCTCTTGAAAGATATTTTCAATAACTTTTCAATAATATCAATATTAACCGGATACATTCGAAAATATTATGTATTACAATTTTATACTAAAATTTCAATTGGCTGCCACTTTCGCAGATGGCGCCAAATATCACTATGCTTTGACATTTATGAAGTATATATGTATATAGAGAATCAGTTGCCAACAAGCCGTGGAGCGATTCAGTTATCAAGAACTTGGAATTATTGCTAATGCTTAACTGACAAACATTTTGGCTTAACTCGTTTTTAATTTCGTTGTCGTGTTTAATGTGCATGCAGCCCCTTTCCACTTAATTGGTTATGTTAACATACAAAATTTACGTTTCTGGGAACAAAGAATCCACATGAATTGCATAAAGTCTATTGCGGTATTTGCAGCGAAAAAGTGATTAGCCCTTGTTTTGGCCAGATATTTTGCTAGTAAAATGCTGTAAGACGAAGCACTCCGGAGGTGGCTATTTGGGTGTATTGTTATTTAAATAATATGCAGTGGTATTCAAAAATGATGACAATTCTTTGTTAAGAATTATATGTACGTCTTGTACTTTTCAGTAACAATTTAGAATAGGAATTAATATATATTAAAAACAAAATCGAAGTACAATCTGTTTTTCTGAAAAATATATAAATTATAAATGTGTTTTTTCAGCAGGTTTAAATTACAATACCCCCTCTCAATTAAACAAATTAAGTAAATTTTTAATTGCATTAAAACTGGATGTATCAAGCGATTTTGTAAAAATGTCAGCAATTTGATTTTTCGTTGAAACAGGTTTAACAAGCAAATTTCCTCTTGCAATATGGTCACAGATTTGCATTCTACATTCTGAGCCATCGAAATACATCCGGCATTGTCTTCAAAAATTATGACAGGAGACTTTTCATCTACAATCTTCAAATCTTGTAGCACTCCACGAATCCACAATCCTTCAGATGTAGCATGACTCAATGCGATATATTCTGCTTCACTTGAGGAAATAGCGACCGTCGCTTGTTTCTTGCTTGACCAAGATACAGGGTTTCCAAAAACATAAAATATATAGCCACTTGTCGATTTCCGATCATCCAGATTTGAACCCCAATCTGCATCAGCGTATCCAACTAACGCTTCGTCTTCAAGTTTTGTATTGTATGTTAGTTTTAAATCGATTGTGCCTTTGATGTAGCGAAGTATTCTTTTAAGCGCTGACCAATGTGCATCACTAGGTTTCTGTTGAAATCTACCCATATAGCCAATTGAATAACATATATCAGGTCGAACACTAACCATGATGTACATGAGACTTCCAAGCAATTCTCGATTGGGCTCATTACACTCAATTTCAATATTTGAAGTCAATTGTAGACCTTTCTCCATAGGAGTCCTAATTTTATTGCACTCGTTCATCCTGAATTTGGCCAGGGTTTTATTAATCAGATTTTCTTGACACATTTTTAGTTTACCTTCTTTCTCGTCGTATTCGAACTTAATACTCAAAAAACGATTAAGTTTTCCGCAGTCTGATATTTCAAAATGTTTTGATAAACTCAACATAAATTTTTTAATTTCTCCCTCGTCATTCCCTGCAATTAGCATATCATCCACATACAACAGCTAAAATATGGTATAATTTGGCTTGAATAAAGTGTACATGCAATAATCATGTTGACTACGTCTAAAACCTAACTCAGCCAATCTGTTATTGAGTTTCATATTCCAACATCTGGGGGCTTTTCTTTAATCCGTACAGGGATTTTTACAATTTAAGAATACTACCCGGAACCTGTTCCATACCATCTGGTATTTCCATATAAATATCTTCTTTTAAGTCTCCATGCAAAAATGCAGTTTTAATATCCAGTTGATGAAACTAAAACTTCTTTCTAACACCAACTGATAAAATTATTCGCATTGTTGATAATTTTGCTACAGGAGCGTAAATCTCTTCATAATCTACACCAGCCTTTTGCAAGTATCCTTTTGCAACTAATCTTGCTCTGTACCTCTCTGGTAATCCATTAGCGTCTTGCTTAATTCTGAACACCCATTTAGACATTCTAAGGTCGCTTCTCTAATTTCCAAACATTTAGTCTATTCATAGATTGAAGCTCGTCTTCGACAGCTTTTATCCATTTTGCCTTGTCGTTTGATTTTTCAATATCCCCAAAAGTTGTTGGAATAACTGGTGCATCAATCACAGTTTCAAATAAGGTTGAATATATTTCAGAAAACAAACGAGTTGGTTTCCGAATTCTGCTTCGGCAATTTTTTCTTCTACATGAAACTCCTCAATACTGGTCTTTTGATTGTTGTTTATTTGTTCTTCTATCTGAGACTCTTGATTACTTAGCTCTTGATAATCATTCTTAGGTGTATTTGTTTTTCCTGTGATCGAGTTATGAACAGCATCATCTTCACAATAGAAAATTTCATTTTCAACTGGCTCTCGTGTACGTATATCATTTTGGAAGGAATCATAATCACTTTCCCCCTTTTGATTGCTTCTTCTAATGATGATATTATTATCTTGCCTGATTTCTTTCTTTAGAGGAAATTTCACGTCTCTTGCTAATACCACTTCGCGCTTTTTACTGTTCCATAAACGATAACCATTGGGACAGTAACCAATCAGTGTGTACTTTATACTCAACCCATGCATAAGCAAGACAACCAAATACTCGTAACTTTGATAAATCGGGTTTTTGTCCGTACCACATCTCTGCTGGAGTTTTCTTTACTTCCAATGCTCTAGTCGGACATCTGTTTATAATATAAACACTTGTATAAACTGCCTCACCCCATAAATATTTCGGATCGCCCGCTTCAAATAATAATGCTCTTACTCGCTCAATAATAGTACGATTTAATCTTTCAGCCACTCCATTTTGCTGCGGGGAATAAGCCATTGTTTCATCAATTTGTATTCCCTTTTCTTTACAGAAAGCTAACATCAATTTTGATTTATATTCTCGACCCTGATCAATAGTCAGTTCAGAGATTTTTGTACCGAACTTTGATGTCACCATGGCCTCATACTCTTTAAATTTTTCGAAAACATCGGACTTTCTTTTAATTAAATATACGACCACAAAATGTGTAAAATCGTCAATAAAAGTTACAAAATAACGTGATCCATCCCATGCAGTAGGAGTTATCGGACCACACACGTCCGAATGGATATGCTCAAGTGGTCTGGTTGACTTTCTTCGAGTTCCACCAAACGGTTCCCGACAATGTTTGCTTTGCACACAGATTTCACAAAAATGTGTTTTATATACCTTGGGTAAACCGCAAACCATTCTGTTATTAACCAGTTCAGTCCACCCATGATTACTGATATGTGCCATACGTTTGTGCCATAAATCACCTTCTTCAGCTTTGCTTAAACTGGCCAATGCAGTACGTTTGCATTTCAATTTGACCATAAACAAATTTCCACAACGGTTAGCTTTCATTATGATTTCACCTCTTTGTTTAATTTTCGCACAACTTCTTTGGAAATCTATTTTCAGCCCAGCTTCTACCATCTTGCTCACTGATAATAAGTTTTCTCGGAATTCGGAACTGTACAACACATTTTTTAAATTAATTTTGACACCACTTACACTCAAAAGATCAATTTCACCAATCATATGCACTGCAATTTTCTCAGAATCTTTTGCAATACTTATGAACTGCGGCTTTTCTAACTTCTTAAGGCTTTTGAAAATACTCTTGTTATTGACGAATTTATCAGTTGCACCAGAATCCAAAGCAAACGAGATAACACCTTCCGATTGGTACGAGCAATTCTCAAGATTTGCATCTGCCATAAAACTTATACCACTTATATTACATTGTGCAACTTTTGCTTCTTTGCATCTGCAATCTTTTTTCATATGACCGTATCTTCCACATTTGTGACACTTCCTATTGAACTTATTTGGATTTTTCTTTTTAAATTGAAATGCTGTTACCTTTTGAATATTCTCATCTTCAGTTCTATTTTTCCTTTTAGATTCTTCTGCCAACAATCTTGGTTTAACAACGGCCAACGTCAACTCTTCTGTTTTCAGGTTTTCTAAAGCAGTCACAATCGGATCAAATGACTCTGACAACGTCAAAAACAATTGGGAAACCAAATCTGCTTCCTCTAGCTTAACTCCAGCAGCTTTCAATTGTCGGATCAAGGAGTCGAAATTAAGAAAATGTTGGCTTAGGCTTTCGTTTTCTTTAAATCTTAAATTTGCTAAATCTTTGCGAACAATTGTTTGATTTTGAGAGGACTTACATGAAAATATTGCCTTTAAATTATCCCACATCTCTTTAGCGGTTTCTTTATCCCTGATGTATTCCAAATAGTCATCACTTACTAGACTGATTAATATATCTTGAGCTCTCATATCCAATCTCTTGAAAACCCCTTCATTTTCAAATGAACTTGGAGATTTCGTTAAAACCTCCAAAACTCCTGCGGCAGCCATATGCTTCTCCACACGGAATCTCCAATTCTCAAAATTACTTCCACAAAATTGAGCAATACCAGTTTTCTCCATTGCAGGACCCATAACCTATTGTTATTTAAATAATATGCAGTGGTATTCAAAAATGATGACAATCTTTATTAAGAATTATATGTACATCTTGTAGTTTTCAGTAACAATTTGAATAGGAATTAATATATATTAGAGAAAAAAAAACTTAAAAACAAAATCGAAGTACAATCTGTTTTTCTGAAAAATATATAAATTATAAATGTGTTTTTTTCAGCAGGTTTAAATTACAATAGGGTGATATAATTTTCTCCAATTAAAGCCATACATTTTACACTTTCAAATAAAGTTTTTAATGATGATGAGGTTTACATCACCCCCGGTCATCGCGGCGGCATTTTACGTAGTATGTATATGTCGCTCGGAATTACAGCGCTGATTCATTTTTTGGTGTAGTTCATGAATCTGATTATTGCTGGGGTCTTCAATGCCTGCTCTACGCATTAGGAGGATTGTTTATCATAAAAATTTTTTGTGTGCACTAATACCTGGTTCCGATTTAAGTTGTTTGAATGTTGTACACCTTGTGGAATCTAGGTATGTTCTGGTATATCTTTCAATATTGTTGATTGCGTGATTAATTTTCTGTCTGAGAGGAAACTCTATTTGGTCAGCTGTTTGTCACCTATTCTCTTCAACTTGTACCTTACTTGATAGCATTGAGGATGACAATACTTTTCTCAAACGATCACTCGTTTAAGGATGCTATTGGTAATATGTCAGCTAAGATACATGAATTCAAGACGGTTTTTACATCTCTCAGTGTGAATTTTAATCCTGTTAAGAATAAGGTTGTTTACTTTGCCAAGGGTGGTGTTTATCAATTAAGTTTCCCATTGGAAGGCATCAGATTGAACAGGTTCCATCCTTCAGGTTCTTAGGGAGGAGTGTTATTAGTAACCTTTATCTAAGGGAGCATATCGAGGGCTTATATTCAATACCCGCCATACACCAATTTTTGGAAAATGACTTTTTGATCGCAAATTGTTAACTGATGCCAGTTTAATCTCTGACAAAAATTTCCGGGGGAAAAAAAATAATAAGTCCTTTTTTTAAATATTTGTGATACCGCTATAAACCGCACTATTTTTTTTTAATGCAATACCCGTCATACGCCATAATTGAGAATACGAATACAAGCATGGTTCATTACAAGTTTGCCGGTTTATGTTTTTGTCGACTGTTTCGATAAAAAGGGACATGGTTAGAGGATGGGTAACATCCAAAGATAAACCGGGAGACAATGAGTCGCCAGCACAAACTCAAACTCGATCCACGTTTAGTTGTAATGGGACCGATGGTAAGATACACTTAAAAGAATATTTCCAGAAATTGGACAAAGTGGAAAGCCATTACTGTCGTAAAGAAACGAATAAAATCTATATTACCGCAACATATACCACAAAGGCAGACATTTACCGAGACTACCTTGCATACTGTTCCGAGAAGCAAGTATCATCTGTTTCAATTTTTACCTTTTCGAAATTTTTTGAAGAGCAGAATTACGGCCTTTTTATGCCCCGCAAGGATCAATGCGATATGTGTGTCTCTTTTAATGCCAAACAAATAACGTCTGAATAATATAACGATCATATTTAAAAAAAACAACGTGCTCAAGATGAGAAGAATCTTGACAAAGTCGCGGCGCAAGAAGGAAAATGCCACGTTTTTACTATGGATGCACAAGCAGTTAAGCTATTGGTGGAATGAGACACAAGGCGATCTGTCTGCTTCAACATTTATTTCCATCATACTATACCACTTGAAAACACATTGCTCATCAGATAATTTACCAATAATAATTTATTCGGATGGTTGCGGTTACCAAAACCGTAACCAGTTTTTATCAAATGCCTTATCTGTTTTCGCTATAGAAAAGAATAAAATAATCGAACAAAAGTACTTGGAGAAAGGTCACACACAAATGGAATGTGACAGTGCACATGCCAAAATAGAAACCAAACTTAAAAAATCAATCAATAAACTTGCCAATAGACTATATCAGAATAAGCAAAGAATCACGAAGAACAGTAAAAATTAATGACACAGTAATTATTAAACCATCCGATGCCATGTATTTAAATTACAGTTTTTTTTAAAACATCATTTGCATCATTGAATGATGCAAAACTTATTCGCTTTTCGAGCATTAGACCTGGTCGAACCAAAAATGATCCAACAGTTTCTCAATTAAGATCACTAAAGTATTTGCCAAGTGGAGAAGTTCAATTTAAAGTTAACTTTAATGAAAAATACAATAACTTGCCCAACAGAATTAAAAAGTACACAGGATATACAGAACCAAAGCCTTTGCATACTGATCAGCTTCCAGTCCAGCCTAGTAAATGGAAACATCTTCAAGATTTGAAACCGGTTATACCACTAGAATATCATTACTTTTATGATAATTTAGTTCAGATGGAGTCAAAGTAATAAGAAGCAATGTGACAATGTGCAATTTGAATTACCTTTTTTTTTTAATTATGTTAATTTTTTTGTTATTGTTTTGTTATTGAATTCTTTTATGTTAGAAAAACGTTAAACAAATGCTTAATTTAATAAAATTACATATAAGAGCAAAAAAACATATATTTTTATTACTGCGCAATAACCGCTATACGACATAAAAATATTTGAAGATTTCAGTTGCAATACCCGACATCAACCATATCGGTGCGAATAAAGTAAAAAGTTCAATTTTTTTATAAGGGTGACTCAGTAGTCATATCTAAAAAATATTATAGAAGAAAGATTAATTCATACCTTAAGAATTTTGGAATGAAACAGTTTTTTCTCTCTCCTGAAAAATTGTGTTTTGGCGTATGGCGGGTATTGAATATAAGCCGTCGATATGAATTTGCCTTGCGCGAGTGCTCTTCCGCTGTATATCTACTTAAATATCTGACAAGTTTTAGCGTTGGCCTTAGGATAGATGTGGCCCTGAAGTTTTATTCGAGATAAGGTTGAGTATAAGAGGACAAACGCCTGGCATTCACCGGCAGCATACTTTAATGGGAGGATCAGAACTCTACCTTGAGAAGATATTTACCTGACGGGTAGGTAGATACTTCGTGTTTTCAACTTTAATCATTCCCTCTTCTGCCTAATTGCTGATTACTTAGGACCTTCATTTCGGGTAGAGTAGCTTTTAGGAGCAATCATCTCTTTGGGAATAAACGTGAATTCTTAGCGGAGCATGTATGGGATTTCCTTAACGGCTGGTTTTTCTCTTCTTTTTCTGATAATTTCGGATATGATAGTCTGAATGCTATTGTGGCTCTCAGGAACGGTAAGTGGGGGAGCCTTTTTTGTCTCTCAGATAATACAGATTTTGAAAAGTTATATTTTTTGGCAGTGCAAACTTGGTCTGGGTTCCAGGCCACTTTAAATGAGTTGGCTGCTGAACTGGTCAAGGTGGCCGTTGATGTTAGGTATTGGAGTATTCAACAAACTGTATACATAGGGTGATTTGTAACTTACTAAGGATTTCTAGATACTCTGAGATCACTCAGGATAAGGTTAGATTTTATTTTCCATTCAACTCGAATGCCTTGGTAAGGAATTCATAGTGGATTCTGGAAAATTTATCCCATCAATCAGCTTGTTTTGTTTTGGTTTTTTGCTATGGATACAAATTACTCCGTGTGTATTCGTTTAGTCATACACAGTTGATTGTAGGTACACGTATATCCGTCTGAATTTCACTAAGTTTCGTTCCCGCTGTGTTGTTTTTTATGTATTGTATATTTGGTTTCTTCTCCATGCCTGCGGCGTACATCCCTGAAAGAAATTGATTGGCTTGCATAGAAAGGTGTTTGTGACACATTACGCAATGAATGAGGACATATGAGGAGTCATAATTTGGGCATCAAGTTTCTTTTTATGGTGCAACCCATTTTCTTTTGATTCCGCAGATTATGTTTTAATATTACTAAATATCTGAAGTACATTAACTTTATCCTTAAATGCATTTTATAATGCACATAATCCTTAGTATTAACAAAATCTGACGGATTTTATTGATAATGGAATGGTTAAAAATTTTTGGTTGCTCACTATCTGTTGCCATTAATTTGCGTTTAGATTGAACTTATTAACGTTTGTGTTACACAGATTTGCGTTTGGGATAATTTGATTTGTGCTTGAGTTAATTTGATTTCCGTTTGGGGAAGTTTGATTTACATTTGGGTTAAATTAATGTACGAATAATATATATGAATAGCTGTCTTGCTTCTGAGCAAGGAAAAATTTAAACACGACTCTATATATACTATATATACTACGTTTATACGCACGTCTTATCTATATATATAAAAATAAGTCCGTATATGTACGTCGCCGAACTAATCATAAACGCGTCGAGCGATTTCAACCAAACTTATACACTACGTAGGCAGTGGCCCATATATGGTTTATATGAAGTTTGGTTAAAATCCGATAACGCATGTGTGTGCAGTGCGTATGTGAAGTGAGTGTGATTTTGGGAACAAAACCAACTTTATTAAAAACAAGTGTGTTTCTTTTCTTATTTTGTTTTGCCGTGCGAAGCAGGCAACGGGCCCGCTAGTTTGCAAATAAAAAGAAGAATGTTGCCGTATAACTTTTTTATTGTAACTTATTAACTCACTTAAACATGTCGTGAATAACGACACTATTTGCAAATAAAAAGTAAGACGTTGCCACTTCATGAACGTTTATTGTCTGTTACTTACCAAACAATCATATTTTCGTCACATGGCATCAATAATAATAACATTAGTTCTGTATGCAATTACCCGTATAAACAGTGAATTAGTTATTTGCAAATAGTTCTATTTGCAAATAAGACGTGCGTATAAACGTGGTAATAGACAGATATACACGTATAATAATAACTAATGCTTATTTGATTATAATATATTTTTAGGTACGAAGTAGCTGTACCACTTTGTAAACAAGCTCTAGAAGATTTAGAGAAAACAAGTGGACATGATCATCCTGATGTGGCCACAATGCTTAATATATTGGCATTGGTTTACAGAGACCAGGTAAATAAATTGACTTGTCTTTTTTTGTGAACCAAAAGTTTAGTATAACCAACAAGGGAAAAAACTGGATTTCATGTGCTTATTAACCACTACTTAGCTTAAACTAAGATTTAGCTTGATAAATACTATGGGAACTCGGCATAATCAATTTCAATGGTAAAAAAGTGGTTCACTCAATTTAGTGCCGTTCAAGCACGGCCACTCTCACTCTCTATACTCGAAACAATTGAAAGAAAATTCACTATAAGATGTTGACCGATCGGAGATGTAACTAGAGATTGTGGAAGCCATAGCCATATTACCTGGCTCAATTACGCAAAAGATTCACGTCAGTACCTGCCCGAAGGCCTAACCTGACGGTGCACTTCTGCACAAGGGTGAATAAAGCCGTTCACCACCGTCCCAGTCGCCCCTCTCAGAGGAACATACAGGGCGGACCTTACATGTGCCCCCAATAGGGGCGACATGGTAGCAAATTCTGTACAGGCTGCAGAACTATGTACAGACACTTTGCTGAAGCGTTGGAGCTATCTAACCTCCTACCACCCCAATGGAAACCATCAGGGCAGCTTTGTCGAATAGCAACAACACCTAGAGATATATGGCCTGAAGAGAGCATCTACAACAGGTCTCCACAATCACCTGACCCATACCTCTTCCCGCGTATCTTTGGGTTTTAACCACAGCCACCACGTGATCCCCGAAGGGGCCTCACCAACAACCAGCCTAGGACAAGTCCTAGGGGCTACTGGTTCCCGTGGCACCAGATGGGACTCTGGTCGGCCGCGTGTTAAAAACACCTCCGATTTTAGGTCTGATGCAAACCTGAGGTATCGGTAGCACCTCTACCCAGACAAGCATAGGCAGAGCTACTTCCTTTATTACTTATATGTACGCCCGTTGCCCTGGTATTTCAGGGATTGGGTAGTAACATATTAAGTTCTAGGGGTAATTGGCCAAAGGTCAAGGTCTGGAAAGATCATATTACCCATCCGGACGAGTGAGCGAACCCACTTTTACCTTTAATTTATTTGCATGCGCGCCCGTTGCCCTGTTAATTCAGGGATTGGGTAGCAACATACAAGTTTTTAGGGGTTATCAGCAAAAAGGCCTAGGTCCGGAAACCTGATAACCTTATACCCCAGGAAGCACAACATCAAGTACACGCCACAAGACAAGATGTAAAACCGTGCCCCCGGGGGATTACCTGGCTCAGTGGTTTACATTTTGAATCATCAGTTGGGTATGAGAAAGCTTCCGGCAATATGGGTTGAGTACTGTTAAAATTTTAACAAGCTGCGCCATTTAGTTTGTATTTGACACCCGTTGATTGCAGACTACCACGTGATGTAAGGAGAAAATGGAAAAAAACTGGAATTTGTGTACTCATCAAGCATTATTTTAAAACATCACTCAAACCAAAGCTGAACTTGATTTATACTATGGGAACTTTGCACCATCAATTTGAATGGTAAAAAAGTGATTTACTGAATTTTGTAGTGTACGTACAACCACGCAAGACGCCGAACGTTCCGGACACCCAGTTGAGGTCTTTATACCTGAAGGAGTTGCAAAAAATTCACGAATGGTGTAGGCTGATCGGAGATTAAAAGAGCAAGAGGTTGTGAGACCCATATATCATATGTCTCAGAGGTTTCAATTTTGAATGCGAAAGCTTTCCACAAGATGGGTTCCGCATTTGCTAACAATCGACCACAAACGCAATCGTGCGACAATTTTTTTGCAGTATTTGGCGTTGTTCAACCGCAATATGGACTGTTTCCTAACCGCAATATGCACTGTTTCCTAAACGTGAACGAAACGTGTATCCACCACAATACACTAGAGACCAAACAATTCTCAAAACAGTGAGTTTCTCGGAGTAAATCAGTGCCAAAGATGGTCAAGGTAGTCTTGTAAGCAAATAAAGCCTTGGGGACGGTTTTTGTGGATACACCATATTGACTACCTACAAAACAACCAACTTATTGGGTCGATTTATTTATAACTTAAAAAATGACTGCATTTGAGCTAGACAAATGTTCTTTTCCAGCAGGACAATGCAAGGGTGCATACGTCTGCAGTTTTCATGGCAAAAATTCATGAATTAGTCTACGAATTAATCCCTCACAATCCCACAAATTCGCAGCCTATATTTTTTATGCTGATGTTAGAGAAAAAGACTTAAATGTAATTTAATAATAGAATTTGATATAAAAATTCCTTTTAAACTACATGAAAGGAATAACTAGCTGCGGCACGTTGTGCTCAACTTCTAATCTCCGTGCATGCCTATCAAAGACAGCGTCTAATGCATCATCCAATGCACGACTATAGAAGTTAAATGCCATCTCGTTCAATGGATCCTTCTGGGATTTAAGTGCAACAGTTGCATTTCTTACTCCCTCAAGAACATTGATCCTAAAATTCAGCTTTCGATTCTAGGATGACAATAAGATGTTTTGCGCTGGTAACCGTTTATTTCGGTGGTGTTATGAACGATGCGTTGGAAGTCAGGAATAACTGTACAGAGTTCGTTGCCAAGTTCTGCAGAAGTGATGAAAGGTCAAAACGGGTTATCCTAAAATATCCTAAGACAAGAAATCCTTCGGTGTAGAAGCAGATTCTTGATACACAAAAAACTTGCTACATTAACGCCCAGATTCGATAATGCCGCAGTTATCGTAAAAGCTTAATTGATGTCTAAAAAAGTTGCAGAGAAACTTATATTTTATGCCTACAAGCTCTGTCGAATTACCGGTATTATACAAATGTTTTTGCGAGAAGAGTCATCGATCAACTGTCCTACATATCACAAAAATTTATAGGGTTTAAAGATTTTTGTTGCTAGAGTAAGGCTGGCATATTAATTATTTCCAAATATCCAGCATGCCAAATAGGAATTACCTCTGTAGTGAGTAGTTAATAGAATCTTTAACGACTCTTAGCTCGCAGTAGTCCTAATCTGATTGGAGTTCCTTAGCTATACTAATATACAAGGAGTAGCGAACACAATTTTTCTTAATAGACAAGCCTCCGAAACACTTTTAACGTTGCTACAGAAGCTCCTCTATGACGTATGTTTCGCATATATAATTTCTTTGCACGCTTTGACTTGTTTTTTTTATCATTTCTGTATGACAATACAGAACAATAGTTTCTAGTCAGATTACGAGAGACTTCTCAACTTGTTCCCTTACCTTGATACTAACTCCAATGTACCTATGAGCGGTAAAAAAATGTTACTGAAGAGCATTCCAAGTCGCGATGATATCAGCTACCGAATCGGAAGAGAAGGTAACATCAAGAACTTTGTCCGTTCCTTGTGAAACGGGATCTTGGCCCCTGCTATGAATGTTAAGGTGTCAGTGTTACCAAAGACCGTATGCTGTGTGCCTATATTACAGGATCAGATTAAATGGTTGGCGGAATTTTGGGGCTGCCAGAGACTCGTTACCGTTGTTGACGAGAGGGGGCCTGTTTCATTAGAGGCATAATGTCCGAAGGTATACAGTAGTAATTCCTGTTTATTTCTAAGCTGGCTGCCGTTATTTCTCTGCCACTAAAACTAGACAATAAAAATATATTAAGATAATTCTGCGCCGTCCTGCAGGTCCCACTCGTACGAAACTGCAGAGCAGTCTAGACTGCTTTAGAGCGGTGGATTCAATATCTGCTGCTATATCTCGCTACATCAAGTTTGATAGCTCGGAAGCTGAGCTCAATTTTCCCTTTATATATACTTCCTCAGCTACGATTTTAGTTACCTACTATTTTTGCGATGTACGCGGTATAATACACATTGATTACCTTCAAAATGATAAAACAATCAATGCCACCTCATTGGGTCGATTTAATGATGATTTGAAAAAAAACAACCGCATTTGGCCAAGAACAAAAAAGGTGTTTCCCACCAGGACAATACACATGTGCATTTTCCAGTGCGAAATTCAATGGATTATGCTACAAATTACACCTCCATTCTCCCTATTATCCGGATTCAGCTCCGAGTGCCTATTTATGGTTTCCAAACCTAAGAAATGGATCGGTGGAAAGCGATTTGACTGAATCGATAAAACCATCTCGCAACCAAATACTTAAATTGAAGACCTCGACAAATTTTTTTTTTTTTTGAAGGATAAAAAATCGGAGAAACTTCGGACGTTGGACTTGCCCTCGTATATCGCTCAAACGGCTACCTTCCGAATTGATGCATAACTGCGCTTGTCTTACTACATCTTATCGCAAAACATATGGCTCCGAATTGGCGATTCTTTCTCCAATGTAGGCTTTGCAAGATCCGAGGTATGTTGTTGTGAACGAGAGATTAAAAAAAACGTAATGGAAGAAGTTTAATGATATTAGATCTGACGATCTAGACGACCAGAAAGGGAGATCACTTGGTATCGTAAAATCTCCATCATTGCCCGACCTTTGTGAAGAAATCGCTCCGTCCTGTTGAAGCCAACAGTGATGGAGACCCAATGCAGCAACTTGAGGCAAAAAACCTCGTTTACCATCTGCCTGTAAAGCTCACAATTTACAGTTACGCTGTGAATTTCGTTTGTTTACATAAACATTTTAAGTGGAAATAGGCTTACCGCTCATTATGATTTTTGATACGAAATCACTCTTTTCTTGTACTAAGTTTAACAGAGTATAGCAGTAAGTCAACCTTGTCCAACGGTCAGCAGGCAGCAATTTGTTATTAGCTTGCACATCATAGGGAACATTTTAAATCTTTCGCCAAATTCTCTGTATATCTTCATAAATGTTAAAGCACAGTGCCATTTGGCGCATTCTGAAAGAATACAGCCAATTCAAATTATGAAATTGCTTTTGAGCCACCTGATACATATGCGTATTATATGATCATAATGTATTGGACCATCTGGATACATAATGTAAATTATTTACAAAATATAAGTCACTGACATTGTTATTAATTCTGCTGGTGTTGCACAATTGGCATTGCACTAGCCAATAAACACAACCAGTGTTTCGATTTTATTATTTCGAAGGAGGAAACTTGGCCAATGCATATGCTCGTACAAGTGTTTGGAGTAAACCCCGACCGTCTTTTGGAACTTTAAAAAAGGACCCGTTCCCTTTTGCCACCTTATTTCGGTACAACTAGCAGTATCGCATTTCAGTTTCTCATTAAAACCTGGAATACAATACAACACAATAAACTTTCTTAGCTAGTAAAATTATACAGCTGCATTTGAATAAGTTATCATTCAAAGAATTTAAAAATTTCCACGTGATAATGGCTGATGTTTAAAAAAATTGTGAACTAGGTTATAATTACCTTGTAAATTTTTCGAACGCAAATATCTCTAAAACTAAAACATATACATACATATGTATGTATTGCATATGATGTAATAATGCTTGTCTTAGGATTTTGAGATATGTAATATAAATAAATTTTTGTGCACTCAAAAAATGTAATATCCTGAGTGCCTTAGAACTCGCTCCCAAAGTGATAAACATTGCATTATATCTAATATTAAAAGAACGTAAGTGAATGCTTTCATCAGTAACCATATATTTCCATTTCATATTTCAAAAAAAAACCTTCATAGCTTCCTTTTTTGTTCCTGTCTTAAAATAAAACATGTACATACGATTACATACATCGAGGGCTTATAGTCAAATTGTGCTATCTACAAAAATACAATTGTTCGGGAGACCAAAAAACCGTTAAAATTTCTTATTAATAGAAATTTACTCAAAAAACAAAAACATGAAAATAATGGTGATAGAAAAAAAATGTTTGCACGAAATTGATATCATAGATGCAGAATGGAATACTAAACAGTTTGGCATCAAAAACCCATTTTAGACAAATCTGCGGATAGCACAATTTGACTATAAGCCCTCGACATACATACGTTCATATTTCAATTAATAAATATCAATATATTTCTTCCGATTACAGAACAAATACAAGGAAGCCGCCAACTTGTTAAATGACGCTTTGTCAATTCGAGGAAAAACTCTAGGTGAAAATCACCCAGCGGTTGCGGCAACCTTAAATAATCTTGCTGTCTTATATGGAAAAAGGGGAAAATACAAGGACGCTGAACCTCTATGTAAACGAGCATTGGAAATTCGAGAGAAAGTTTTGGGCAAAGATCATCCCGATGTCGCAAAACAATTAAATAACTTGGCACTACTTTGTCAAAATCAAGGAAAGTATGATGAAGTTGAAAAATACTATCAACGTGCATTGGAAATTTATGAATCTAAACTGGGTCCTGATGATCCTAATGTTGCAAAAACGAAAAACAATTTAGCTAGTTGTTATTTAAAGCAGGGAAAATATGCAGAGGCTGAAATTTTATATAAACAGGTTTTAACTCGTGCACACGAACGGGAATTTGGAGCTATAGACAGCAAAAATAAACCTATTTGGCAGGTAAGTTTCACGAATTTGTTAGATTACATCTGCTTTGCTGAACCGCTAACGACATGCGATTACCAGTCTATTTTCTAAACAAGTAAACATTTTTAATTCTAAAAGCCCTGACATTTTGTAACATCATCTTTCTTCGTCGAGACTAGACAATATAAAAACACTTTCTCAAGTTGAAGATCATTTATATTTAAAATTTTTATTTTCAATATTTCGCTATAAACTTTATAAATAGCATCATTAGAAAGTCTAAGGACCATAAATGAAAATAAGAAAAAAAACAGTCTTTATTTTCATTATTCAGTATTAAACAATGTATAATCCTGCCAATATCATGTGTGAAAGTATGCATGTTTGAATACTTGCTACTCAATCGTGCATAAACGGCTAAACGGATTTGAATGTAATTTGCCACACAGATAATTCATATGTCTGGATTGACGTACCTTTTATTATGCTAAAGGACTTGATTTGACCACTTAAGGTAATGCCAAAATTATATAGAATTTTCGGACATAAATTATAGCCTGGGTGAAATTATTTTAAAATGGTAAAAGTATTTGGTTTTTGAGCACTTATGGACAGATGCCAAAATTTTTACATTTGAAAATCAATGCGTAAAGGGCTAAACGAATTTAAAGGAAATTTGGTAATTGGATAGTTCATATCCTGGATTGATATGTGTGGTACATTTTGCACTGATAGAGAACTTGCTTTCACCACGTATGGATTAATGACTTAATTATTATATTTGGAAAGCATATGGACTTTTTATGTTTGGAAGTCATACGTAAAGCGGCATAACTTTATTACCGGCGGCAACTATATTACCTTGAATGGTCGCATGTCCATGCAATGTTCAAATAGCACGCCATCCAATATGTGGATGACTGGTTTTTTTGGGCCAGCTTTAAGGTAGTGTACACACCAGATTGCATCTTTGTGATCGGTTATGATGTAGATATTTCCGTCCGTTACCTTACCTAATCTCCTGTTCGTTTGATAGCAGCAATTTCTGCTTGTTAGAAGGATGATACTTGCATTCGGATGTTTAAAACACATTCACCCGTAAGAAATTTTCATTCCTTTTGAAGTAAAAATTTCTATCTATCAGAGACCGGCTTTTCAAAACAAGTAAACTATCAGTGTACATTGAATTTAAATAAGAATAAACTTTGTAAAAAAAATAAAATGTTTAAGAGTTTAAATGCATATACGTGTATGCGGAAATATAATAGTAATATAGATTACATTGACTAAATGGGACTTCTCGCTTTATAGAAGCCATAAAAATTCAGTTGAAAGTGATATGTGCGTTATGAAATATGTTTAATCTTGTATATTTTTATACTCATAAACTAATTTATTTGAATTCAATTCAGATTGTTTGTCCGCTATTTTAATATCATCTTCCCAACAGTTCTCAGCAAATATAAAAGGAACAAACAAACCCAATTTAATTGGGATACCCTCAGAGAGTAATTTAATTTTCTTTCTAAGATGGGTGTTGGAGTGCAGTAATCAATGAGATCAGGAATTTTGCCGGCGCGGACCCCAATGCTTCAACCAGACTACTATGCCTTGGAATAGTATAGGTTTGATAACAGTTTTCAGCAACCAACTGCCTTTGAACTTATGCCCTAAGTTTGGGGCAAAGGCATTTTTGCATATGTAGATGACCGTGATAGCTTTGCTGAAAGTCTTGGCTGGATGTTTCCCTTCCAGGATAGTTTGTTGTCCAGAATTATGCCTCGGTATTTGGCATTTACTGGCAGTTCAAGGGTAACGGCGCCCAATCTCGGCAGCGAAAAAGAGAGTCCCTTATACTTTTTGGTGAAAAGTGTGTTGGTGTCTAACAGGACTTTTAATAATGACGTTGTGCAGCTGTTGTTCGTTTTATATCCCGCCGGGGGGCACGGTCAATACAACTTTTTTTTGTTGGCTTGGTGTTGTGCTTCCTGGGGTATAGGGTTATCAGGTTTCCGTACCTAGGCCTTTTTGCTGATAACCCCTAAAAACTTGTATGTTGCTACCCAATCCCTGAATCAACAGGGCAACGGGCGCGCATGCAAGTAAACTAAAGGTAAAAGCGGGTTCGCTCGCTCGTCCGGAGGGGTAGTTGGTCTTTCCAGACCTTGACCTTTGGCCAATTGCCCTAAAACTTAATATGTTACTACCCAATCCCTGAAACACCAGGGTAACGGGCGTGCATATAAGTAATTAAGGAAGTAGCTTGCTACGCTAGTCTGGGTAGAGGTGTTACCGATGCCTCAGGTGTGCAGGGAACCTAAAATCGGAGGTGCTTTTAACACGCGGCTGACCAGAGTCCTATCTGGTGCCACGGGAACCAGTAGCCCCTAGGACGTGTCCTAGACTGGTTATTGGTGAGGCCCCTTCGGGGATCACGTGGTGGCTGTGGTTAAAACCCAAAGATACGCGGGGAGAGGTATGGGTTGGATGAGTGTGTCTTCAATCATGGGCTAGTGGCATGATGTAGATGTTCTCTTCAGGCCATATATCTCTAGGTGCTGTTGCTATTCGACAGAGCTGCTCTAATGGTTCCGGTAGGTGAAGCCTCAGGTCAGATGGGGGCAAAATTTCCACTGCCGTGCCATTTGGGTAGTAGGAGGTTAGATAGCTCCAAGCATCTTAGCAAGGTGTCTGTACATGGTTCTGCAGCCTGTACGGAACTTACTACCATGTTGTCCCTGTCAGGGGCACATGTTAGTTGGCGCTCCAGCCATGTGCCTTTGGCGGGGGCTACTAGGGCGGTGGTGAACGTGCTTTATTCACCCTTGTGCAATAGTGCACCGTCAGGTTAGGCCTTCGGGCAGGTACTGACGTGAATCTTTTGCAACTCTGTTCGTTTTATAGATGAATCCAAAGGTGGTCGGCTGCTCATCTCTTAGGACCCTTCATCGGTTTTGCAGAAGAAATTTTGCGTTCCTGACTAAGTTCTTGAATCTGTTGACTGCAGACTTATTGAATGCCCAATTACCTTTCCACTTCGCTTCGTTGAGAAGCTAACGACAATTCCTACGGAATTTGGAGATTTGCTAATTGCACTGATGGTCTATAAGACTGTCTTGTTGCTTCCATCTAAACGTGGGTCAGTGAAAAATGTGTCGTTAGCTCTGAGATACTCACTGTCTGCAACGTGTGTTCTTTCGTGGGGATTATACCATTAAGGCACTGGATTCACAATAATTATCTTAAGTAATATCTATTCCTTGTAATGCCATGGGTTGCTATAGAAAATTTAAGAATAATTCCAAAATAAAAAAGTCAACTTATCACCAAATTTTTTCTCTATCCGCAGTAAATTATCTTTTTTAAACTTTCAAAACATTTTGTAGGAATGGAAGAAAATTGATTTTATGTAAGCGAAAAAATAAAATTTTTTGTCACAAAAATAATTATAATTTTTATTTCAAACCATGAATCTTAAAAAATGTGCATCAAATTTGGCAACACTTTATTCCAAATTTTATTAATATTCTGATATAAAAATATTTGACTTTTGGTTCGCCCAAATACTTAATCAAAGTCGCGCAAAATTTGGAAAAAGAACTTGAATGCAAATATCTTCAAAACCAAAGAAGATATTCCACACATGTAAGTAAGTTTTCTGTAGATATTTGAATGAATTATATAATTATGAAAATTTTCATTCGGACTATTAATGCATTTTGGCCACTTGAAAAAAATAAACAAGCAAGGTATCAACTTGTCATGGGAGGCATGTACCCACTCACCCTTACTTGTTATGTAATGTCGATTGAAAAACATAAATTGTGCCTGTGTGAAATTTCAATGAATTTCGTCGAAAGTTTCACGAGATACCGAATTCTTTGTAAAATAAAAACATTTTAAACTACGATGCGTTGGAAACTTAGCTGTTCTTATTGCGAAAAGGGTTTCCAATTGTTTTCCTATTATCGACTTCTAGGCCCCTCTGACTTACTCCAGTTCAGAGTATAAACTCCCGTGTGTTTATTATCCCATTTTGAAGATATATCTCACTAATCTATTTTAAGTGATGTGCAAAATTGAAGTTTCCATAAAATATCGATACAAATTAACATACAATTAAGTAAGTAACGATAAATCACAAATTTCCATACAATTAAGTAACGATAAATCACAAATTTCTTACTAATTTTGGCTGACATAAGAATATTTTGATACTTTTGTTACAATAATACAGAATAAAATATTTATGTGACCGGATAGTGGTATGTACACAAAGTAAAATGGCGTTTTTAAATTTAGTGGAATGTCTGTATTCGATTTTCATTTCTTGTGTTTGTTCACTCGACCCAAACATGTGTTCATAATTTCACCTGCGAGTATAAATCTTTTTTAGGCATAAAAGATTTTGGTGTGCTCTGCGATTGCCTCCTTTTGATTCACGATAGTTGTTTTGACCAAAAACAACACCATAAGCACGTCTTACCCACTGGATTTTTTCCCAAAACTGAAAATACCTATCAAAACTGAGATAAAAGACGGATAGCTGAAGCAGCTCAAGGCAGTATTAAAGAGCGCCTATCAGAAGTGATTCGAAGACTGGATAAATATCGATAAATAAATAATAATAATTTTTTGTTGATTAAAATAAAAATTCATATTACTTTTTGTACACACTTCGTAAATTTCAAGTGTTGTGTTTTAACATGTGTTTACCATTTAAGGTTGCAGAGGAACGCGAAGAGCGTAAATATGATAACAGAGAAAATACACCTTACGGAGAATATGGTGGTTGGCACAAAGCTGCAAAAGTAGATTCACCAACTGTTACTACAACATTAAAGAACTTAGGAGCTCTTTACAGAAGACAAGGAATGTTTGAAGCTGCTGATACTTTGGAAGATTGTGCTCTTAGAAGCAAAAAAGAAGCTTTAGATCTTGCAAAACAGTCGAAAGTAAACCAACTTTTATCTGGCAGCGACAAAAGACGATCCAGACATTTGAAAGATGATGAACATGCTGATGAGGTAAGTATTTCAACATATTTCCGATCTATATGTGTATATATAAATGTGTGTATATTGGTATACCACTTAACGGAAATTGAATAAATTCTTAATCCCTGTATGCGTTACTGCAATCATAAATTTGTGTTTACAAAACTAGTTTAAACCGAAAACTTAGTTCGAGTCCTGAATATTACTTTTCCCTTAATAAGTTTTTTATTAAGGAAGAACGAGAAGCAAATTATTGCACTAGCAGAACGGAACATCATTGTTTTTGATGGTCGTCACACCATCATCGTCAGCGTTCATATGCGTTAATTTTTTTTACCATTTATTAGGTGGTGTGTGGCTAGTATCGAGGGATATCAACAGAATTTTGTATGAATAAAGAACACAAGAAGCGAAATATATCACGTATTTTTTTAAGAGTATTTGTTAAAAACTAAACGGTAATTGCGTAAACTCTGTGCAAATACATATTTGCTTAAATATATAATCGGAATACTATAATTAAAGAAAATAACTTTGTATGTGTTTCTCAAAAAGTTTCAACTAATGAAAAATAAACATTAAAAAACAACATTTGTAGCAAAACTAACAGTTTCTACATCCCGTCAATTTATCGGAAACTCACTCATTTTTAACGTCCAACACCACCAATTTTGACAATGCTCTCTCACTGAGCTGAGGATTAAAAGATATCTTGAACATCCATTTAATGCTTGGCGGTAATAATTTGTAGACTACTTCAATGTAATCGATAATAAATCGCTTTTGAGTTCTTTAACGACCAACCAACCAACGAAATTTCTACCATTACTGCTTTGTATAATTTAGACTCCACGTCTATTAACAAAGTTCCTTGGACACAATGAGAATGAATCGGTGGATAAATCAGATACATATGTATTGCTCTAACGGTGAAACATGTAAATAAAGTAACCCATTTTTTAACATTAAACCGTCTGAAAAGGTTCACACGTGGGCTCAACAAAGGGAATAACTCTTATCAACTGGTAATATTCCAATTTAAGAGTGAACAGATTTAGTATTTCTTATTTTCTTAGACGGTCATACTTGTTATGTCAGTACGGTATGATAGCCATGAAAATGTCAATTGTTTTCAACAATGAAGAAATCCAATATTTTCACGTATGTATGTATATCTTCTATGAATGCTTTTTATATAATATCACGATATAATTCGAATCACTTTTATGATCTTTAAAAAACGATAAACAGTAGCATCAATAATGCTTAAATACTGTGTTGCCATTATGGCATAATTGGATTTAAAAAATGCATAACTTTTATCCTATCTATCCCCTATATATCTTATATGGCCACTTATTTTCCCGCCAAAAAAGTCTGGTCGCTTTTCCACAGTACTTCCATAATATAATTAATACACTGTAGTAGCAACATCAGCAGGATTTTAAAAGGTGGATACCAACGTCAATAAAAAGTTTTCTAATTTTCTAATATTTCTGATACATGATTCGCAACATATTATTTTTATTTCCTGTGATCTGATCTAATCCAACGAATAACACAGTGATAGTCTGTCAAAAAAAAAAAAGAAAAAAAAACAGTTCTGTTGGCCTTCATCTCTTAAGACGTGCTGCTAGTACTGCTGCCTGCAATTGTAGTTTTGGTATTTATTGGAAGCGTATTGGAACACAAGCTGTTTTTACTGTTATAAAATCGAGACTTTAATATGAATTTTAGTGATACACCAGTATCCAACGCACAGTGGGTATTGTTTTATTAAAATTCGGTATCTTGTGAAACATTTGTATAATTTTCGCAAAAAAACAGAGTTGATATGTTTTGTGATCTACATTCAAGCCTACGCCTGCTAAGCAAGGCACATCGAGCGCACGACCCAACATTTGGCCAATTCACATGTTTAATTTGTTCATACAATGGCCAAAAATGCATTTATAGTCCGAACGAAAACTTTTATCATATTTATATAACCCATGCTTACACATGTGTGGAATTATTGTATTTAGGTTGTATAATATTTTCAGAGAAATTGAAGAAATATCTCGGGGATAATTGCGATATGCCTTCAATGTACAACAAACCAGTAGGTATATACATTAGGGGGTAGATCAGTAAGTCCGTGACTTTTTGAATTTTCCGAATCTTGACCTTTGTCAATTGACTCCTGTAAAAATTTTAAGAATTTGCATCATTTAGTTTCTGTTTGACAGCTATGGATAGCAGACTACCACGTGATTTGAGGAGAAAAAGAAAAAAAGTGAATTTCGTGTGTTCATGAACCATTATTTTCTGCGGGAAAAAACATCACTCAAACCAACGCCACGCTTGATAAATACTATGGGAAATCCTGCAACATTAATTTCAATGGTAAAAAACTGGTTTACTGAAGATGCCGAACGCTCTATGCGCCCAGTTGGTGTTAGCCGATCGGAGATTGGTAGTGCGAGACATTGTAAAAGTTATATGCATTTCACACAGCTCAGTGGTTTCAATTTTGAATGATCACTTGGGTATGAGAAAGCTTTGTGCAAGATGGATGCCTTGTTCGATCTCAATCGTCCACAAACGCAATCATATGACAACTTCGCAGGAGTTTATGGTGGTGTTCAATCCCAATATGGGCGAACTATTGCGCCATTTTGTAATGGGGGACGAAACGTGGATTCACTACAACACACCAGAAACCAAATTAGTAGTAAAAACAGTGAGTTTCTCGTGCTTAAACACCAAGGTGGTTTTGTCAGCCAATAAAGTCAAGAAGTTCTTTCCACCAGGACAACGCAAGGGCGCACACATGTGCAGTTTGCAATACAAAAGTCCATGCATTATACTGCGTATCATTTTCATCCGCCCCTATTCTCCGGATTCAGCACTGAGTGACTATTTCTTGTTTTTAAACCTGTAGCAATGGCTCGGCGGAAAGAGATTTGACTTTAATGATGAAATCGTCTCATAAACAAATACCTTCCTTGATGACCTCGATAAAAAGTGACGAACTTATTTTATTGAGCCGCCCTCATAAATACACAGTTATATTCTGGAAATCATTGAAATCACTTGCATATTTTTTGGAGTACTTCACTTTAAACTTCATAATAAAGTGGTTTAATATGATAAATAACTATACGGTTTTTCATAAATTTTTTTTGTGAAATTAGACATTTGCATTAAAAATGTATAAAATTTGTAAAAATTGCAGCACATGGTCCATTTATACAGGTCATCGGAAGAGATTAAGTGACGGGTTTCGTTTACATTTTATGTTTCAAAACTATTACACAAAAAAATTTAATATTGTATTTGTTGTAGAACTGCGACGATCTCTATAAATAGACCTTGATTTTGCTTGTGATTTAATTTTTACTTTTTTAGTAGTCAGCTGGATTTAGTTCTTTGAAAATACATCATGCTTGCAAAAGAAATTTTTCTATCGAAAAATCACATACATACATATGTCATTTCAAAACAGCATGTGCTTTGAAATCGTTTGATTTACTGAAACGATTTGGGGCGAATATCCAAAGAAATTATTGTCATGCTTGTAATGAGTTTGCCATGTCTTCCGCATGTAACTAAAACTTATTTGCTTTTAGAATTTATGTATAGTAAATTTTAAGAACATCAGTAATTAATAAACCGTCAACATGCGATAAAAATCGGTAATCGAATGCACGTAGCCCAAAAAATTTCGAACTTCACCTTTTCTATTGAACAGACCTCGTGCTTCAAAATACTTCACTTGGCTGAATTGTAGGCGTTCCAATCAAACAACAAATCGTTTCTAGTTCATCCTTAACACTGACTTACGAAATATTTGATAGTGAAATCTCATTAGAACAAGCAATTGAACAGCTGTGGAAGCCCGATGAGGAAAGTCAAACGATAGTATTTTGTCCTTATTAGAAGAACTATGCGAATTTCACTTCAATCAGAATGTTAGGAATAAGGCAGATGGACGTTGTATTGTCGGTATTACATTCATGAAAAATCCAGCAGTGTAGAGCAGCGACTTCAAAAGAACGAAGATATTACAAATCATATATTCAATTCTTGAGAATATGATTTGGCCTAAATGCAAAAGTTTAATATCGATAATGTACCGAATACAAAATACTTCATTCCACACCATTGCGTACTAAGGCCTGTTAGCAATATAACAAAACAGTGTACGCATGTGCAAAAACGTCGATATTCCTTAAATGATTTAACGTATACTGGACCTACTGTCCGAAGTGAACTATTTTCGAGTACCAATATTTGGTTTTACCACAAACATGGAAAAAAATGTACATCTACACATTAATCAGACCATCAATACCAGTAGGCAATTAGAGAGAAAACCCGTAATAACCAATTATTTATTGAAGGCTTAATACTTTAACATATGGCACACGACCAGCTCCATAATTAGATACTAAATGTTTACAACTCATTGCGGAGAAAAATGCGGGTATTACCCACTTGGCGCTCAACTGCTAAAAGAAAAATTATTTGTGGATGATGGTCCCAAGGGTTCCGATAGTATGCTAACTATTGAAGCACTGAAGAAACTAAGATCCATTGTTTAAAAAACAGTTTTAATGTAAAGAATTGGTACTTAATCCAAAGTTACTGAAATATTCTTCTCTTTTGGGTGTCGGCCTGGCGATCAGGGCAAGATCGTTGCACACAGTGACCCTGGTTAATACGAAGACCTTTGACGACATGAGTGCCGACTTGCAAAGTTGCGCGGAACTTGCACACAGAACACTAAAATAGTGGAATTGCGGAAAGTACGACCAAGGTCCAATAGGGTGAGGATAAAAGAAGGGCTTGTTGAGATTATCGAAGTCCGAGCTAAGTAAGTTGGTTGACTTCTTGACTGTACACTGCAACTTACGAGTTTATCTGCATCGGATCGGCCCTACGGAGGAGGACGAGCGCTAAGCATGTGGAGAGTATTCCGAGATACGGGTACACTTTCTTTGGCATTGCCCAACTTTTTTGCAGAGGAAAACCCGATTTTATGCGGATGACACCTTACCGGCCATTACTCACCTCAGAGAGAATTGAGGAACCAGAGCCAGAGCGTTGCAGGCATTGACCTGGCTCAATGCAGAGGACTTTGATGCTGCGAGAACCGAGCGGAATTCTTATAGTGTACAAATTTTAATTTTTTCTATCTAGGAGCGCACAACAGGTTTTTTTTTAGATTTCAATAATAACGCTACCAAAACAATAAAAACATTGGGATCGTATTGGGTATCCAAAAGCAGGAAATCAAAGGTAGCTTCATTAAAACAGCAAACATAGAAAACGTTTGTAGCTAAGAGTCTCAACCATCCAATCATTAATATTTGCACAATAATGGCACCATTTGAAAAAGGATAACTGAGATTTTGAGGCCAGTAATTAACCAGCCAACCAGAGATGCGCAAGCAACATTGAAATGAAAAGGATGGTTACAGCAATGGTGATCACAACAGCGATATGATATATAGAATTCACCCCAAAAACTCACATAAAATCTTACAAAGAATTGTGACATATGCTCTTAGATTCATAGATAACTCAAGGATTAATGGCGCACCGGTCAAGACATACCTCACTGATTGTCTGAATTTGTATTAGAAATAAATCAAGTTCAAGATGGCATAGAGGTTAACAAAAGTAGCTCAATCATTCTTGGATGACGCAGTTGTAGGACGATTAGAACATTACTCTCATAAATTTATTATATAATATGAAGCATGAATTTAATAGATATTGCGGATCACAAAATCTTTTAAACACAAAAACACAACGCTTTTGGCCAGGAAAGGGAAAGACAATAGCTCGATCGGTTATTAAAAAAATTCGTAAAAAGTAATACAACACGACCCACAAATAATGGGAAATTTACCACAAGCAAGATTGGTTCCTGCTCGTCCATTAATTAATTCTGCTGTAGACTATTGTGACCCATTCTGGATACTTAATAACTGGCTCGTGCATTGGCGATCACGGCGCAGTTAGAATAGTCGAATTAAATCAGAACAGGAGTGTTCAAATGATCTATTCACAGATTGGCTCCATTGTTAAAAAATTAAAAAGAGGTGTCATTTTAGGAAGAACTATAGGAAGTGGTTAAGGGGATCCCAGTAAACTGTCCCAAAATTTTAAAGAGCCCAATAGAAGGAATTGGAACATGAAAACTAAGCACCGCAAAATGGAAATGAATGGCGTACTACGATCTTACTCCATTCTTTAATAGTCAACATCACCATACTGTAAGCTACTTCGCACTGGTGATGTGCATACTAATCGTATTCGGTCTGATGATTTGGAAGGTCCATCTGAAATTGAACAACACTCTTCCAAAAACACCTAAATAATCTTTACAATCACGAACATTAACCATAGACAACACAGAACCTGAATAATCATAGCACCTCGCCATAGATGCACTGCTTTATTATTTTGAACGGTATTCAGCGCGGCTGAAAGAACATACGAATTTTTTACTACTAAGTGCTGTTTCACACACGTCAAATTTTCTTGATCAAGTTTCAATTCAGCTGGGAGAAAGATAAAGAAAGGAATACATACTCTCCCTATCGCTATCCCTGCTGAATTGAAATTTGATCAAGAAAACTTGACGTGTGTGAAACAGCTCTAACAACACATAAAAGTTTAATGACATGACTTTCATTAGTAATTATTGCTTAGGAAATATTTTAAATTCAATAACCATTGTAATATTTATAAAGTGAGGGATATAATATTATTGTATATTATGTATATATTTAATATATTCTACTTTATTATAAAAAATGCAATTCAGCAACTTACTGTACAATAATTTGCTTGCTTGCAAGAAAAATCACTATAGGTCTGTCTGAGTACTTTTCCATAGCAAATACTCAGTAAATTTTTTTGGGAGAGTAAGACCAATTTTACTCTGTCGGCTGAAAATATCTCAAAAGTACGCAGACAGTATCCAGTGAAATCTTGCAAGAAAACAGCTGATCGGTGTGTAAACAATTGAAATAACAAAGCAAAAGAATTTTAGCATAAAAATATTGCCTAAATGGCGCTGAAGCCGATTACAAAATGTATAAACTTAAAAAAACACATAAAAAAATAAAAAATGGAAATATGTATTGAATTAAAAATATTCTTTAAAAATGATGAAATGAATTTTTAATTATTATCTGTCAGAATTTGCATTGCTTGGCAAATTTCATCTCGCACACTATTTCCACGAGAAACCTGGTCACGATTTAGAAATTCTTCATCAACATCTGGTGATATCTCGGATGTAAAGTTTAGGTCATCTTCATTTGCAATGTTTTGTAAAACACAACATTGCAAATGTTGTGATTTGCAGTAGTACAACTGCCTAAACCTCTGAAAAATTTACTTGACATTTCCTTTTTTGTTCGCTTGGCCACCGTATGACTCTTCAATTGCAAAGTTTGTCTCACAAAGTCAAACTGTATATTTGGACGTTTGTAGCATGAAATAAAATGTTTTGTTTATTATAATTTATTATAAACGTTAAAAATCAACACAATTCTAACTACTTACCTCTGCCATTGTTAAATTTAAATTTTTATTTTCACTTCGCAAAATTATTTCATTCAAATAGTAAATAAAAACAGCTGTTCAAACTACATAGTTGCGAAGTCTTGCAAGCGGAAATTTCTCCAGCGACATTTTGCAAGTTCTCTAACTTCCAACTGTCAAAAAATTCTATTTTTGGCTCTCTCGCTGCAAGAGATTTGGAGTACACTGACAACATTTTGCACAAAATGATTCAAAATGTGTATACGCAGACAGACCTTATATCAATTTAATGTCGTTTCTAAATTTATGTGTTTAGATTAAATCACAGCTTTTGACAATCTGTGCAAATTTCTTTTAAATTCGTTTATTTGTAACAAAGATTCGGATGTAAGAATTATGTTATTGGTCTATGCGTGGACACATAAACGCTGATGATGATGGTATGGCGACCATCGAAAACAGTACTGTTCCGTTCTGCTAGTGTAAAATTGGCTTCACTTCACTTCGATATTAATATGAATTGACAAATTCAGTAATCGAACCAGATAAATAAATTTATATAATTGTTACTTAATTCTTTTAAATAAACAGTCGACTAATTTTTACGTAAATATCTTTTTCTTTTCAGAAACATCAGAAGTAACTTGGTTTTGAAACAAAATATAAGAATATCGTTTAGCTTTTATTTTATTGTTATGATTTATATTTATATGATGTCATTCCGTCATGTCATTTAATAAAATGTGCTTTAAACAAAATTATAAACAAATACTTTTAATCATGTTTATAAGTAAGTAAGTATACTACCGAAGACCTCTCCAAACAATTTAATATAGCGTAATTTAAGTTAGGGCCTAAGTGTTCTGGCAATTTTGTGAAATAAATTTCTTAATTTTAATATAAATTTTTATATTTATTGTAAGAATATTTTAAAAATAGTTAGGTGAATGCAAAACGAATCAAATTCTTACGCAAAATAATGTGAGCCAAATAAAATAGCAAATATTGAAAATTCATAGCTTACACTGTTGGCATTTACAGCGAAAAGGACATTCTAGTTGTAAAAAATAAATGAGCGGCTATATACATCAACAAACCTAGCTAACCATCTATTTTAACTCCTGCATCTCCTTTATACATAACCAAAGCTAGCGGACCATTCACGTTATCTCCTCCTGTAGTTCCTTTATTCTTCACCAAACCTAGCTGACCATCCACGTTAACTCCTGCACCTCCTTTATACATCATTAAACCTAGCTGATCATCTTCCTTTATCTCTCACCAAACCTAGCTGACCATGCACGTTACCTCCTTTACACATCACCAAATCTAGCTGACCATCCACGTTATATCTTGCAGCTCCCATTTGTAGCTGTTTGTCGTCATTATTTACGTTAAATTATAATGCAGTAATTACACAGGAAAATACTTATTGCATAGTTTCAACCTGTGGTAACTATTTATGTACATACATACATATGTACATACATACATGTATTTTACCGCCTGTATTAAAAGAATTTTATTTTTACCTAAACATATGTATATACCATTTAGTTACATATGTATGTATGTACTTATATGGTTCTACGGAAGTAATAATTAGACTAAGAGCAGTTAATTCGACTTGATAGTTTTGCAGTGTTAAACAGATGCAACTGTGGACGCTTTAGAAGGAATGTCCCACCCATCTATCGTAAAACATTCAATTGACAAAATCTGAGATTTTATGGTGGTAATTATTTAATAACATACATAAGTATGTATGTATGTAAGTATATTATTCAGACTTGATGAGTTTTGGGTAGTGTAGTGAGAGCATTACGAAAGTGAAATTGAATTTCTATGCAACGAGCCAAGAAAAAGACGAGGCAATGGACGGTGTAGGTGCTACGGGAAAGAAAATGCTTCAAACTGCTATAATGGCTAGAAGAGTAGTAATTCAAAGCAGCTACGATTGCTGTCGTTACTTCAAGTTTAAAATTAAAGATTTCTTTATTGCAAAAGATTTTATAAGCAAAGAAAAACTTTATAACAGATGACCCCCAAATCTAGCCAATTCCGTATTGGCACACCACAGCACCAATTACGAGCATTAATAATGAGCCAATTACGAGCCTAATTAAATAAAATGCATTTTATGTTCATGTAACTCCAATGTAATAAAAATTCAGGTAAAACGGTAATCATTTTGGTTACCACAAAGTAGTCACAAATCTTTGGCGGCCCATAAAAAAGTGCATGACTTTGGGAAAAATTGGGAGACACGGGTCTTTTTTTTAGTCTTTTATCACGTAGTGGTGTCCGTATATGGTTATTTTGCCACGTCTTAAAAATTACACAGTGATATCAAAGCTGACAGCTCTATTTTTGTGTATGCATATACAGAATGTTAAGAATATTTCATCAAAAGAAACGAAACTTGGTCAAGAAAAATTGCTCTATCTGAACAAAAAGCAATTAGTAAAAGGAGAGATTAATTGCTTAATGGAAAAAAGAGTGTAGCAATAAGTACAAAAGTATAGAAATAGTAAAGTTGTATCTAAAGGTGGATTCACCCATTCGGAATGAAATTTTCGTTCCATACGCTTTTTTTATATGTATGTATGTAAGAGAGTAAATTTTGTGCGGAACAATTTTAGTTTGAATTGGTTTAATTTTCCTTCCGAACGAATTGAACTGTGCTGGCAGCTACATACATATGTACATTTTTTATGCAAAATTGAACTGAGCTGCCACATCATATTATATGTACATATGTATGTATAATAATACACAAGTATATTTGTAAATTTTTTATATTTATTTAACTCAATAGCTATTAGAACAAACACTCGACTTTTATTCATTTGTATATTTTTTTATTTTATAAAAATGTTTTAAATTGAGAACACAGCAAATTGCAAACATCTGCCACTGTGCTGCCTGTTAGTAAAAGTAAAGACCTAACTATAATGTGCTTAATGCAACTTAAGCAAATGTGCGAATACACACAATCAAATCTATACAACTATAATGTACTTAAGTAACTTTTCGTCAAGTTTCATTTGCTTAAGGAAAGTGCGTTCAATTTCGCTCTTGCTTAAGCAAATGACTCATCAAGAACCCATTCTTCTTTCTGTTTCTATTTATTTCCCGTACTGAGCAGGAGCGTTTTCTTTTCTCCATCGTCTCTCTTATTTCTTGAAGAACACATATTCCATCAAATGCACAATTCATTAACTTCACTGTCTTCAGAAATTTCAGTTTTCTATCCATTATTAAAAATTTTCCAATAAACACTGTACACAATAGATACATATAATTGTTTACAATTAAAAGATGCAACCAACCACTGTTGCTTTTTTAGTACTTTATTATTTTAGTTTTCGTTTATTTTATAAATAAATAAAAGATAAACATAGATTTACTTGTTTATGGTAATATATTTATAACTTTTACAAAATTTAATGAGATTTCGTCAAAAATATTACATTTTAAAGAAATAAAAACGAAAATAGTTTTTCAAAAGTACAAATGTTTGCAACTAAGTGTAAAAAGTTTTTAAGTTTAATAAGTACAATATAGCCACCTAAAAGTCTTCAGTAATTTACTTAACTCCCCGTCTACATTGGCAATTTTGTTGCATGCAATTCTGCTGCAGAATTGCTTTAGTGTCCACATTAGAAAAAATCTACTATTGCAATGCTTGTATAAAACGTATGTAAAACATCAAATACAACAACACCAAACATCAAGTTGAATAGTGAGGATAGCAAAGCAAAACAGAATTGCAGAGAACATGAAACTCTGTACCCCTCCTATAGCTTCTTACCTCTCTCTCCTAAAACAACCAAGAATTGCTGCAACTAAATAGCAAGTGTGGACAGTGAGTAAGCATTTGACATGCTTTTCGTTGAATTTTGACACTAGCTTAAAGGCCCAACTATAATGTGCTTAACCAAACTTAAGCTAGTGTCAAAATTCAACGAAAAGCATGTCAAATGCTTAAGTAAATTACTGAAGACTTTTAGGTGGCTATATTGTACTTATTAAACTTAAAAACTTTTTACACTTAGTTGCAAACATTTGTACTTTTAGAAAACTATTTTCGTTTTTATTTCTTTAAAATGTAATATTTTTGACGAAATCTCATTAAATTTGTAAAAGTTATAAATATATTACCATAAGCAAGTAAATCCATGTTTATCTTTTATTTATTTATAAAGTAAACGAAAACTAAAATAAAAAAGTACTAAAAAAGCAACACTGGTTGCATCTTTTAATTGTAAACAATTATTTATTTTATTATTGGAAAATTATTATTTATTTATTTATTGGAAAATTTTTAAAAATGGATAGAAAACTGAAATTTCTGAAGACAGTGAAGTTAATGAATTGTGCATTTGATGGAATATGTGTTCTTCAAGAAATAAGAGAGACGATGAAGAAAAGAAAACGCTCCTGCTCAGTACAGGAAATAAATAGAGACAGAAAAAACAATGTTTTCTTGATGAGTCATTTACTTAAGCAAGAGCGAAATTGAACGCACTTTCCTTAAGCAAATGACACTTGACGAAACTTGACGAAAAGTTACTTAAGTACATTATAGTTGTATACATTTGATTGTGTGTATTCGCACATTTGCTTAAGTTGCATTAAGCACATTATAGTTAGGCCTTAAGTTTGGTTAAGCACATTATAGTTGGGCCTTAACACATCATTTACAGAGTTGTTCTATATGGTAGCTTTGTTTCTCCAGAACATTTGTTCGAAGTAGGCGAATCGTTTGTTAGCAAACTCTCAGTAAACTAAATTTGTCTCACAACAAAAATTTCGTGCCGGACGAATGGGTGAATCGGCCTTAATAGGACTGAAAAGCTTTTTAGTTGTGCGTCGAAAAAATAGGAGTGATTTTGGTAATTAAAAAAATCGGGGAAAACGGGAAATAACTATTTTTGACATTTTCGTATTACTAATCAGGTGTGTTTTATTATTGATATATTTATGCCCAGTTTTTAACTTTGTATTTAAATGTCATTTAGCTTTAAATGCCATTTAAATCGGAAGTACAGTTCTTCAAGGCTTATTTAATTGCAACTTAAATGAGCAACATTGGGCATTTAAAGTTTATTTAAAGTCCAGAATGTTAATACATATATGATTTTGACGTTTGTTTACCTTTCAATTTCTTGGCGTCCAATAAAAAAAATTAAAAATATTTTTTAGAAATTAAAAGTTAAACAAAAAAAAAAAAAAGAGAATATATAAGTATGTACGTAAATTAATTATTGCACATATAAATATAAATATATATTTATAAATAAAAAAGGCAACAAAATGGATTCCGATCAAGAACACATGAGAGACGTGAATTGTGTAAAGAGTTGGAAGTGACAATAGTACGAAAACCTCGTAAAATTCTTGTTTTTATTTTTATTCCGGCTCTAGGTCATATATTAAATAAAACTCTTTTTTTTTGTTTTATTTAAATTTTTATTTTTTATTCCATATTTCGATCACCATCGGTTCTCTTCTTCAGGAATTTTAAGTAAAGCAAATTACATGTGATAGTTATTAAAGAACAAATTACAACAAAGATCAAAATGTGTAAATCATTCTGACAAACACTAGCAGAACGGAACAACATGCTGTTTTCGAAAGCCGCTACACTTTCATCATCAGCGTTCTTGTGTTTGGTCCACTTCTGTGGTGTCAGTTGATGTATATTTCAGCTATTCATACAAATCTTCACTGTAAATGTAATACGAGAATTGTTTTTATTCATCGTATCATAATTTGTGAAAACTTTTTTTTTTTTTTTTTTTTTTTTTTTTTTTTTTTTTTTTTTTTTTTTGTAATGAAGATCTCAAATTACACCTCACTAACTTACAACAGTCTTACCATTGTTATCTATTCTTTACCAACCATACACATGCTTATTTTTAATTTGCTTTATTTTATTTTTTACTTATGACAAACTTGTTTGGTTTGTTACTATAAGTATGTATATTTTATTAATTTCATATTGATGTTCTTCGGTGTGCCCTCCGTTAGTTAAGTATATATTTGTTAATTTTTTCCGACCTTATGATATGTAATTTTTGTTTTTATTTTTATTCCGGCTCTAGGTCATATATTAAATAAAACTCTTTTTTTTTGTTTTATTTAAATTTTTATTTTTTATTCCATATTTCGATCACCATCGGTTCTCTTCTTCAGGAATTTTAAGTAAAGCAAATTACATGTGATAGTTATTAAAGAACAAATTACAACAAAGATCAAAATGTGTAAATCATTCTGACAAACACTAGCAGAACGGAACAACATGCTGTTTTCGAAAGCCGCTACACTTTCATCATCAGCGTTCTTGTGTTTGGTCCACTTCTGTGGTGTCAGTTGATGTATATTTCAGCTATTCATACAAATCTTCACTGTAAATGTAATACGAGAATTGTTTTTATTCATCGTATCATAATTTGTGAAAACTTTTTTTTTTTTTTTTTTTTTTTTTTTTTTTTTTTTTTTTTTTTTTGTAATGAAGATCTCAAATTACACCTCACTAACTTACAACAGTCTTACCATTGTTATCTATTCTTTACCAACCATACACATGCTTATTTTTAATTTGCTTTATTTTATTTTTTACTTATGACAAACTTGTTTGGTTTGTTACTATAAGTATGTATATTTTATTAATTTCATATTGATGTTCTTCGGTGTGCCCTCCGTTAGTTAAGTATATATTTGTTAATTTTTTCCGACCTTATGATATGTAATTTTTGTTTTTATTTTTATTCCGGCTCTAGGTCATATATTAAATAAAACTCTTTTTTTTTTTTTTTTGTTTTATTTAAATTTTTATTTTTTATTCCATATTTCGATCACCATCGGTTCTCTTCTTCAGGAATTTTAAGTAAAGCAAATTACATGTGATAGTTATTAAAGAACAAATTACAACAAAGATCAAAATGTGTAAATCATTCTGACAAACACTAGCAGAACGGAACAACATGCTGTTTTCGAAAGCCGCTACACTTTCATCATCAGCGTTCTTGTGTTTGGTCCACTTCTGTGGTGTCAGTTGATGTATATTTCAGCTATTCATACAAATCTTCACTGTAAATGTAATACGAGAATTGTTTTTATTCATCGTATCATAATTTGTGAAAACTTTTTTTTTTTTTTTTTTTTTTTTTTTTTTTTTTTTTTTTTTTGTAATGAAGATCTCAAATTACACCTCACTAACTTACAACAGTCTTACCATTGTTATCTATTCTTTACCAACCATACACATGCTTATTTTTAATTTGCTTTATTTTATTTTTTACTTATGACAAACTTGTTTGGTTTGTTACTATAAGTATGTATATTTTATTAATTTCATATTGATGTTCTTCGGTGTGCCCTCCGTTAGTTAAGTATATATTTGTTAATTTTTTCCGACCTTATGATATGTAATTTTTGTTTTTATTTTTATTCCGGCTCTAGGTCATATATTAAATAAAACTCTTTTTTTTGTTTTATTTAAATTTTTATTTTTTATTCCATATTTCGATCACCATCGGTTCTCTTCTTCAGGAATTTTAAGTAAAGCAAATTACATGTGATAGTTATTAAAGAACAAATTACAACAAAGATCAAAATGTGTAAATCATTCTGACAAACACTAGCAGAACGGAACAACATGCTGTTTTCGAAAGCCGCTACACTTTCATCATCAGCGTTCTTGTGTTTGGTCCACTTCTGTGGTGTCAGTTGATGTATATTTCAGCTATTCATACAAATCTTCACTGTAAATGTAATACGAGAATTGTTTTTATTCATCGTATCATAATTTGTGAAAACTTTTTTTTTTTTTTTTTTTTTTTTTTTTTTTTTTTTTTTTTTTTTGTAATGAAGATCTCAAATTACACCTCACTAACTTACAACAGTCTTACCATTGTTATCTATTCTTTACCAACCATACACATGCTTATTTTTAATTTGCTTTATTTTATTTTTTACTTATGACAAACTTGTTTGGTTTGTTACTATAAGTATGTATATTTTATTAATTTCATATTGATGTTCTTCGGTGTGCCCTCCGTTAGTTAAGTATATATTTGTTAATTTTTTTTTTGTATGAATAGCTGAAATATACATCAACTGACACCACAGAAGTGGACCAAACACAAGAACGCTGATGATGAAAGTGTAGCGGCTTTCGAAAACAGCATGTTGTTCCGTTCTGCTAGTGTTTGTCAGAATGATTTACACATTTTGATCTTTGTTGTAATTTGTTCTTTAATAACTATCACATGTAATTTGCTTTACTTAAAATTCCTGAAGAAGAGAACCGATGGTGATCGAAATATGGAATAAAAAATAAAAATTTAAATAAAACAAAAAAAAAAGAGTTTTATTTAATATATGACCTAGAGCCGGAATAAAAATAAAAACAAAAATTACATATCATAAGGTCGGAAAAAATTAACAAATATATACTTAACTAACGGAGGGCACACCGAAGAACATCAATATGAAATTAATAAAATATACATACTTATAGTAACAAACCAAACAAGTTTGTCATAAGTAAAAAATAAAATAAAGCAAATTAAAAATAAGCATGTGTATGGTTGGTAAAGAATAGATAACAATGGTAAGACTGTTGTAAGTTAGTGAGGTGTAATTTGAGATCTTCATTACAAAAAAAAAAAAAAAAAAAAAAAAAAAAAAAAAAAAAAAAAGTTTTCACAAATTATGATACGATGAATAAAAACAATTCTCGTATTACATTTACAGTGAAGATTTGTATGAATAGCTGAAATATACATCAACTGACACCACAGAAGTGGACCAAACACAAGAACGCTGATGATGAAAGTGTAGCGGCTTTCGAAAACAGCATGTTGTTCCGTTCTGCTAGTGTTTGTCAGAATGATTTACACATTTTGATCTTTGTTGTAATTTGTTCTTTAATAACTATCACATGTAATTTGCTTTACTTAAAATTCCTGAAGAAGAGAACCGATGGTGATCGAAATATGGAATAAAAAATAAAAATTTAAATAAAACAAAAAAAAAAGAGTTTTATTTAATATATGACCTAGAGCCGGAATAAAAATAAAAACAAAAATTACATATCATAAGGTCGGAAAAAATTAACAAATATATACTTAACTAACGGAGGGCACACCGAAGAACATCAATATGAAATTAATAAAATATACATACTTATAGTAACAAACCAAACAAGTTTGTCATAAGTAAAAAATAAAATAAAGCAAATTAAAAATAAGCATGTGTATGGTTGGTAAAGAATAGATAACAATGGTAAGACTGTTGTAAGTTAGTGAGGTGTAATTTGAGATCTTCATTACAAAAAAAAAAAAAAAAAAAAAAAAAAAAAAAAAAAAAAAAGTTTTCACAAATTATGATACGATGAATAAAAACAATTCTCGTATTACATTTACAGTGAAGATTTGTATGAATAGCTGAAATATACATCAACTGACACCACAGAAGTGGACCAAACACAAGAACGCTGATGATGAAAGTGTAGCGGCTTTCGAAAACAGCATGTTGTTCCGTTCTGCTAGTGTTTGTCAGAATGATTTACACATTTTGATCTTTGTTGTAATTTGTTCTTTAATAACTATCACATGTAATTTGCTTTACTTAAAATTCCTGAAGAAGAGAACCGATGGTGATCGAAATATGGAATAAAAAATAAAAATTTAAATAAAACAAAAAAAAAAGAGTTTTATTTAATATATGACCTAGAGCCGGAATAAAAATAAAAACAAAAATTACATATCATAAGGTCGGAAAAAATTAACAAATATATACTTAACTAACGGAGGGCACACCGAAGAACATCAATATGAAATTAATAAAATATACATACTTATAGTAACAAACCAAACAAGTTTGTCATAAGTAAAAAATAAAATAAAGCAAATTAAAAATAAGCATGTGTATGGTTGGTAAAGAATAGATAACAATGGTAAGACTGTTGTAAGTTAGTGAGGTGTAATTTGAGATCTTCATTACAAAAAAAAAAAAAAAAAAAAAAAAAAAAAAAAAAAAAAAAAAGTTTTCACAAATTATGATACGATGAATAAAAACAATTCTCGTATTACATTTACAGTGAAGATTTGTATGAATAGCTGAAATATACATCAACTGACACCACAGAAGTGGACCAAACACAAGAACGCTGATGATGAAAGTGTAGCGGCTTTCGAAAACAGCATGTTGTTCCGTTCTGCTAGTGTTTGTCAGAATGATTTACACATTTTGATCTTTGTTGTAATTTGTTCTTTAATAACTATCACATGTAATTTGCTTTACTTAAAATTCCTGAAGAAGAGAACCGATGGTGATCGAAATATGGAATAAAAAATAAAAATTTAAATAAAACAAAAAAAAAGAGTTTTATTTAATATATGACCTAGAGCCGGAATAAAAATAAAAACAAAAATTACATATCATAAGGTCGGAAAAAATTAACAAATATATACTCGTAAAATTCGTCTGCGGCCAAACCATTTTCATATGTTCGGAGACACCGAATTCTGTCAAAGATTTCGGATGTCAAAAAAGTCTGCTTAGTAGTGGAAAATAAAAAAAAATAACGGATAGAGTGGGCGCTGAGGAAAAGCTCAGTGCTTGGAAAAATATAGAGCGTGAGTTCAATAGTGACTTTACACACACTTTCCGTTCCCATAACGTGCCAAAAACGAAATATAAAGGCAACTGCAAAACAAAATTTTGCCTTTGCTAGCATAAGATATTGGGGGACGATATCTCTTTTGGGCGACTGGGGAAAATCAACAACACTTGAATTATTGTTCTACTCCACTTATATTATGGTGCAAAACCTGCACTGCTACTATTCTACTAAATCCGAAAAGTATATTTAGTGCTAATTAGATGTAAATATATATTTTATTGCTTTTAAATTGTAAATGCGAAGAATCCACTTAATCTAATGCCAAAATACCTAAAGCGGGATTTTTTTCCCCTGTTAAAATCCCAAAATATATTATATTTCTTCGCCGCTATCTTGGCACCATGTTATTTTTGCTATAAAAGCACTAACAGATTTTGAAAGGAATTCATTTGAATTGTTTGCTGTTGAAGTTGTGCATTTGAGCAATTGTCGTACATTTTATTCTGTGTTGGGTTGTGTTAGTCTTCTGGAAAAGCTGTAAAACAGTTTACAATTAGTACGAGTTCATACAATTTACTAAAATTAATTAAAAGTTACTAAGATTCGTTGAACGAAATGGTGAATGTACCCAATGTAAAGTTAAACAGTGGACACCTAATGCCTATTTTAGGCTTGGGCACATGGGGTGTAAGTAATAAAATTAAATAAATTTGTGTATACATATTGTATTACGTTTTCGGTATTAAATTATTCATTATTAGGAACTTGCGTCATTAAAAATATACATAAGTATGTAGATAATTTACTGATAAAACATTAAATTGCGAGCTAAAAAGCAGTGTTATTTACATTTCTTTATTTTTGTTATAGCGGCTAATATGTACTTATGTACATACATACCTATGTATGTCCATATGTATGCATACACACTTATGTACATACATATGTATGGATTATGCTAAAATTTCCGAGTTTTTTATTTAATGTAATATTCTTAATGCATCGCCATGCTATCAAGGTCAATGGGAAATGATGAGTATAATTTTAAAGAATGCAGTTGCGGTATTTTCTCTCAATTATTTAAAATTTAATATCGTTTTATCTCGTATGTCTGACACATTCAATCTCGTATGTTTTTATAAAAACTGCCAAATAAAATATGGAAATTTCCAAAGCCCATTAACCTATCTATACCAGGCGAACTGATTACAACAAAACAACTTTATCGGTAAGTTGGTTATCAAAAACAGCTGTGTAAATTGTTGTATATGTTGATATTTTATAAAATTGTGAAATTTTAAAAGGTCAATTGAGGTATGGAGAACTAACCTCTCCTTTGTATATATTGATACCAACCGAATAATTTTTCCATTCAACAAAACAAATCAAGTTAATACATATACATACATATGTACATATGTATTAATGTTCTGCAGACTCAATTTTTCAAAAAGCTTTGTAGGGCTTCTTTAAATTAGTATTTTATTAAAACGTAACTATTTTAGTGGCATTAAACAAGAGTTTGTATAAAATTTCCAAATTTTTTAAATATTGACAATACAGTAATACTGATACAATTGAAGAAGTGGATTCGCAAAGTACATACATATGTATGTACCAGAGACCTGCAACCGGTGATTAAAAAAAAATGTGATTAATCAAACACTCGAAAAACATGTCATTTTCGCTCAACCGTTCAAATATGCCTTTATCAACATTGTGTCTATTCTATTTTATGCTAAGCAAAATAAGGGTTGTTTGCGAACATGTAAATTTAATCTGTTGCCGCATGCCAGCTATTCAGTTTGAGTGTTTAAAAACTGTGTGTGCATGAATTTTTGGACAACTCTTCAAAGCACACATTTTTATTTAATCACATTCATGATCGAAATCAAAAACTTAGAGGCATTAATGCAAAAAGCATTAATGTGAAAAAGGCAAAAAATCAACAAGTGTACATTTATGCACAAGGTGCTGTGTGTTTATAGAATGGTTAGGCAACACGGTTGCCAGACTTAACAGTTTAATAGCATTTTTACGACGATACGCTGAAACAGATAATTAATCAAGAAATATATTTTTAAAATTATCCCGATTTTTACAATTATCATTTTGTAATTATATAGACATGTGTGTATATGTGTATACATGAAGGAGGTTATATTATAAGCAATGCGTTTTGTATTCTTATTTTTTGTTAAATACAGTAAAGTATTTTAAGCACTTATATATTAAACACTCTCACTGTCGCTCACAAAAATATAAATTAGCCTAAATCTACCACAGCTACAACGGTGGTCGTGTAGCCATGTAGCCGTGTTGTCGTGAAAATAATCATTTTCATATAAACGTGTAAAAATTTTGCGCTGTTGAATAAAATAATGTTGAAACGGGTGTATTTTATTGTACAAAGATTTTTTTTCTCACACTGAAACAAATAGATTTGTGGAATTTGCTTCGGTGCCGCCAAAAATTAAAAAAAGCACCAAAATTTAAAAAAAGCGCACCGCGCTCAGAAAAATACACTTAAAGACCCTTCTTTTTAAGTAATCTATGTACCAAACCAATAAAGCGGTATTATTCTTGGGAGTTAAAAACGACTTTAATTTCAGTAAAATTCAATAAAACAAACAAATTTGGCAAGGTTGAAGTATTTCTTATAAAAATAACAAGTTTTTTTGAATGAGTAAAAAATAATCCGATCTTTAAACGATTTTAAACCGAAAATTGCGATTTTTAAAGTTTATTGTAAAACCGACGTTTTTTGGTAACTTCGTATGGCATCCTTATTTCTCAACCACAATGTTTAACAACATACATACCTACACACTCAAGATTATGTGCCAGCATATATCATTGCATGATTTTTCTTAATATTCTTTGCAAAGAAAAGGCATGTTGAATAAATGCCATTCGTTTTTGTGTTTAATCAATGCAAACGCTCAAAATAGCTTGTGTGTTAAAAATCTTGCTTGAAAAATTCATATAGGCATTTTTGTATTTGCCTTCCTAATGATTAACACAAATAAAGATTATGAGCGTACGCGCATGCTTGCTTATGTGTTGGTGAATAATTGGACACAAAAAAGTTATGCATGAGTGAAGGCATAAAAAACGTGATTTTTGCCGGTCTCTGGTATGTACATAAATATATATGTATGTATGTATGAATCCATAGATATCAATAACTAAACATGAGTAATTTTGGGCAAAACATTCTTCACCCAGGGGAACGAATTTAAATACTTAAATATTGAAATTTAGCTGGTACATATGCCGACATTTCATTGATCGCTAAATAAAAGCGTCAGTGAACTTTAAGCAGTTTGAAAACATTCAACCTCGGATGTTTATGCCATACGAATCAAATACAATATGAGAATTCAATATTGTATATGATTAAAATTACCTTAGTTTATCTCGTGCAATTTTGTGCAATTAGCATTTTTCGGGAGTTTTTTCTTTAAGTGTTTTAAAAGAAGTAAATATGTACATATATAAGTAAATGGAAGATTTAAGTTTAAAGGATAATAAAATATTGGGTTGAAACATTTTTAAAAATTGAAAATACGCAAAAAGCCCATTAATTTGGCAAATATTTATTAAGACAAAAAAAGTTGTAGACAACACAGAAGAACCCACAGAAATTATATATGTACATACTTATGTACTTATTTTTTTTAATGGTTGGGGACAAACATATTTATGCCACAGTAAGTCCTCTGTAAGCATTTAAAACCCTTTACATGCATATACATCTTATGTAGGGTCAAAATTTTATATTTGTTAGCAAACATAGCTATTTTTAATTGAAATGTAATTAAAAACAAAAAAGTTTTATTTTCATACAAAATAAAACATGAAAAGCAAGACAGCTCTGCTTTTCCTTCTATCTCGTTTACTTCCTGAGTTATTAGAATAGGAAGGTTTTTTCGTGGATACAAATGATTGGGAGGGGAATATTCTCCGGGAAAATGCAGAATTGGTCTGTTAGAGTAACGAAAAAAATATAGAAAAAGGTCAGATGAGCTGTAACTGCTACCTGTTGTGAATTCGCCTTGCTACCGTCCCATCAGCAATTTTTATTTCAGAACATAAGCAATAAACTCGGTAGAATAACGCTACATAAATGTTTTATTTTACAAGTTTATGTTCTAATTTGGATAATATGCATGAACACGAAATTGATTACATATAAGTTGAATAATGTTCCGCAAATGTCACTCCATTTTAACTCTGTGTTTTACGATGATTATTACTATGTATAAAATTTTTTGATTTAACATAAACGTACTTTTTATGCTGAAAAACAAAAACCAAACAATTTCGTTTCCAGAGTTTATGTTTAATATTATTGCTCAGCCCTGTTCGAACAGAAGTATATACACTGTAATTTTTTATTTTAGCAACATATTCTAGGAAATTGATGTAAATGATAATCCAATTAAGTATTCTTAAAAGTTTCCATTTTTATATTCGCATTTTTAACACGGTTCTGGTGCAGTCTCCCATATTTTTTTAATTCTCATGAACAGAGTGGTAACATACGAGAACTTCATCATCTTTACCATCGTATCATATCATATTTTTTATGGATAAAACCTTTATATAATAATTAAGATTTATGACTTGAAATATGTATTTCGCAGTAGACATAACACCATTGTTTAACCTTACTGTCCTTTTTTAAATATAATTATTATACTAAGAAATGACGTTTCGTTTAAATTTTGTAGATTATTCAATATCTATCTTATTTACTTTATATTTCGAAACCTTCTTTCTATTTAATATAAATAATCAATTTATAGTTATCATCACATCTACTTGTTTATTCTAATTTTTGGTTATTAACAATAGAACTTTTATTATTGCTGATAAACAACTCTTATTTATTAATGAAAAATTAATTTAGTGTGATGCTAAAGCTGATGAAAATATTTGACCTATACCGAGATAACAAAATAATATACACATATATTTGCTTAATTAGTTTACTAACAACAAATGTTGTATATGTATGTATGTATGTATATACATAGATATTACCTGTTAGATGCTATAATTCATTTTATACTCGAATACATGTATCCAAATTAAAATTTATTATTTAGCTGTTCTGCTATTTACTTTCAACTGTTTTGAAGTTTCATTTCATTTATTTACATAATACATTTATTAGTATTTTTGTATTTAAAATATGCAATAAATTTAAATGTCAGTGATATAGCTTTTTATTGCATTTGCTTTAAATGCTTTCTGTTTTGCGAATTTTATATTTGACTAACAAACGATTTAAAATAAGACTTTAGACTGTTTTAGAAAATTCTTTTATGTGAAACAGTGAAACTCAGGGGATGCTTCATTTTCTTAAATATGTGATAGGAGAAAGCACACGGTTGCTCCATACTCATAGTAATAGTTAATTATGATAAACCTGGGTTACTACACTAGTGGAATATTCAAATAAAAAATAACTAGAAGAGAAAATATAAATAAATTTATGTTTGAAGTAAAAAACGAAATCCCCGCTAATATCATGCTCGATTTAAGAAGAATTTTTTAAAAATACTGTTTTCCAAATTTTAGGCAACGAACTTATAAAATCGACTGGCAAGAATTTTGCGACTTATACGAGTATATATTAAAAAGCACTTTTTTCCAAACAACAAAAATCAAAATTTGATACAAATGACGTTGATTTTTAAATTTATTTGCCAAAAGATTTATTTTCAAAAAATCTTATTTTCTATCACTTCGAATCGATTCATGTTCACACGATACGTAAATGAAGTTTACATAAGCGAAGTTTTTACACACACACATACATATAAGTATATACATGTACTGTCACATGGGCATCATTACAAAAGTAGTCATAATAACTTTTTGGGATCCCAAAACGCCGAGAGCTGATAAAAACTAAATTTTCGCAAATCGCAGTGAAATCAGTAACTTGTCCAGTTCGTGAAAAAGGTGAATAAATATATATCCTCTTAATGTTTTTAACGTAGGCTAAATATATGTATGTAATGTATAGTTATTCGTATTATTAATGAGTTTATCCTAAAGCTTGGGGTTAGTGCTCTTGACAAGCACGTTTGCTGAGCGATGTATCGTTCCTTTTTTGGACATATCTATATGATTGAAAAATTATAAAATGGATTGCCGAGTCATTACCGAAAATCGTGACTATATTTATTGACTGAATTTTTTTTAAGTAATACCATAAATGACGTATCTTTGAAAATAATTTTTTTTGTGACATACTTCTTAACCAAATCGTAATAGCGGTCTGGTCAGTAAAGCTATGAACCTTATTATTATTTCATGACATTTATGATCTATTTGTTTTAAAATCCAATGCCATCCAAAGAAAAATCTATTTCTTTTATTATTGAGGTGTTAGATTTAAATTTTAATAATTTTTCATTTCACACAATAATAACAAGTTTGTACTTAAATATTTTTACCATTAACAGCGAATCGCTAAAACAAATAACCTTATCTACATAAGTAGCTACATACATACCATATGTACATACGTATGTGTATGTATGTATGCGTATATGACTACATATGTACTATTAATTAATACACGTGTTACGAACTTTCTTTACATTTTGAAATTCTTTTTTCTTTTTTTGTTACATAAGAGTCCCAAAGGTGAAGTAGCTCAGGCTGTTAAAGATGCTATTGATATTGGCTATCGCCATATCGATTGCGCTCATGTCTATCAAAATGAACATGAAGTGGGTGAAGGTATTGAGGCTAAAATTAACGAAGGTGTTGTAAAACGGTTAGTAATAAATATTAAAATAAAGCAATTGTGTTAAGGGGCACCTAATTAATTTAATTAAAAATTTATCACCACTTATAGTGAAGAATTATTTGTAACAAGTAAATTATGGAATACTTTTCATCGTCCCGATTTGGTGCGTGGAGCCTGCGAAACTACTTTGAAAAATTTAAAGTTGGCTTACATTGATATGTATTTAATACACTGGCCTATGGGTTACAAGGAAGATGGTGATTTATTTCCCGTTGACGAAAATGGTAAGACAGCCTTCTCCGATGTTGATTATGTTGATACCTGGAAAGAAATGGAAAAATTGATGCAGGATGGCTTGGTGAAATCCATTGGTGTATCCAATTTCAATAAGAGTCAAATTGAACGCGTCTTGGCTGTGGCCACCATACCACCAGCTACGAACCAAATCGAGTGCCATCCTTATTTGAACCAAAAGAAACTAATGGAATATTGTAAATCGAAGAACATTGCTGTAACTGCTTACAGTCCCTTGGGTTCCCCAAATCGTCCATGGGCCAAGGCTGGTGATCCAGTACTAATGGAAGATCCTAAGGTAGATTAGTATGCAGTAAACTCAAAAATATTTTTGTAAACAAATATATATACTCGTACATATACGTATATGTGTATTTACAGATTGTGGCTATTGCGGAGAAATATCAAAAATCAGCAGCCCAAATTTTGATCCGCTACCAAATTCAACGCGGTAACATTGTTATTCCAAAATCAGTTAATAAAAACCGTATTGCATCCAACTTTGATGTTTTCGGATTTGAATTATCTGCCGATGATATGAACATCATTGACAGCTTTGATTGCAATGGTCGTTTTGTACCCATTCTGTCGTAAGTTATTTTTCATTACTCTTTTCTTTTTTAAATTTTGTATTATCAATATATTTTATTTTTGGAAATAGTGAGGCAGGTGCTCATCCGCACTATCCCTTTCACGATGAGTTTTAAATGCTGCTTATATTTGTTTAACAACATTTTGGTAAAAAATTTTTATTAATTACTTTCACGATGAGTTTTAAATGCTGCTTATATTTGTTTAACAACATTTTGGTAAAAAAATTTTATTAATTACTTTTTACAGTGTTTGAACCTTTTAGAATAGCAGAAGCTTGCCTTTTGTGATTAATATTTGCATAATTGTTTTTTGTAGTTTTAGTACATGCTTTATAAAAAATATGGTTGAATCAACATGAAAAGTGTTCACCATATCTCTTCAGGCTTCGCATTTAAAGATATTTAACGGGGCCATAATAGATCTGTTGTCTGTTGGCCCGTTCGATGGGGTGCATATATTTTTAATCATAGTATGAGTAGTTTGATAAATAGTAGTATTAAATATTGTAGAGTGCTTGTCGATTTGTTTTTATTAAGAAATTTATCGATATTTGAACAGCTAAACCCGCAATAAACAATATATGTATGTATATATGTATGTACATATATATGTATATATATTTTGTTTGTTTTTAATTAAATATTTTAAAGAACAATTTTAAAAGTCGCTGTAAAATATTGTTATTTGCTATGGGTTAAGCAGTCTATACGGATAAATTTCGTTGGCGCTCATGTTCGAAAAGTCGGCGTTTGCTTTAAAAATATATTAATTGCCGCCCAATGGGATAGTATAAATCGACTGCAAAAATTTTCGTATAAAATAGTTACAAAGTAATGTGGTGGAAGTTTCATACTAAAAGGCATAGCACAATTTGTGTTTCAAAGTAAAAAAAAAAACCAAAAGCATACTATATCGTCAATTGGGTATTTATGATATGTTGCATCTTGAAATAATAAATGCCGTTCAAAATTTTTCTCAAATACGAATAGAGTACTAGGCTTAATTGTTGTAAGAAAAAAAGATTTATGATGAATAATGCGAGGTGTTTTTTGTATCCATTGTGTGGGGTTTTCACCCTATTTACTATCTTTATGTTTTTGTAATTGTCATTTCTTCTATGAAAAGGGGTTTCAAATGTAAAGATAACTTCAAAAAATTTTTGAAAAATAAAAAAACATTTCACTGGGTACTTTTTCTTTTCATTTCAAAAGTATACTTTTATTAAAATAAATTGCTTTCTCCGCCCAATGGCTGTTAAGCTATATGCAGTATTTTGAAACGTATGTAACTAATCGTTTATGAAGTTAAAACTCTAATAAGCTACTTGAAAATTTTTGATATAGTATGATAATTGTTGGAAATACTTAAAACTAACAATGCCTGCATAACCCTGCATAAACGGTTTTTACATTGTATTCTAAGACATGTCCAACATTGGCCATTATTTGTTAAATATGCCTTGGTATACATCACTGTTATATTTGCTGTAATATAAACTGTGAACCATCCCATTCCTTTTTTGCATTTTCCTAACGTGCAGTACCACATACCTTTTATACAGTTTCTTATTGAAAAATAAAGCTAAATTATACTGTAATCTTGACTTGCTTGGAGTGTGATTTATTTCCCTATAACATAAATGCAACAATAATGATGTCTTAAAATGATAACATAAATGCAACAATAATGATGTCTTAAAATGATATATTTTTAAGGTTTTTACTACATCGATTTTAGCGAATTTAAAAATTTTGAGTGGTGAATACTGTCAATTTATTTGGGGAGTAAGAAATCAAATTCAGCAGCATAAAAATGTTGGTTTCTTTTTGTAGATTTTGAGTTAATTTAACCGTCTGCACACATATGTATGTATTTCAAACCAAGTAATTCTTGTTATTTTAAATTTAATTTTTTAATATTTGTGGAATTTATGTAACAAGATAAATTAATAAGAAACTGCTAACGTTGAAATCACACTAATTCGCTTTGACTTTTACTATCAATAAAAACAAAAGAATTATATACATATTTACGTGTATATCTTGTGTTTGGCGGTGTGGGTGACGATCAGTTTCTTTAACTTCGTCGATGTATATAATTTAACAATATGCTTTGTTCACAACACAAAATTTTTAATATAAATATAAATTTTTTACATACTCGTATAGTGATAAAAATAAAATGTTTACTAAAAAGTTTGTTTAGTTGCTTTAAAATGTTTAGTTAAAAAAAAATGTATTTTGCTTGTTGTTAAATTTTCACAAGAATATTTTGTATATTTTTTTAATATTAAATTTATTTCTTTTCCCTTTAGCGCTTCTGGACATCCTTATCATCCCTTTGAAAATGATGACTTCTAAGTCTTCTAATCTAACATCTGTGCTATTGAATTTTTCCTGAAGTCTGCGGTGTTTATACAGTTTTGTAAATCCATTCGAAGACAATAAATAGTTTGTAATAAATATTGTAAAAAAAAATTTATTTGAGTTTCTTAAATAAAATTGATATGAGTTTCTTACATATTTAAAATTCTAATTTAAAAACAGGCATTTGGATCTGCCCCTTTGCCCTTCAACAAAATATAAAGATCTAAATTTACAGTACAGTCCCGGCTAATGTAACTAGTAGATATTCAACCAGTTGCGAAAATCGAGTCACAATTTAAGGGTATAATTTTGTAGTTCAGGTGAGGCGGTGAACAGAGACAACTGCCACATAATTTTAGCAAAGCCCGTTTGTCAGGTAAAATTGGTTCCTTTGGCTCCTATAAGGAGTATTGGGCTCAATTTCTCAGTTAAAAGAAAATGGTAATCGCTAAGCAACGTGTGTCAGGAAGACAAAATGTGAAAATCGGGACCAGGTGGCGCAAATGTAATGTCATGGCGCAAAAGTAGTGTCATAAGTAATTTGAACTGGCTGTCATTTTGTTATGAATAAAAAAGCTGCGTTGTCATGAGGTGTGTATCACTCTATGGCTTGTTGACAACTAATTCTCTATGTATCTACATCATTAATGTCAAATGCGGAAATGGCATCCAATGCATGTTATGACTTTACTCTTGCGCCACTCTGTAATTAATTACTAAACGGAAAAAAATCTTCCAAGGGGTGCTTAATGATATTCTAACATAGGGAATTGCTAAGTATACACATGTATGTAAAATAAGCAAAAGTAACTAAAAAAATTTGAAAAGATTATTGGTCACATTGGATAAAGGAACAGGGACAGGTCCAACACACAATATTGTAATGATGGTCTAGGAATTGTAATAACTGGGATATCTGAAATAATTTAAAAGTTGAAAAAATAATTGTTTTGGTTGTAAGAAAAAAAACCAAAAATTATGCAGAACCGAAACAAGTCTAAGCCATGCTTAGATGAATATCCTTCACGTACCATTTTCTAAAGATCCAAATCCTCTTTGTTATAATTTCTAAAAAAACTATTAAATTTTTTATATTTATAAAAACACTATATTCCTATCCAATACTATTTTTATTATTTTCCCAAAGAGAACTAATGAAATCCTTCATCTCCACCATTTTTTTAACAGCAAAAATGATAATTTACTACAACATTTTTGAAACACAGATGAAATTCTTTTTAATTTATAAAAAACAAGAACTAAGGACCTTTTACTATTGAATTATTGAACTGTTAACAAAATGGTGATTTTATTGTATATCCTACTATATAGAACTGGGCACCGTAAGGGTCTCTAAGGACGATATTCAGTGGACTTTTTTTGGATCTTTAAAAAAAAAGTATTTGAAAAAGTCATATTTTCTATAATGCTTCATACATATACATAATTCCGATATTGGTGTAGTGAAGTTAGATCGATCCATCACACGCCTAATTTAAATTTATCTTCGTACACATGGAAGGACGTTTTTATTTCAAATAGTCAAATGTCTTTGAAGTTTGTTTTTTTAGAAATCTTACCATAACGCTTCAGTTCCTATATTCCGTATTTGGAATGCATCTATTCCAAGACTTTTATTTAGAGAATAATAGTACCTTGTTAACTGCGAAATTGGCTTTGCCAAAAACACATGAATATAGTATTCTAGTAATTGAATTTAAATTGAGAAACAAAAATTGCTAACTATTGTCCTTCAAATTTCAAAGCACTTTACTTCGGTTAATCGAAAATCTATTTTAAGGAAAACAGAAAAATTATGCCAACTTGCTTTGGACAGAAATTTAATTATTGCAAAATTCTTGCTAGCAAAATCCATTGTCTCGCAGTTTATTTTCAACATGTTAACGACATGTAATCCATACACACATCCTCGTAAAATTGTCCATAATACTATTCTAATATTTACTTTAAAATAAGGAGATGTGGGCAAAACTCTATGGTCGAAAATCGAAAATCGCTAACGTTCCATTTTTTGATGCGATAAAAATGGATCGTAATCTCATCCGCCTATAACTTATACATTGAACTCATGCCGTTTAACTAAAACATTATAAGTTCGTTAGGGATTTGAGCATCCTGCCACTTCTGGATTCTGCTAATATCATAGAAGTAACAAAGAATAGGTATACTTTAACAGCATTAATTGTCTTAGGTCTCGTTGAAGCTAATGCTTGCGATATAGTATGTACTTCGTTAGAGCACAAAAACGATTTATTGATGAAAACGAAAAAAATATGTTGCACGATCGCAGTATGAATAATCCGACGCAAAAGTATATCCCCATAATTTTCATGAATAACCCCGTGAAATGGGTTTAACATTTCTCCACGTAAGTTGGACTAAATAATGCTTACGCTTAAAGGAGTGTGACCTACAAATTTTTTCAGAGTTTATTGAATTTTTTTTTAATTTCACTCACTATCCGCACTTGGTTAATGTTTATTAAGGCGTGTTCATCGTTACAAAAATATCACTTGTTCTGCCGCTTTTTAAGTAAAATTTGATCACTCTCTGCACGAGTATTGATCACTTGTATGGCTTCTCACAAAACTTGCATTCAGGCACGTTGCAGTTGCTGCACTAAGTAAAATGGTAATGACATTCACCCTTTTGATTTGTTTTTGTACCACAACTGCAGTATTTCACTGGAAGCCATACGAGTATGAATTCATTGATAAATTGTTTTGTTTTTGCATTTATAATAAATTTATAGTGTAAAATCACTGTTTTTTTTTTGCTGATTTATTTCAATTTAAAGCACTGATTTCGAATGGTGCTAGAATTTTTTTTGCATTTAAAAATTATTTAAAAAATTTCATTTTCAAATATCTTCTTTAACCCATCTATGCACCAACCGATCTCAGTACTTTAAAACTGAACTATTTTCAGTTTTATTTCTAGAGAAGGTGTTCGTTCGTTCGTTCACTCTTTACAATAATCCTTTCTTATAATTACACTTAATAGTCCTTTTCTTTGTAGAATATCCTTTATACTATACTGCCATGTGCGTTATTGAGAGAAGCCAAGTCTGATGTCATGTTTAAAGCTCTTGCATTTCTCAACTAATTGTTGAAAATTTAAAACCTCAGCTTAAATGTTGGAAACCTGTTACAGCTGAGAAAACTTTTACAAAAGATTTACATTCTACTTTTATAGTTTCCTACTAGTCGTATAGCAGGCAGAGTAAAAGAAAAAAAAGTGCAAAAGATGGAAAAAATTGCCTTGCTTATGGTAGTAATATTATATTCGTATTAAATACATTAAAAAAACCAAAGATCTTAGCAGCAGCAACTGCACAGACAGACAAACAGACAGAGATCGTTTTCATTGTTGTTCAATAAGTGTTGTTAGTTCTAGCATTGCATGTCTCGTTATTTACTCTCCGATCCTTAATAGTTGTTGTAATAACGGTTTTATGTAACCCTAAACTTGTTTTCAAATTCAGAATGAGCAACTTTATAACCGCTAAGGGCCAATTAGTTATTAGAGTTCAGCCCAAAGTTCCAAACTTTTTATTATTTTTATATTGCACCCTTCACCACAGTCAGTCACAGTAATTTTATTTGCGATACAATAAAGCTTATATGTAAGTACGTCTATTCAGTATTCGAATAGGTAGAATAATTTACCTCACTATGTTCGAATGTCCGTCCACGCACGGCTTTCTAAATCGATTTATCGTCAGCTGTATAATGGACAGACATTATAGTAAAGTCTCTATCATATAGTTTCAGTTATTCTGTTATTTAATGAATGAGTGATAATAAAAATAATAATATAAATAATGTAATAAATAAATTGTAAACTGTAACTTCTAAATACAACTACCTTGTACTGGATATGCTGGCATGTATATTGCCCCAGTAGAAAAAAGAGCTGCCAAAGAAGTCAATAAGTTCCATTCCATTCCATTCGGAAATAGTACAAGTTGGAATTTTTTACAATGATTTCCACATAGTTTTGTCAATGCAAGATGTTCTCTTTTTCGGATCCTATTCACTGGATTTGAAGTTGTGTTCAAGATGTTATAGAGGAACGATTTTTTGCAAGTAATTCCCACAGCTTATGTAATGTATGTGAAAAACAACAATCAACTTATTGTATACAATTTTTATTCACAAAATTAATTTTTTTACTAATTATTTTCGTCAACTGGATTAGGATTGAAATTTGGAAATTTTATTTCATCATGACGTATTTAACAGTCAACGCGTTTAGGATCTCAGACACGTCAGTATTTAAAATAACAAAGACTACAAGTCAATGCCGTAAGCCCCGGTTAATTGATTCGTCGAAATTTCCAACATTTTGCCGTAATTAAGCGGGGAAATCATTTAAGCGTATGCGCTTAAACACTCCTAATGAATCAATAATTCTAATTCATTTACAAATGTATGTATTGCAATAATGGGTATGTATTGTAATAATGGGAGTTGTAACAGGGCACTCTCAACTACGGGCACATCTTAAACGCATGGGAATAGCGGGAGGAGATGAATGTAGAGCATGTGGGGAGGAGAGCCAAACATTGGAACACTATTTGTGTCAATGCCCCGCCTTCTCACAAATAAGGTCCCGATATCTTTGGGGTGACACCTTACCGGACATAACCCGATTACGGGGAATATGCTGGAGGAAATTAAAGAACTTTGTGAGTGATACGGAGTTTCTCTAGACCTTTAGGTCAATATGTTATGGTTAAACCCAAGGGGGCGCACAACAAGCCTTCACTGGCTTAAGTGCACGTCGTATGACATGGGCTATCACACCCCTCCAATCAACCTAACCTAACCTAACCTATGTATTGTAACGAACCGTCTAGTTTTGCTTAACTTTATGGAGAACATGTAACCTAATACACCACGACCGTGCTCAAGAAAAATGTAGGAAAGGGGAGGGGGATGTTCTTTTCTCCATAAATTTTAATATTGGCTCTATTCATAAAAACAAAGAAAGGTAGCTAAAAGAGAAAAAATATAATAATAATAAAAATAAAAATAACTACTTTAGTTGAGGTCCTCCGAATACAAGAATGAGGTTGCAGTTTTTCTCTTGTACATTCAATACCCTCCCTACCATGATATTAATATACATTTCAGAATAGCCCAATATAAAAGTTATTTACCCAGCTTATCCTAAACTTTTCGTGGAAGGAGCAGGAATCAAATTAGCAATTCATAATAAACAAAAATTAACTGCAGAGTCAAATGATTTGTGGAATGTCGATAATGTTATAAGTTTAATAAAGAAAATATTATTGTGCAAATTGATATGTAATAAATGTAATATAATATTTAAATATGTAGAAATTGATCTAATAAAAAATGCAAATTACGACTATTTGAGGGATTATAAGTATGCATAATGCTTGTACTTTAATTTAAATTTTTCTATATGAACCCATCATATATATTTCCCAAGTTTTCGTCAGGACTAAAGATCGAGGATAAATTGTCTATATTGACGGTACAAATATTCACTTAAATTTCATACATAAAATTTAATATTATTGTTAACTGAAAAATTATGTCAATAAGGTTGAGTTAGAAAGTAAAAGTTAAGATTAAGAGAATAATAATTGATGCAACAAAAAAATATTAAGTCAACATGTTAAATAATTGATGTCGGGGTTTTTTTTGTGGACTTAGTTAAAATTATGACTCAAACAGACGCCAGCCATAATTGATATTTAAAAACACGTGTAAATCCAGAAGATAAGTATGTACGTAAAGGGTGGTCCAACCAAAACGCACGATGTTAATTGTAAATAAAATAAAAAGTTTTCAGAGAATTATCTTAATATTTTTTATTATGATAGAAGGATCTATGAAAATTATGTGTGAAACAAAATATTAGCCAAATGCTCGCCACTGCTTCGGTGACATTTCTTTATCCTGTGGTCCATATTTGCAATGGCTCTAATTGAGGTTCAATGTAGTTAATGTGCCGATTTATCTGATTCTTAGCTCTTAAATTGTTATTGGCTTATTGACGTACGATTTTTCTTTTAAATATCCCTAAAAAAAGAAATCTAATATTGTCAATTCACATCACAGAGTACTCAACCAGAGTACTCAACTTTGACGTATAAAAAGGGTCCGAATCATATTTTGCATAAACTGTATAACGTGCATAAAGTTTGTGTGAAGAGATATCTATATAAAAACAACTAGATTTGCTCTCCCTTTCACACAAACTTTATGCATGTTTACAAAGTTGTCGAGTCTAGTTCTAGTTTATGATTCACATGATCGCCACGACGTGAGATACACGGCCATTGAATTTTTCGCGCAAAAGAGCCATTGTATCGTTGGCTGCGTGTTACGTGGCACCATCCTGTTGGAACCACATATTGAATGTTAGAAATAAAAAAAATTAATTACAATTTTTTTCAACAAGTGTTTACAGTAGATATTATTTGCCTCACAGTAAGTATTTTTCGAAGAACTATTTTATGAAAATAGAAAATTAAAATATGGTTACTAACTTAAACATCCCATTAAATGATAATTCATTTCACAAGAAAAAGTAAAAAAGTGTAAAAGCTTAATAAAATATTTACAGGGCTTTAATCAGTAAGTACTTTACACGAAGGAAATTTGAGTGAAATTTTATTTTCGGAATAAGATATTTGAAGGATAGAGAATAAGAAACGGACATTTAAAAAGCGAAGGAAATATATACCGAGATTAAATTTGAGACGTAATGAGTTTGCGAGGGACTCAGTTGAAAGAGCTTTTAAAGTCTTGAAAATTCAGTAATTTTGATGCAGAAAAATGCGACTGGAAATAATGCAAGGTGGCGCAAAATAACATCATAATTTCAACTGGCTGCCATTTTGTTATAAACGAAAAATAGCTCTCGGGTTGATGCATAATTGCGTTCGTGTTACGGCAATATGAATTGTTTCTAGCGATCTGGCTTCAAATTGGCGATTTCTTCTTCAATGTGAGTGTTCAATGGATGCAGTCGCTCTTCATGCATTTCATATGAATTCTCTATGCCTCCGAAACGCTCATTTTCTTTGTTAACATAAACATTTAAGTGGAAATGGGTTTTGTTACTTATTATGCGTCTTGCACTCGTTTAAGTGCAACACTTTGTATCTTTTGGTGGAACATATTCAAATCGTCGTCTTGTTGGTATTTGTATATTCTCTGATGTTGTCGGCAACAGCAGAGATATTGTCGGTCAACCGAGCAATATGAGGCAAACATCTGTAGTGAACAATGAAGTTCACGTTGCGGTAAAAGATCAGACTGAAAATTGGTCAAACAAGCAGTGATAATAATTCCACGTTCTTTAGGTGTGTATCGCCCCATGGTTCATTGATAACTAATTCTCATTTTCGACTACAAAATTAAGTGAAATAATGTTTTCATGAAATTTTGAAGAAATAATTATTTTATTTAAATTTAAGAAAGATTTCACCAACTTAACTTCCTAAGAAGTCGAAAAAATGCAGTAGCGAATACTTTGAAAGCAATGAAAATGTCATTCTTCAAACAGAGCTTCCATTTTTCCATTGGGGCAATAAAAATAAATATAATATATATAAACTGACCTTCGTAGACTAGTAGGTAGTGTACTAGACTCGTAGTGCGAAGGTCCCAGGTTTGAATCCTGCCGCAGAACTTTAGCAGTTTGTGTCTGATAATTAAAAGGGAGCGCACAACAAGCCTTCACTGGCTTAAGTGTATGTCGTATGACATGGGCTATCATACCCCTCCAATAAACCTAACCTAACCTAACCTATAACCTAAATTCTTAATATTGAAATTTATTGATATTGTACCCAAAAATATTTGAAAATTTATAAATTCAAATTTTCATATTTAATTATCACAATCCTATTTAAGTTGCAAAATTTGCAAACATCTGCTCAAAAATGCGCAATAAAAAAAACGCAAAAAATATATATCAGTGCTATTCATACCTGGATAAAAACATTTATAATCAACCAACACAAGTAATATTTTTGACTATAACCCTTCCGATTTATATAATGACGATTTACAAATGATGTTTCCTAAATGGCTAATACTAGTGCAAAGTCTTGGCTCGCTGTTCTTTGTGTTTCGCGATACATTATGTTACGCGATATGAAAATATAAACTTTTTCAAAAGCTCAAAATTTACTGACCTTTAATTCGCGGTGATTTCTTCTCGAAAAATTGTGGTTTTAAAATTCTTATAAAAATATATGTATAATGCTGAGACTCGCAGTAGTTCGTGAACTATCGAGAAAAACTTTTAATAAGTCAAAAAAAAAGTAAGAAAAATATTTTTATTCATAGTTTAAGTTAAAAATTAGTAAATTAAAGTTCAAAGGTTTACGAAACTGTTATCCCAACTTTATATAAAACAGATTATCCGAAAAAATTAATAAATGGGAGAGTTCAACTCCCCGAAATTTGTACAATGCAACAACAACCTAATAATGGCTCATATGTTATCATGCTATAACAAAAAACATTTCCAAACTCTCTGAAAGAAACTAATAAAAACTTCGATTTGAACTCCTAAAAAGGCACCTACCATCAGAAATACTATTTTTTAACTATTTTTATTTGTTGAATCTTACATTTAATTGCACAATAAATATTCAAATCTTAAATTAAATTTAAGTCCAGCTAGTTTCTAAGTATTCTTCTTTTTTATCTTCACATATCGTATTCGGCTAAGAGCAAGAGTGTCTTTCCTTCTCAGCCGAGTGTGCCCTCTGTAATGTGGAATGTTGCGCCCTAATGGATTTGGATGATACTGTAGTTTCTCAATGTATGCCGTTACGTGTTTTAAAACCATTGCGCGAATTTTTTATATACAAGGGAGCGGCTCTAGTCATACGGAGGATTTTCTTTTGGCGTTTTGAATTTTTTCTATATTAAATGATGAAGCGATGGCCCATGATGAATGCCTAAGTATTTGATCTCACTGTGATATTAATTCACGATTGTTCACTCCCATTCTCAAAACACTGTAAAAGGTGGCGCAAATATCATAATTTTTACTGGATGCCATTTTATTACAAATGAAATAAAAGAGCTCTGTTTTTCATAACAAGTTTATTCCTGAGGTGCGCATCGCTCCTTGGCTTGTTGATAACTAATTCTCTATTTACCTAAATAATAAACATTAAATGCAAAAATGGCGGTTTCTTCTGTGTTGTCTTCACATCTCTCGTGTTCGGCTAAGAGCAAGAGTGTCTTTCCTTCTCAGCCGAGTGTGGCCTCTGTAATGTAGAATGTAGCGCAGTAGTGGGTTTGAATGATACTCTAGTTTCATATATATGTTATAACGTATTTTGAAACCATTATTTTAACCAAAGGAACGTCTAGATCTTGATGAATTCGCTCCTGTAATCGTACGCATAACTTTGTTTTGGCGCTTTTTAATTTCTTCTATATTGGATGCTGAGGCGGTGCTCCATAACTGGATTCCGTAGCACCATATTCAGATTATGACATTGATTTTGCTTCACTGGGTATTTATGGTAAATTTAATTTTAAATAATTAAATAAATTATAAAATAAAAAAAATAGCATAATATCCGACTACCTTAATTATGCATAGCACTGTTGCTCTGCATCTATTTAATAAAAATTTAATTAAGTTTTAAACTAAACAATTTTGATAAAACGCTAAAGAAACTTATTTACTTCTTAGTCGGGTTAGGTAAGCAATTAACAAAACAAAACTTTGCAAATTTTGTGTCACCACAAAGAAGAGTTTTTATGTGATGCCGAGTGGCACTTTTTTACAACAGGCGATGATGTTGGGGTAAACAAAACAGTAAAGAAGGAAACTAGACCAGCAATCCTTATGCGTCCATTAAGAAGACGAGTAACTAGTCCACACTTAATTTTTTTATTTTCATAATTGGGAATTGGTCGTATGGTAAATAAGTTTGTTCTTTCCTGCCTTAATATGTCCCTTCTACTCTATTCACTTGGCTCGTATGATAAACATTAAAGAAAATATTTAGTTATACAATTCTTTTGTTTTATAAGTTTCTTTAGATTTTCATTTTATTTAATACTATAATATTTCAACTAATAGAGCTACGAGTAGATTGCGAAGGTAAATTTATGGAGGAATATGTCATATGATGTGATGTACCTTCATGGTCTGTGTTTCAAACAATATTCCAATACTGAATGACGGCTGGGTGGATAGATGGGTTGATAGCAGGTAATATAATTCAAGCGTTTTTGTTTTCCTACATAAGCTATTATGTGCTCTTCTATGCCCCTATTATATGGTGTGATTAGAATACTTGCAACATTGGTGTGATAGTAATTTACAGTATATTGCAGTATAACCTCTATAATACGGACACTAGCTCGTTAGCTCAGACTATACAGTAATCCAAACAGCTCAATGTCCAGATTACTGAATTACTGGAAGAAATTTTACCTCTTTAATCCGGACAATAGTTTTTAGTCTTAGTAATAGCTGTCCGTTGGTCTAGCGCTAAGCACAATACCCAACTGTATATGAGCTAGAATAAGGGAATGCTAAAAAATTGCTTGAGAAAAGTCTTCTGAAATTGAATTAAAGTAAAATCAATAAACTTTCGATTTATAAAATAGGTATAAGTATGTAGTTCAATCGGTATCTTTAGACCAAAATATAGAAGACCTTAATAGAATGTTGAAAACAAGGCCCTAAATAAAGAAGCCAGTGAACTTTTAAGAAGATCTATTTTATGGGCCGAATAAACAAAAGCAACAGAAAAGAATATTTTGTCATTAAAAGAATTTACAAATTTAGCAGACAAATTATATTCAACACAAAAATAATTTCATATTTCAAGCAATAAAAATTTTTCATCACTTAGTTTGGGCTTTTGCATACTTTTTGGTTTTTTTTTTTAAATTAATTTTTTTGTCAATAAAAATAATTTTACTTAGGTTTTGAGCTTAAAATTATTTAAACTGTACTCCGGACGATTCCGACAAAAGCTAAAACTATCTCCGTCCGGACTAACGAGGTTATACTGTACTTGAATTAAAACATCTAATATTACACATTCTCTATGTATTTTTTTAATTTAATGTCTGTCAAATGTTTTTTTCATCTTTATTCATTTCTTTATCTTAAGAAGGAAGCCCTTCACTAGGCTGAAATATAAATTCAAGCATCTTATTTATACTTGTTGTTTTATTTCAGCAAAAAAATAAAAACAATTCATAGTTGTATGATTTTGAAAATCTTGGTGTAACGATTGTGTGATATTTTCATACTGTGTGGTTTTTTAGTGGCATCTTCCTCATTGTCTTTATCCGTTGTAGATCTTAGTTGTAGTAAAAAGAATCCATGTTAGATCGGATGTTAACTATTTTTATTTCTATTGCAATGGCTAACAATCTCAAGAACATACACATACTTATATAAATATGGTATTCTTCGTATTCGTATTCTTTATTACACCCGGAAAATATAATAATAAAAATTAAATTAATTAAAAATTTAGTTGATAAAAAATTTCGTTAAATATTTATGTAAATTTATTTGTGTTGAGGTCTTTATAATAAAACTATTTTTTTATTATAAATATTAAAAACTAAATTCAATTTATTTGAAGAGTCAAAACAAGAATGAATCAATAAATTATAAAATATGAAAATCAATATTTCCAATGTTTATATGAAATAAAGAAAATATTAATTATGAAAGTGGTTTATTTTACAAGTGTCTTCAACATCTCCCTTTTTTAAGATAAATTTGATAATCCATATCTGATGGGTGGTTTCCGATTCCGTTTTGGCCTTAAATTAATTATTGGAGTTTCAGCCATTGGAGTACTAAATGTTAACGAAGGACTTGTTTGATTATCAAGAGTGCATGGAGGTGAACTTTCTATAAAGTTTCTTTCAGAACTTGAATTGTTTTCAGCTGGCTGCTGATGATTTAATTGATTATTACTATTAGGTGTAATGCCAAATAACTCTAACATTAATTGTATTGAATCCGCTTGAACTAGATTCTTAGTGTCATATCGCCGTTTAAGTTGATTTATATGAGATCTTATTAATTTTGTTTTGTTGTCAAAAATATAAACATTATAATTAACATTCCCAACTTTTTCCACGATGTAACCTGGAATCCACTCCATTTTATTATTTTTATAAACCTGTGCGTAAACATGGTCTTTTGGTTTAAAAAATCTATCTTTAGCCCCGTGTTTAACGTTGAATTGTGTTTCCATTCTAACATCACGCTGTAATGGGAAACTTAACTGCTGAGGCTTTAATAAATCTAATGTTGTTTTCATTTTACGCTGGAGAAATAATTCAGCTGGAGATTTAAGATTGCTTCTCGGAGTTGAACGAAATGTTTGAAGGAATGTTTCAAGAATTTCTCGATTGTTTCCCTCATCTTTAAGTTTTTGTAAAGCTTGTTTAAGCGTTCTTACAAATCTTTCTGCTTGACCGTTTGATTGCGGATGGTAAGGGGCAGTTTTAATGTGTTTGATTCCTCGAGATTTGATGAATTGATTAAACTTTTCACTAACAAATTGAGTACCATTGTCTGAAACCAAGGTATCGCAATCTCCATATCTGGAAAACATTTCTGATAGTTTAGCTATAATTGTTGAAGATGTGATATTAGAAACCTCATATATTTCTGGCCACTTTGAGTAAGCGTCTATTATTACAAAATAGTAGTGAGAATTACATGGCCCTGCTATATCAATATGTATACGTTCCATTGGTTTTATTGCCAGCGGCCAAGATTGTAATGTGTGTTTCGTTGGCGCTGATGCTACAACTGCACATTTATGACAGCTTTGCACATATGAAGTAATATCATCATCTACTCCAGGCCAAAACACATGACTCCTTGCCAATGCTTTCATACGTTCCTTTCCAGGATGCCCACGGTGCAACTGTTTCATTATGATATTTCTTAGGCAATGTGGAATAACGATTCTGTCATTATACATTAAACAATCTTTTATTACAGATAAACTTTCTCGTCTCGAATAGAACTTTGCTAATTCTGGATTTTTACTTGATTTCCAACCGTGTTTCAGCGAGTGAATGACTGATTGAATTGTCGAACACTTCTGTGTTTCTTTTTTAACCATTTGAAAAGTGACAGGAATTTTATCAAAATGATCCATTAGTGTTGCTGAACAGTTTTCTTCAAAAGTTGTACAAGCAATTATGATTTCTTCCTCAGGTTTTAACTGCGTGTCAATAAGTCTCGAAAGCATATCAACACAACCAAAATTTTTGGTATTTATGTACTCAATTTTGAAATTGTACATCATTAAAGTTAGTGCCCACCTTTGAAGTCTATTTGCTGCATATATAGGAATACCCTTTTTGTTACCAAAAATTGATAAAAGTGGTTTATGATCCGTACATAAAATAAATTCTCTACCGTATATGTATCTATGGAATTTTTTTACTGCATATACGAGACCTAAAGCCTCCTTCTCAATTTGTCCATAGTTCTTTTCCGCAGGAGTAAGTGTACGTGATGCATGTTCAATTACTTTTTCCGATTTGTCAGGAAAAATGTGACATATGTATGCTCCAATACCTTTTTCAGAGGCATCTGCTGCAACTTTTATAGGTAGATCTGGATTGTAGTGAGTTAGAAGAAGATCTGAATTTAAAATATTTTTGAATTTTTCAAAAGATTGTTGACACTCTTTTGACCACTCGAATTTAGTGTTGATTTTAAGAAGCCTATCAAGAGGTGTTCTTATATTGGTCATATTATGAACATATTTTCCATAATAATTTAAAGATCCAAGAAACGATCTAAGTTCGGATACATTTGATGGTGGTGGCAGATTTAAAATTGCTTTGATTTTGTTTATATCAGGACGCAAACCCGATTTAGACATAACGTTTCCAAGGTATTTTACCTCAGTTTCAAAAAATTTACATTTTTCAAATTTTATATGGAAATTATACTCACGAAGTCTTTGCAAAACTTTCTTCACGTTTTCAATATGTTTTTCTTCTGTTTTACCACCTATGATTATATCATCAATGTAACTTGCTGTGTCATCTATTCCCATTAACATGGTATCCATCAATTGCTGAAATGCTCCCGGAGCACTTTTAACCCCTGGGGCTAACCGATTAAAATTATATAAGCCTTTGTGAGTGTTGATAGTAAGAAGTTTTGCTGATTCTGGTGAAACTTCAGTTTGCAAGTAAGCGTCTGACAAGTCTATATGCGTAAACAAGCTGCTTTTTCCTACTTTAGCATATAAATCTTCAGGTCGATGTAATGGATACATGTGTGGTTCAAGACTATTGTTAAGACCTGACGAATAGTCTCCACAAATACGAATGCTGCCATTAGGTTTTTTAACTGCAACGATGGGTGCTGCCCACTCAGAGTAATCAACTGGTGTGATTATACCTAATGATTCTAGTCGTTGTAATTCTTCTTCTACCAAAGAGAGCATAGCATAAGCGACTGGTCTCTTTGCACGAAAAACTGGTTTTTGATGAGGCTTAAGATGAAGTTGTACTTTAGCTTTAGTACATTTTGATGGAAAATTCTGGAAAATATCTGCAAACTCTGTTTTAATGCTCTTTAGAACATTAGAATTATTATATTTTATTTGAGAGCAGATACTATTTAAGGGTTTGTCCCATAAATGAAAAATTTCAAGCCAATCTGAACCAAAAATTGTGAGGGTATCAATGTCTACAACTAGTAAATTGCAAAATTTTACATCACCTTGTAGCCGAACTTGACATGAAAATTCGGCAATAAGCTTTATTTTATCCTTTGAGGCACTTGTAACAAAACGATTTTTTAGTTTTCTACCAGGTTTTCCCATTTGGTACCACAAAGCTTTGCCTATAATTGACACATCTGAAGCTGTATCTATCTGCATTTTGACATCATGATTTTGTGATGTAGAAATTTGAATATTGACTGTAACAAACTTCCGCCTTGATGCATAAGAAATTTGGTTGATTTGAAGAACGTTGGTTTTTGTCTTCGAAAATTTTTGATTCTTGCTTTTTTTCTTCTTTTGCTGAAATATGTTTTCTTTTGCTTTTTTATTCTTACAATAACCTTCCTTATGCCCTATATTTTGACAGTGTGTGCATGTGTACTGTGCATACGTGCAGTACTTAGAATAATGCATTTCACCGCAATTCCAGCAGGGTGTTTTAGGTTTTAGGTTACCTTTTTTTTCGCCATGTTGTTTTGTGTTAGCCTTTATTGCATTTACAGATGACTGTGTATTTATTTCTACCATTGCCGTGTCACTTTTTAAATTAATTAACCTTTGAGCACTAGATATAAGTTTGTTAATATTTTGGTTTGAATTATCTTCCAGAGCTGACAAACATCTCATGCGAATTTCTGAATCTGTATGCGACTGTAAACCGCAAACAAACACTAAACATTTAAACTGATCAGCATTCATTTCAGCCAGTTTAAAATCTTCACATATTTTATTAACACGAGTTCCATAAGAGATCAAATCCTCTTGGGGTTTCTTAGCTGTTTGTAGACATTTGTAGCGAATACTAAAAATTGATTCTTGTATTCCATACATATCTTTCAAAATTTTGACTGATTCTTCAAATGACAATTCTCTTGGATTTCTTGGTAGAATATAAGCTGAGTATTGTCCATATGCCATTGTACTAAGTTTTCGCATTAAAAGTCTCACACGAGCAGCATCATCCAAGTCTTTTCCTTCTACCAGGAAAATATCTTCATAACGACTATACCAATAGTCGAATGTTGAAGAATTTTCTTGATCGTAGTAAAATTCTGTCATACTATTTGACAATTTTTCCATAATAGAATCTTGATTTTTGGTTGCTGCATTTCCTTGTGAAAGGCTTGCAAGGAGCTTGCTTTGCATCTCCAATAGTTCCAAAATTTTCAGATCTTGAGCCATATCCTCGTCGCCAATTTGTTGAGGTCTTTATAATAAAACTATTTTTTTATTATAAATATTAAAAACTAAATTCAATTTATTTGAAGAGTCAAAACAAGAATGAATCAATAAATTATAAAATATGAAAATCAATATTTCCAATGTTTATATGAAATAAAGAAAATATTAATTATGAAAGTGGTTTATTTTACAAGTGTCTTCAACAATTTGTTTGGTTCATTGGCAGAAATTTGTAATACTGACAAACCTTATCTTAGATAATACTGTTGCTTACAGAGGCGTAGATAAGGCCATCTGGAGGCCCTACCCCATCCCATGAGAAATTTTGAGGCCCCACCCCCAGAGATTTATCTCTTCTTATGGACTTTGTAATAACTCACTAAGCATTTTTCGCCGTCATATCTGCAACTTTACCAGACAATCAGCAGAGCTGTCTCAAATTCCCTTACAAATTTAGCAGAATATTTAGGAATTTTCTGGTATGATGTTCCTGCAATTGTTTGAAATATTACACAGTACAACACATGATTTCGGGACTCAATTCTGATAACTGTTTATGAAAGTAGCCCCAAAAGGAAGAAATTCATTCCTTTTTTCCTTTTAATAGTCCACTCACATTTATTAACGCTTATTACTTTGCTACCGCAATCATAAAAATCAAATAACCTTTGATTTATTACTTTTTTTTTTAAATTCTGAGAATCATAAAAAAGTCATCAATGTTTTTTCCAAAGAATTTTGTGCATATCTGGAGCAAATTTTTGAAATTCTTACCTTCACTTAATTGTGCATAAAAGCGAAACGCGTTCATCGATTTTCATGATTTAGGTCTCATTTTGTTCATAGGTTATGCGACTGTATATGAAAGTAATAGGACTTGACACTTTTTTTTACCGTTTTGGATTTCTTATGAATTAAAAATAAAAAATTTAAATTTTTAAGGCAAAAAATATTTTTTTCTTCATACATTTATTTATAACTACCAAACTGTTGCTTATGTACAGATGTGCTTATGAACAGATTAAAGGAACTGTATTCTTAATTTTTTAAAATTTGTTTCAGCTTATTCGGACTATTGGTTCTCGAGTTATGACAAACAAGAGCCTAAAACGTGACAAATTCTCCTATACGATACTTACTAACTTCAAATTAATTATTAAATTATTATTTGATGTACCAGGACCGTACGAATGATGCAGAATTTCTTCTTTTTGGGGCTACTTTCATAAACAATTATCAGAATTTAGTCCCGAATCAATCACCTGAAAAATGTTATACTGTGTTATGCAATTAATATCGGATCATTCTGAACATTGTCGAACGGAAACACAATTTCCTTTAAGGCATTTAATAAAATATCATGTACAAATTTTCTGACATATTTCGTAAATTACGTATGCTCATAAAATGATTTTAGTTTTCATAATATTTCTCATTTATTTCTCAAATATTTTTGCATAAATGTGCAGGACTGTAAACTTGTAAAATATGATTAAATGTTTTCCAATAAGCTGCAGTGAGCAGCAGGAAAACTACATGGCACAAGAAGAGTCATAGAACTCTTGAAATTTCTTCATTCTTTGAGGGAAACACATGCGACATTCCTAATAAATTACTAATTTTAGGACAATGCTTCCTCCGATATTAATATCACAGGTCGTAACAAGAATCGAAAAATATTACGAATATTCAGAATATTCCCAGAAAATTTCTTCAGTATTTGTACCGAGTTCTCGAATATATTGTAAAAGATGTCCGCTTTGTTGTCTGCAGTCAAATGATTTTAGGTACATTTCTGTACTAACCTCTTATACGAATTCGGCAACTTATGCATAGTTTCCGATCTGATTCTGATTAAATTTGACAAAAAATGTTCGGTGGGAAAATATATAATTTTTCCCTTCTTAAACGATTATAGACCCCTAGTCCAGAAAAGTTCCAAGACCCCATTTACTATTACTCTACTATTTATATTTATGTTCCATGATAGTTTCCTGTTAAGCATTACACACAAATATTTAGTGCTTTGGACGACTTCAAACTTTGAAAGGCATAAAGCATTCTATACCGTATGATTGGTATTGGCTAAGATGTCTAATTTGTGTTGACAGTAATGTTAAGATTTTTTTATTTAGCTCAACTCGTATTACAAGGTATTGTAATATTTAATAAACTTTTTCTACACTTTTACTAACAGAAATTTTTGAGCTTAAAACTTCAAGTTGATATTAATTGCACTATTTCGATTTTTATGTGCTAAAGAATTTTCAGAGCAAAATGAAGGAAAAATGCAGATTTTTGTGGTTTTGAATTACAATGAATGACTTATTTTGCTTTTCAATTACTTTTCCACAGAATAAACATTCACTTGTTAAGACATCATTTTTTCTTAATTTTAATTCAATTTATAAATACAATCTGAATAAAATATATATATACAAAATAATTGAAATCTTATGAAAATATATTAAATATTTCATATGTTAGGCTTAAATTTTGCGAGAATTAAGAATCTTGTCGTAAATCATGTAAAAAAATATAATTCACATTTTATTTTATTTAGCAAAACTATTTGGGATTGTTCTCAAATTATTTATTCCAAAAGTTTTTATATGTTGGGGGTTAAGTTACTCTCTATATCTGAATTCTGTTGGTGTTAATGCCAACTTAACATTGGACCTTCCTTCGATTATTAAGTTTGGAAGGCTTAAACAATTGTATGATTATCTAAAAAAGGCAATATAATATTAATTTCAAGGAATGACGTTTTCATTGCTTCCATAAATCCAAGAGTGCATTCTTTCAACTATCTATTAAGTTCTTGAAGTAATGTAGAAAACAGTCCCGGGAAGGCATCCCACCAGAAACGGAGGAGGGAGTTTTTTAGTGAAAAACACCACTCGGCGCAGTCGACGACGGTCACTGTAAGTGCGAAGGCATTTTCAACCCTACCTCGCCTGTCAAAAAAAAAAAAAAAAAACTATCTATTAAGTGAAGTAAAAAAATTTGCTCACATATTTCAAACTTAATTTGAAAATACTATTTTTTTAATAAAAAATACTTATTTCTTAAAATCTACATGAAAACGTTATTTTTTAAATCAATTAATAATAAAACTATTTTCACATAATTAAAAAGAAATTATAACTAGTGGAAAATTTGTACGCCTTCCAGGTGTGAAGTTTATTCCCAATGGTAAAGATGCAAAACTAATTTGATAAAAAGTTATTTTCTTTGCGAAATAAAAACGTAAAAGAATTAATATTCTCAAAATGATAAATATATTCTATAAATCGCTGAAATCTGTGCTAAGCTCATTAAAAATGCTCCCTATTTGCATTACTTCCGGATCCTAACCTCAACATTTTCATGACTTTTTTGGAAGTTCTTTTTTCACTGGATTGATTTGAAAGCTATAAAAATATTTAAAATCATATGTTCGAATACGTTGTTTATTCTGTGGTTTGTATAACAGTTTTCTAAAATTATTATGGTTTAAATATGAATCATTCTCACACAACTTTCTTAGTGGATTGTATGATAGTGATATTTGAGTGGCAATTTCGAAAAAAATCTTTGTCACATCTCAAAACATTATCCATTTCAACTTTTCATCACAACACACATTGTATTTCGTTCATTTGATTTTGTCTTTGGTGATTTTGAAATGGAAACTAAAATTTTGCTTTACGCTTCTGTTATCTTGGATCCTTCTCTTCTGTAATAATTTTTGTAAACGTGGGGTGTTAGATAATGACACACTGATGAAGAAAATATACAGTCTAATAAGCTATGAGTAATAGTTCTAATGATCTCTAAAGCGCTAGGATGACATAACAGTTGCTATATTTGTGAGACGTTCTGTGTCAATCAGATCACCTGCTAGAAATTACTGTTTTATTTATATAATATTCTAATACTGCTCCAGTGTGCAGTTGTAGCCGTTTTCTATTGTACATATTATTAAATTTTAGATTTTAATCAAATGCAACATACAAAAATCTACAATTCCTCTCTCTAATAACATAAAATATCTTATTGTTATTTTTGTCAAGTATTTAAAATTGAAACAGCATATTTTGAATTAGTGCGATACGGTTTTAAAATGCCATCGAGCGCTTTTTACATTATGTTAATTAGAAAATCTCCTTTGTCGCAACTAACGAACTTCTAACATTCAAAATGTGTATCTGACCAATAATGGCATCTGGCTGCCAGGTATAGTCCTTCAAATGTGCGTTGTTCGAAACAAACATTTTCAACCTCCCTCGAAGCTATTCTGCTGCCTTATTACACAAGAAATATAGACGAGAATTAATTATCTCTGTTATTGAAAAATTAAATTAAAGGTTGGAAGTCAGAAACAGGACTTCAATATTTGAAACATTAAGACATTTTTAAAATTGTTAACATTGTCTTCACCTTGTGCAATAAAATTTCTTAAAAACATTAAGATGAAAGAAAAACTTCTATATTTCCCTCTGAACTAAGTACCTGTAAATAAATCTTTGAAAACTAACTAATTTACATATTTGTGCACTACCATATTAAATTAAAAAAAAATTATACAAAAAATATTTAAAAAGACTTTTTGCTTGTAATGGTGATAGAATAAATAATAAACAAATTTAGTTTAAACTGCAACTTTAAGTTCAAAGTTTGCTGTGGCTCAAAAAATTAACAAAGAAATTTTTACAATACAAAATCATATCTGCACAAAATGGGAAATCTGCTGGAGGATATTTAAATACGTTTTATAATTTCTACTATGATTGATACACTCCCAAAAAAAATCAAGCCTTTCGTTATTAAATCAAGCCAAAGCGGTGTAAAAAATGGCCTATGTACCAATATTCTCAAACCAAGTACGGAATCCTTGGGTCAAGAACTGATTCAGGATGGATTTTAAGCAAAACTAATAATGTAATTTCAAGAGGAAAGGCAGAAACGGCTAGATGGACTAGATTTTTGCATTATAATCCAAGCGATATCATGTCAGATAATATATTCTTTCTCAATCTTGAAATAAACTTTATTTAACAATTTTTTATGCTTGAAATATAGACAAATAATAAAAAGAATATAAAATAAATCTTTCTATTATTTTTTTATATTTTACAATTTATCGTATCGGTGTGAAACCTCCTCATTTATCGCATAATATAAATAATACTTAAAATGTCTATAGCATAAAGCGAATATATATTAAATTACTAAAACTTGTAGTCCTTGATTTCAGAATTCCATGAAAGATTTTGAATTGTTCGCACTTGAATTTTTAAGAGCGATTTTTGTTAAAAGTTAGAAGAAAAAATTTTTTACTGAAGAAGACGCCAAAAGAGGCGTCGAACTATTGAAATAAAATAAATTTGTTTTTTATAAAAGGACCTAAGCTCGTTTATGAAATAAAAAGTTACAAAAATAATTGCTTTTTTAATAATTATAATTAAAATGTTATTAAATCACTTTCTAATTAAAATATTATTTAAGCACAAAGTTTTATTAATTATTTGTAATTATCGATATTTCGATACTCTCTGAGTATCATCTTTTTCACTAATTAAAAACAATTTCCTGTAGGCGATATTGAAAGAGTATCGAAATGTCGATAATTACGTATAAAATTTTTTAAGCGTTGAATAAGAGCATGTGCTTATATAATATTTTAATTAGAAAAAGCTTAAATTTAGAACGATTTTTTTCTTTACGTATAGAGTCTGCTATTTTTTAGTTGCTTTATTCCCCTTTCATTCCATTAGCATTGCGTTAATCGAAGAACTATTCCTGGCTAAATGTGAGTATGAATGAGGCAATTGCTGAAGAGATCTGTAAAGGAAACCATTTTTTATCACACAAAAACCTTTTGAACTGTTGTGGTGACCAACATAAAATATGAAAATATTTGATATTTCAAACGACTATTTCGGCAACCTGGATTTACCAAATAACAGAGCTACACAGGCCGCAGCAATATTTGCCTCATGTGTACTTAGCATCACGTTTAAAAAGAACTTAATACGTGTATAAAGCAAAAATGTAGTGATATAAAATATACATTTGGCATTTTCCAACAATTTTCTAACGTGTTTGGAGAAGAAAGAAGGAAAAAAAGTAGAAGTGAAAAGTGAAGAAAACTATAATTACATTTGGTGGTTATGTACGTACGAGTATACTATATCCTGTCAGTGAGAATAAAAGTATGAATTTATATGTGTTTGCTGTGAAAATTAACTTTCTAAAGTTTTGCAGGATCCAAGGTGCTACAGCACTTCTATATGTTAGTATGTATGTGAGTATTTTACTTGTACTTTGTCTGTCTGTGTGGGTAAGTTAGAAAGAGTAAACAGTGTAATTGAAAATATCATAATTCATTTCAAAAGAAATATGACGACAATATGAATTTTTTATTGTTGGCTGAAGAGGTTTTCATTATACTATGTTCCAAAAAAAGGAGGAAAAATGTGAAAATAAACATTAATGTTAGTCAAGGTGAAAGTTGCATTAAACACGAATGAGATTGTATTTTGTGTAGAAGATGAATAAAGGCGAGGCAACCAATTTTGTTCTCTTGGCACTCTTGGGGCAACATCTGTATTTCTTTGGTATCACTAAGTGCATATTCGAATAAAATTTTTTTTTCAATATTTGCATGATTCAAAAATTTTTAAGCGAAACAAAATATTAATCATTTGCCAGGATATGATCCCACTAACGGCGCAGGTACATAGTACAGTTTTTTTGTTTTTTAATTTAATTATTTGTACATTTGTTAGGACAATAAGAATGAAATTCTTTGTAGTCCAGATGATGTCACATTCATAATTGACAAAACTGTAGCACCTTTAAGGTGCTCCCGAAGGACTTTTTAAAGCACCGTCTTCTCGTAACAACTTTATAGTTATTCTTATGAATTAAATATCAAAAGAAATTTTAATAATCAAAGCACCATACAATTTCTGTATAATACAACCTAAGAAAGTTATTTCTTTAGATGTTAAAAAATAATTGATGTTTCTCCAGGTTTGTTCGAATACGACATAGCACAACCGCGTGTTACGATATTGGTATAATTTTTAATGGCGATTTCAAATTTATATACGAAAGTTGTCTATTTATTTATTATTTTTGGTTTAGAAAATATGCCACATGAGCTGTTTTGCTGTAGAACAGAACACGTTTAAAATAAGTCCTATTGAATTAAGTTTTCAAGCTGAAAAACTAAAACTGCCCTTTAAAATATTACCTTGCAGCAGTTGCACTCAAAGAATTGTTAAGAATTCTCCAACGATGATCAGCCATCTTCTGTGAGTTCAAGTAGCCTCGATAATGTTCATCCATAGTATGACGATTCCGGTGAATTGGATTGCTGTGCTCTTCATTTCACAGACTCCCAACATTAGCGGAAAAATAGTCCAGGTGTTTGTGAAGAAAGTGTACGTTCTTGCAAATGTTACATTGACGTATATGAAAGTAATTCATTAGATGTTGAACGTGTTGAGAATAGTTGGAAGTTTTATTATTTATCAAAAATTTTTAATAAACCGATCAAGTGCATTCATTGCCGTTTTCTTATTCAAAGTACAAAATATAATTAAGAAAGTTAAAATGCCTCGGTTTTGAAAATAAATGAACCATAAATACTAAGTCAATGATACTCATACATTTTAACAAATTTCTTTTAAGTAATTTAAAATAATAATAATTAATTCCATACACATACATACTTATAACTCTGTTAAATTTGTGGCCTCAAAATTTGGTTTGACGAGTAAACTTTATTATCAAAAAAATGTTATAATAAAGATTATGGAAGTAAGAATAAAAATTTATGGTATTTTAAATTATTTCAGACATCACTGTTTTCAAATAAAAGTCGCGGAAAAATATTGACCATTTTTAGCTGCTCTGAAAAAACACTAACTTTCAAATCAAAAATAATAGTCAAAACATTCAAATGAAAACTATATGACAAAAACATCCAGCAACATCCAGCAAAATATGTAATTTATATGCCAATATCCGGAAATATATATGTCTGTGTGCAAATATATACACCATAAACACTCATACACCTTATGTGATGTGCTTGAATTTAAACGGATATATTTACATACATATCGTCAACTACAAGACAAAACAACGCAAAACCAAAAATTCGAAATTGATTGTTTTATTGATTACGATTCACTGCATCATATTGCACATGAGGATAAAAGCTCATATTTCTGCTACGGTAAATAATCAAGTTATAACCAAAACCCAAAGTAGCGTACGACTCCTATCATCCATCACTCATTCTACAAAAACAAAATAAGTGATTATTTAATTATTTTAAAGAAATCAGCTGGCATTATATAAATAATATTCATATAATAAAGTGCTGACAGATTAATTGAATATAGTATTATATCGGGTATTGTAATAAGGAGTTGCGAGCTTTGACAGGTGATAGCGACTATATTATTGAATTGGCTGTTATTTATTCAAGTTGTTTAGCAAATTACCATGAACGTGTTAGACAACACGCTTCGTCGAAATAACAGTCCTCCGTTTGTGGTTGAAACAAAATTATCAAATTTGGAACGACATTAAACCACATAAGATGCAGGCGCGTTCAAAGCATCCCGAAATAGCAACTGTCTGGTGTGGATTTTGTGATTTCAACGTCATCGGTCTATATTTCGTTGAGAACGATGTTGGGCAGACTATCACCGCTAACGGCGAGCGCTATAAATCGATTATTACCAACTTCGGTTTGTTTGAATTGGACTATAGGGACATTTGGTTTCAACAATGCTAAGCACTATGTGCCGCACAGCTCACGTCACATTGGATATTTTGTGAGAGCAAAGAAAACTATGGGAATGGATCGTGTGATTTAATCCCGTTAGAGTTTTAATAGTGGGGTTTCATTAGATCGCAGATCGATGCCATCCTGCACACTTATGAGAAGTGATGTTACGTTATTTTGCATTTTAGGTAACGATATGTACATATGTATGTATTGGTTTAGTATTGAATGAATATATGCAAAAAAAGCAAAAATTACTAGGGGTCAAACCAGCAAGGCCCCAATAGTATAAGACATTATATATTTATATTGCTTAGATCTTACAAGCTTTGTCGAGTTCTAAATGTATGAAAGAAATACATGAATTTTCGATTTACTACAGTTGAGCTTGCAGCATAATTGTCTTCTATATGTTCACAATAGGAGTAGCAATCAGGGATGGAAACGTTTATACTATTAACGTTTTTATATTCAAAAGTATCATAGAAGTTATTTAATATTCTCAAGATAATTTTAATTTTGTATATGTATATATAAACTATGTATGTATTTCATATTTCCTGTTCTTAGCTAGTGACGTAATAAAAATTATTGCATTTGTAACAATATCGAGACAACTAAGGCGAATTTATAACAGGTGGAATTGACAGCGCAGCTGACAACCTTTTTTCTAAATTTTTCTCATTACTCAATGTCAAAATTTTGATAATTTGTTTTGGTTATTTGCTTATTTCTTTTGATTACTTTTAAATATTCTTCTTTGATTTCTCATTTCAGTCTTCTGTTATTGATATTGGGTAATAACAGTGTTGTATTTGCTTCACTGGTAAAGCAAGGCGAATTCATACCAGGTAAACTCAACCGTAAACGAAATATAACTCTCTCATTACTCCATTGAAAAGAGTATTGTTTATAAAAACATTATTGGGAAAAGCGTAAACGAAATTTTACTGATTCGGCAGCTGTCACCGAAAATGACATCGGTAGTTTTGAATTAAATATGAGAGTGTTAAAATAGCAAAAATTTGAATTATAAAATACTCATTGCACTAATTTTCCCAGAAAATTTTTCCAAAAGGCAGATTATTCCTCAAAGTTAATATTTTAATGTCTCAGACTGCGTCAATATGATGTTCTCAAAGGTAAAGTTTTTTCTTTTTGATTTCGAAATAATATATATTTTTAAAACATCTTTTGAACGTCAAAAGTAATTAATAAAGATACTCACAAGACCCATTTACATGGTCTATAAAACAGCGCAGGGCCTTCCATGGACCATATAAATGGGCCTTGAACACTAACGCTTCGTACAAAAATCTATAGCTTATATCCTAGACTTGTGCCAAGCTATCACGAAAATATTTGATAAGAATATCAAATAGGAAAATAAACTGGTGATATTTTCTTTTCTAAGAAAATTTAATATTTCTTGTCTTTTGAAAAAGAAATTATCAGGAAAGAGAATGCAATTCTGTAAAGAAGTCAATATTTTACATTACAGCGTTAAATAATTTTTTCTTAAAATGTCACACGTTTTTTCAGAAACCCTTTAAAAAATTGTATGTGTTACAAATACACTTAAAGGAAGCACGACATGTATGTACGAGTATTTCAGTATGTTAAAGAAAACGTAAAAGCGCTTTCTGCAGGGCTCCTTCTACTTCTAGTTGCCACCAGGATTAAAAAATCGCATACAAAGAATCAGCCAAACACTTGCTCGTGGACACTTATCAATAAAACTTGAATTTCCATTTTAATTTACTTCATTTCTCTCCTCTTTTTTCGTCCTTCGTTTTGTTTAACAACTACAACCAAACAGATATGTATGCCCTATTTGAATAGTTATTTTTTATAAAGCTTTTAACGGTCTGTTTTCTAGTGAATTTCTATTAGTTTCATGAATACAAAAGTGTAAGAGTGAAAAGAACAAAAATCTTCAATTTCCACTACCAGTAATTGAGAAAAGCAATTACTTGTTTAAGTTATTAAATAAATGAGATCTATATTGAATTTAATTTATATTTAAAGTTGAAGGTCCATTGCAATTTAAAGTTAATCAATGTAAAGACAATAAAAAATTTAAAGATTTTGGACTGTATTTTCAGGGAAATCTAGCTTTTATATCTGCCATAATGAAAAATATTATTAAATTAACAACTTTAAAAAAATTAATTAAATTTTTTTAAAGTTGTTAAGTAAATAAATAAATAATTTGCTAAATTCATAGGACCTCTTGTATCGTTATCGTTTATTGAAATACAGCTCGTCTACAGTCAGTCTTTATGTATCGCAGTTGTAGTTTGCATTAATGAACGCTAAGAAATAGAAAATGAGAAGTAAACAAAAATAATAAATTAAAGTGAAATTGTGCAATTTTTTAGCATGAATGCACTACAATTATGCACCTGATTACATTTAAGTCTACACTCTGATTGTGTTGGTTAAGATAAAAAGATTTCAACTGGTTAGTTAACCAACTAAAGAGATCTCAGGTATGGATTCAATATAACTTTTCCAAAACTTATGAAATGAAGTTTTATCATGTTTTCAGTGGAAATAAACAACAATAAATACACACTACTGCCAAGATTTACAATACAATGTGACTTATGAATTGAGCAATTACTTTTCCGTTTCGTAAATATATTAAAAATACAATAGTTCTTCGCTTAAACGAACATTCGTTTCTGCCAACATTGCATATAATGAACATATCATTTGTTTCTATTAAGTACTTTATATAACGAACAAAAATATATATATATATATATATATATATATATATATATATATATATATACATTACGAGTATATGCTCGATATTGTTTAACGAATAAATAATATATATTTATTTTTCATACATTAGGCATTAGAAAATATTTAAGAATTATAGACTAATGACCATCTTGACAGTATCTTCTACTCTAAGAAGTAGATACAAGGTGACGCAATAGCAATGTCATAATTTGAATTGGCTGCTACTTTTGCAGATGGTGCCAAATGCCACTGTGCTATGACATTCATAATGTCGATACATAGAGAATTAATTGGCAACCAGCCATGGAGCAATGCACTCCTTAAGAACGTGCTTATTTGACAAATTTCAATTCTGTTGTTTTATAACATTATCAAATTTGACATTACTTTTGCGCTACGCTGTATAAGAAATAATTGTATAAATTAAATAATTAAATATTATATCATTTAACCTATAAAGTTTTTCTCAAATTTATGCTGAATTGAAATAAAAGAGAAAATAAAATTTTTAGACAAAAAGAGACCACTTTTTTAAATACATTTTGCGTACATTTTTAAAAGGATTTCCAAAACATATGAAATGGAATTGTGTTGCTGTGTCACAATTTTTCGTTGCAAATTATCAACATGAAATATACACTACAGGTAAGAAATACAATAATACAACCGATAAAATGATAAAAGAGGCTTGTGAATTATTGCACAAATGCAATGAAAGTATTTCAAATCTGCATAAATACGAACAAAATTTACTTCAGATCCTAATGGCGACAAGTTAAAATGATTTCAAGCGCTTAATTAAACAAATTAAATAATACCAATAAGATATGAATCGAAATTGTATAGTTTTGTTATTTTATATAAAAAATTATCAACAACTATAAACTACTGCAAATTATACATGAGGGTTGTGGGTTGAGTAATTATTTATTTATTTTATTTATTTATATGGAAAATTCCATAAAACGGAAACAAGTCGAGTGTTCTGCTGAAATATTGAAGAAATAAAATCAAAAATATTTTTTTAAATTAAAGTGACCCGCGGGTGTTTTCATAATTCAAAAGACTCGAAGGATATTTAAATATACTATTATACATATTAAAAATTGCTTATTAAAAAAAATAAATAACAATGAACAAGGGCGTAGCCAGGATATGAAATAGGGTGGTGTCACGAAAATTATGATTTTTTATGATTATTACAATTTCGATCTATTTGAGGAGTAATCTGCGTGGATCTTCTGAAAATTTTGCTAGAATTTTTTCCAAAAATTCGTCCTCCTTCTCGGTTACTAATCTTCGGTGGACGCTTAGCATACATAGTCCTGCAATATACAATATACTTATTTTTTGATAAGTAAAATTGCATATTATTTTAACGTTTAAACGAGCAGTCATTGTGGAGCGCAACCATGTTTTTACACGCCTTAAAGTGCTAAATGACCGCTCAACAGTTGCAGTAGTGCACGGCTGTGACAATGAAATCAATCCTTCCTTATATTTGGATAAAATAATCCAGCGTCTTTCAAAATACTCGCCAGCTCTAAGTCGGCTAATTCATCTTTACCCATTTTTTTTTTGCCAAGAATTATACCAAAGCTCAATTTCTCCTTCCAAATCATCCAACTCATAAAAATGCTCAAACATTTTTGTGGCATCTTTAAGTTCTTCCAGCTTCAAAGAAAATATGTTTGACGGGTGCAAACAATGAATTGCAAACGCTGGCCTATTCTCTTCATTAAATCTTCTGTCCAGTGATGAAATTAAAGAATCTATATAAGGAATGTATATAGATCGTTTCCAGTATTCAGCAGAGGATGAAAACGGGGAATTTGTACGGTGCGTTTGACGTGGGACTATCTTTGGAACCGACATCTCTATTCCTAAATTGGCTGTGTTTTCTTGAATAGAAAAAAGCAATCCGTCCATAATACCCTGTGCATTTTTTAATAATTTTATATTGTATGCATGTACAATTTTTTTTTATAGAATTAGGTGGCTGCCACGGCCCTTTAGGCCCATACCTAGCTACGCCCATGACAATGAAAATTATAGTTCAGACGCATTTTTCATTGATAGCACATCCTTTCGTAGTCCGTGTGCCAGCGAATCGCGTTACGTATTACGAGTAATTCTCCTGCAGAGGGGTTTCCTGTAACTTTCAGCGTGCAAAAGTTTAAAGCGAAATCAGTTAATATACCAATCATCCCGTAAAGTTTATAGATATTTTTAATTTTTTTGACAAATTGTCAAAAGTCTAAATAATTAAGTAGTAAAAGTTTCGGCTCCTGCAAGGATTTTTCCGTAGCAGTCTTTCGCTACCATAAAAGCAATTAACAGTATGTGGCGTTATTCTAATTTAAGTACTATGGGTTGTTATATTTACAATTTTAGTTTAGAGTTTTTAAAGTTAGTACAGCTCAGTCAAAGTACTCTTTACAAATTTTAACATAAAAACACTTAATTTACGCACTAACAAATTAAATTGTGCCAGAAAGTTTTTATCACCGACTGAATTTTCAATATTTGCAGTTCAAAAAAAAGTAATTAAAAAATGCCATTCAAAAACGTCACTACTGTTTGCAGCATTTAAAATTATATTATTAAATTCTTTTGTTTTAAAGCTAAAAGTATTATTTTATTGTTGCTTTTCATTTTAAATTTGATGACATAGGAAGGTATCAAAACATATTGAATGGTTGGATAATCAGCTAGCCATAAATAATTCTCTGCAACTGACAACCAAAGATGAAATAAAATATTACTTAAGTACTGTGAAAAACTCAAAAGCACCAGGTGTTGATGGAATTAATTCTATTTTACTCAAAAACATGTCTCACACTTTCTTTGATCTTGTTGCGAAAGTTTACAATTGGTGTTTGAAAAACTCTTATTTTCCTAAACAATTTAAGATTGCAAAAGTGATACCAATTCCTAAGCCAAACAAAGACCCAAAAGTTCCAGAAAACTATAGACCAATTAGTATGCTAAATATCCTGGATAAGGTATTTGAAAAAATAATATTAAATAGATTAAATGATTTTACAGAGAATAATAACATCATACACGAAGAACAGTTTGGATTCAGAAAAGAACATTCAACCATCCATCAAGTAAAAAGAATTGTAAACATCATACAGCAAAACAAAAGGAATAGAAAAAGTACAGGAATGGTTTTGTTAGATATCGAAAAAGCATTTGACTCCATATGGCATGATGGACTAATATATAAGCTTCATAAATTTGGATACCCAATAGACCTACAAAAGATAATAAGAAGCTTTTTAAAAGAAAGATCTTTCAGGGTCCAAATAAATGATAAATGCTCTAGAGAACGGGACATATTAGCAGGGGTTCCGCAAGGCTCTGTGTTATCTCCAACTTTGTACTCAATATTTATTTCCGACTACAAATTACTGAAAGATTACACTGCAGCATGGTATGCAGATGACACGGCATTATTAGCGACAGGAAAAGTTTCAGACGCTATCGTTAAAAAATTAAAAAAAGCACTAACTCATGCTAAAAACTACTTTGCAAAATGGAAGATCAAAATTAATGAATCTAAAACACAAGCAATTATATTCCCATTTAACAAATCACCGAAACGTATACCTAATACCAGGCTCTCTATTCACGGAGTACATATACCTATTACAGACTCCGTTAAATACTTGGGGATTATCTTAGATAAAAAACTAACATTTAAGAACCATGTCCTGCAAACATGCACAAAAGCAATCAGATGTGGTAGAGCTTTATTTCCACTTCTAAATCGGAAATCAACTTTAAATAACAAAAACAAAATTTTGCTATACAGAATGTGTATAAGACCGATAATGACATACGGATGCCAAATATGGTCAACAATATGTGCGAAAACGCATTTAAAAAAACTCCAAATTATTCAAAATAAAAACCTAAAAATTATATACAAGCTACCAAGACGTTACCGAACCAGTCGTCTCCATACAAAATTCAAAGAAGATTTATTTCCAACAGTAACCAGTAAAATTACACAAAGATTTGAAAGTCGAAACAGATATTCAAGTTATGATATAATAAGAAATTTGCAGAGTTAGCACTTTAACATCTTCACCCTTGAAGATCTTTTAAGAGCTGGCCTTAAAACTTCTTAAAATACTTTTTGTAGAAATAAGGTTTTTACTATCTTTTTTCCTTGAACCTGTAAATAGTAGTTATATAATTGTTTCCTCTAACTATTTTAAATGAAATTTATTTGTTGAAATACTTTTAAATAAATTCTCAATATTATCTGTATAAAAAATTTTACTATATTTTAAAGTGCTGTGATGATAGTTCAATAAATAATAATAATAATAATAATAATAATAATAATAAAAAATTTGATGACATTGTGCATATTTTAATTAATATTATTTACTTATGCAAGCATTTAGTTAAATACTTTCATGTGCTAATGTACGAGTATTTTACGTTAATGCAACATAGTTATATCTCAAAAAGTTCAATTTTTTCAAAAGTTACCAAGAAAAAAAAATTCCCTTTATATATTGAAAACTCTGATATTAGAGTTCAATTTGAAGCTTAGCCGAAGTTAAAAAGGTATCGATATGGAATTTAAATAAACTCGTCCTTTAATGCAACATAGTTGTATCTTAAAAAATAATTAAAATATTGAGGAAAAAGTGTCGTGAAAAAAAATCAAACTTCTAGATTGGAAATAATGATCTTAAAACCGAGTTCGCTCCTTTTGAGATATGACTTTATTCCAGCTTAAACTTCACTGACGATTTGGTTTTAGCAACCAATGAAATGTCGGCATATGAAGAGCTAAAGCCACAACAAACTTTTTATTTTTGTATGCATTTTGCAAAAGCTCTAATTGTTTCTAACGATTAGTTGGGGAGAATATCCCAAATAATGAATTTTCAATATTAAGCATTAAAATAATGTTTCAATATATTTTACGAAATAAAGTTGAAAATTATTGATTTAATGTATTTCAGTATCATTTTTCTATTAAATTTAAAAAATCATTGAATTATTCTTTATTTTTAAATTATTTTTAAATTACAGCTTTTCCCTGAGTGCGGATAGAAAGAGGTAATTCAGGGTGGCCCAAAACTAATGTGATAATTCGAACTGGCTGCCATTTTGTTATAAATGAAAAGAAGAGGCCTGTCTTCATAAAAACTTTAAAATTGATGACGTTGATTGGAAAAAACTTTATCGCTCAAATGGCCATCTCACGAGTTTATGCTCATTTTACGATATTTCGAATTGTTGCTCGCAAAACATCGCGATTTCTTCTTAAATTTAATCTTTCAAAACTTGCACGATTCGTGGTTTGTTGTGCTAAGCGAAATATTAAAAAAACCCAAAAAAGAAGTCTGGTGCAGTTTTCTTTGTCAATATAACCACTAAATGTCAATATAACCTCTTCTTGAACCAAGTTTAACAGAGTATGGCACGAAGTCAACCTTGTCTGACGGTCAGCAGGCAGCAATTCGTGAACAGGTTGCATTTTTTAGGGAAACATATTCAAATCTTTTATTAAAATTCGCTGAAACGAACGTCTGTTGAAGCCTAATAGAGCATATCATCGTCCCGTTGATGTTTGTGGATTCTCTCTGATGTCGTTGGCAACAGCAGCGATGTTCTCGATCGAACGAGCAATATTAAGCCGGGCCGGAAACTTCCTGCGACATCTGTTGTGGACCCAGTTTGCAGGAGAAGCTCAGTAAAACGCTTAATTGTTCTATCAGTTGGAACACGATGATAATAAAAACGATGCCACTTTAAAACAACAGACTGAAAATTGGTCTAAAAAGCAGTAATAATAATTCCACAAGCTGGAGGTGCATATTGCTTCATGTTTTATTGAAAATAATTCTTTATATATCTATATCACAAATGTCCAAGCAACATCTACAAAAATTACAGCAAATTCAAATTATAACATTACTTTTGCGCTACCTTGTATAAAAATATTTGCATATGTATCCGAAGAAAGCTCCGGGTATTGATGGAATTAGTAACAAGATGCTGATGAAGTTGCCTCGTGTTGCTATTAGAATCCTGTTGTTTATTTTTAATGGCATTTTACGACTGGAATATTATCCACACAGCTGGAAACTTGCCATGATCAAAATGATTCCAAAGGCGGGCAAAGATCTTACCAAGGCTGAGTCATATAGGCCAATAAGTTTATTGTCAACAATTTTAAAGCTCTTCGAAAAGCTGCTCATGACAAAATTGTCCCCAATTCTAACTAATAATGGGTGTATACCGGACCATCAATTTGGTTTTAGAAGTCAGCATAGCACCATTGAACAATGTCATAGATTGGTACATTTCATAAGAAGAATATTTGAAGAAAATAAGTATTGTTCTTACCTCTTTATTGATGTTTCTCAGGCATTTGATAAAGCGTGCCACGAAGGCCTAATTATAAAATTGAAGACATATGTACCAATAAACATTGTAAATCTTTTGGAAAGTTACATTCTTGCCCGGAAGTTCACTGTTGTGTAAGGAGACTTCATGAGCGTGCCCGAAACTATCTCATCCGGTGTGCCACAGGGGAGTATACTGGGGCCAGTTTTGTATTTGATTTATACCTGTGATGTGCCTTTAAGCAGTAATATACTCACTTCCACATTTGCCGATGATACAGCCTGCCTTAGTAAGCATGAAAACCCTCACGAGGCATCCCGATATCTTCAGGAACATATTAACCTATTGGAACTGTGGTTGAACTTATGGAGAATAAAAGTAAATGAACAAAAGTGTGTTCATGTCACATTTACTCTACGAAGAGATACTTGTTCCCCCATTCGAATCAACAACCAAGTTGTACCTCAACATTCACAGTTGAAATACCTTGGAATACACTGGCTGATTGGTAGAAATTCTACCCTCAGATTGTAAACTTTTAATATACAAGTCGCTTTTGAAACCCATATGGTGTTACGGAATTCAGCTATGGGGCACTGCTTCAGCTTCCAATGTAGAGGGAATCCAACGAATGCAAAACAAAATTTTAAGGTTAATAACATCGGCTCCATGGTACATTGAAAATTCAATTTTACATCGTGATTTAAATATGCCACTTGTGACCGCTGAAATTGCAAAATATGCAGGCAAATATTTAACAAAACTCGAGTCGAATTCTAATCCTCTTGCTCGTAACATCTTGAACTTCACTGGACACTTTTAAAAAAAGGGATACTACGGCTTTCATACGCCACACTCCAGATGAAATTTTTTGAAAAATATTTTGTGCTTAACACGACATTTATGTATTATTAATTACTATCACTAAGTTGATGTCTACCACTGGTTGGGCCTAATAATTATACTTAAGATTTGAATACTTATTGTTAGTTCAGTTTTGAAGATACAATAAATAAATATTAGTGTGAAAAAATATGGATCTATAAATTTATTATCGATTATGTCAAAACTCTTTGCGAAACCATTCGTAATTAAGTTGAGCCCAATGGAGTAGATGTACACCGAATAACGAACGAATATTTAGGATATTCTCCCAACTCATTATTTAAATAAATTTCATCAGTAAATATTGCTAAATACGAATTAATATTTTTTGTTTTGCCTAATAAACCCAATAAAAAGAAAGATTCCAAAAAAGTAATGAAAATGTTGAGATTAGAAGTTGCGGTAGCAATGCGAATTCACATCATTTCCAATGATTTTGTCCTTATTATGGAAGAATGTTTTTTTTTATAATGCCTATTCGCCGATCAAGGAACTATATCTAAAATTCCGTATTTTTTTTTATTCAAATAATTTTAAACAAAATTAAGAATGGCTGTTCACATCTGAAAAGGTTGCAAAGTTGCAAATAGTCATAATATATTTTTTCATATATAAAAACAATTATAAGAATTATTAAGGAAAATAATGTTTTTGTACAGATTTAAAGAAATAGTTATTGTATTTTTTATTGAAACATACATATGTTTTCAAAAACAAGAATAAAACATCACACAATTTATAGAAGTAATTCAGAATTTCAACAAAAATTTGTCAACTCAAATTCGTGGGAATTCATGGTTGTTCTTTAAGAATGTCTTCTACTTTTTTGCACTGGGAATATAATCATTGACACCCACAGAGCATCTAGTTATATACTGGTTGATAGAAAATTAAGTAAATTCTTATCGAATATAAAATATTTTGTAAAGGGCGGTTTCCTAAGAGCTTTTTGATTTGATTAAAAAAACATTAAATTTAGAGAAATGTATGAAAACTTTATTTTGAGTCGATAGAACGATCTATATAATTCAATATTTAAAGACGACTACGCCTTAAATTGATCCACCGATGGGTCCAATTTTGACATACTCTCTCCAACATATCGGCCGGTATTTCACGAATAAATTCTTCAATGTTACAGTGCGTTAACCTTTGCTGACTTGTCCCTATAGACATGAGCCTCACAAAAAATAGTCTAAAGGAGTAAAATCGCACGATCTAGGCGGTCACCGAATTCGCCTCTCAATTGGGCCATTTTTTCACGTACTGTTTGACATGTGGCACCGTCTTGTTGAAATCACATGTCGGCCAAGTCCAGATCTTCTTTTTCGGGCAAGATGTGTAATCATCTCACGGTGTAGCGCTCGAAATTCACGCTAACGTTCCTGCCTTCGTCGTCTTTGAAAAAGTATGACCCACTGATGCCAGCCGCCAATAATCCACACCAAATAATACATTTTTCTTTTGGCTGCTCTTCACACCAAATACGGCAATTTTGCTTGTTCACGTATCCATTCAACCAGAAATGACCTTCGTCGCTGAACACAATTTTCACTTTCTTAACCCAGCATGAATTTTTATAATAAAATTCAATAATCTGCAAGCGTTGTTCATTTGCAAGTCGATTCATGGTTAAATTATAAACAAAACTGAACATGTTTAACACTAACATGTTACACGAAAACAGATGAGCTGCCAAAAACAGTCCTGCTAAAATGAGAGTTGCTAAGAAATCACCCTTTAGTTTCCTTATAAGACAAAATACTTTTTTTGTATTCGAAAATTTTTGTACAAACTTATGACATTGAAGACATTCAATCAGATTGAAATTTATTGATTAATTATAGTATATGTTTCAAATACTGTTTATTACAAACTCTAAGAAATACATTTAATTTGAACATTTAAAAAAAAGTTTATTAAGTTTTATAGTTCACATGAAAAATCATTTTAAATTATAATTTAAAATTATTATTAATTTTTTTTCTTGCAAAAATGTGCTAAAAACTTTCTAGTATAAATATAATATTTCTGTCATTGTCAGACTCACATATGTTTGAAAAAACTTTGTATGTTTGAACAAATGTATGAAGTTCACAAGTTTGTGGCCTCAAAGTATGCAAAAAATAAAAATACTGAATTGAGAAGCATGTATACGTATATACATCTGCAAGTACACATGTTTGTATAAATAAATGAGTTTTTTGTCTGAGTTTTTATAACTTATAAGCATAAAAATACAAACTTTAAATTTTCAATTCCCTGCACAAAAAAAAAACTAGCATATTGCGCCAAAAAGTCTACTAAAGTTCGCCCGTTTCTCATTTACTGTTTTTGTCTATTTCGTTAGTGATGGTTTGAATTTGAGCTGCGGTTTCCGTTTATCTTGTATTTTTTTGTGTTGATAAAAACTGGAACCTTGTTCTGCGGTTTTTCAATTTTCATACTCAAACAAAAGTCCTTGTGTACAAACACGCTTTTTATTCAATTCCACGGGCAAAAAGAAAGAAACCAAATAAATGGCGTAAAATAAAAACCAAAACAAAAAAAAAATGTTTTAGGAAAATGGGAAAAACGAAAAAGTAAACTTTGGTTACTATATGCAAGAAAGTTTTGCACATTAATCACTAAATATACAAAAGGTGACAAACTAAACTTTTATATTTATAAGCCCTACAGAGTGTTCTTAACGAAAGTAATATATTTACATTCAGGGTGCTCTTTACATTATGTATTTACATGTGTACGTATATACATTTGTAAATTATGAATTGTTATTCATTTCATTAATTCATAATATCAATATCAATATGTTCACTTAGTTCTAATGGAAAATAGGTCTCCAAAAATCTCACTATCACACTGTGCCAGATAATCGTATTCTAGGGGGATTTTATGAACAAAAAATACCCAAAGCTTTTCGAATAATAGTTAACAACTGTGACAGTAATTAAAAAGAAAAATTCATTTTAGATTAAATGCACGAGTACACTTAAAGAAAAAAAAATCGTTTTTTCCATTAATATTATTAATGATTTGGCTGATGTGATTTCGAGACGAAATCAAGAAAGGACTTAATAGCAAGTAGAATTAATTCATAGCTATATTGAATAAAGAATTGAAAAATCTAAACACTAAAACATTGAATAAAGTCTGTTCTAATATTAAAAAAAAAAAAATAAACAAGTTGACTTACAATGATTTAATTTGAGTAATGAACACGAAGGACTTATGGCTAAAATTTTATGGCTTTTAGATGGCCATTGAATGGATGGATATCGACTTCCACTAGAGCAAGTCTTCCTTGAACAAAGTTTTTTTTTACTTAAACATAATAGCCGAAATTAAGAATTTATCGTTTGAAAAATCCACTCGATAGTGTTGTAAAATTAACCCTCTATTTTCTCGTTTCGATATGCTACAGCCAATATATAATTTAAAAATTCATGGCACGTACTTTCGTTTGAGCAACGCGCTCTGAATCGAAAGTCTTAGAAATATTTTCACTACAAATTGCTTAATATAATTACCACGAACGGTTGACATCCTACTTTCAGAGATAATTGTCTTGAAACGTAGAATGTCACTTTATGAAGTAAGACTTAATGCTCCTAAGCAACAAAACCATTATTATATTTACGTATAAACATACATATGTATATGGGTTTATGTTTTTGTAATTTGCTGTAAAACATCTACATTATTTATTGGCAAAATGGGACATTCCTCTCCTAAATAAATGACTTTTATCGAATTAGTTGCATCGAACAGATTATTGCCGTTTGAATAATAAAAGCTCGTATCTGAAAAAGAAGGACGACTAGAATTAAAAGGATCCACAGCCAGGCCGAAAAAAATGACACAGCGTGTTGAAGGAAAAATAATTAGAACTGTTTATGATAACCACCTATCCAGCACAAGATGATTAGCTCTTCAAGCGGAAAAAAAAACTTTGGGTTACGTGTTTCTCATGCAACAATCAGAGGAAAAATCCCCTGCTCTCAGCTCAAAATATTGAAAAGAGCTTAAGATTTGACACCGAGCACGTTTCTCTTCCTCCAGAGTACTGGGACGATGTTATTTTCGCAGATAAAACAAAAATTATGCTTTACTATCATGACGGACCACAAAGAGTTTGGCTTAAGCCCTTAACATCACTATAAATAAAAATCTTATTCCTACAGTAAAGTTCGGAAAACTGTCCGTAATGGTATGGGACTGTACATCCAGCAAAGGAATTGGAATTTTGGATGAAACAATGACTAAAGAAGTATACCTCGTTATTCTCAAAAACGAACTGACCTCCAGCGTTAAAAGTTTGGTTTTATAAACCCAAATAATCAGAATAAATTAAAATACAAATACTATGAAGATAATCATCACAAGCATAAAGCTTATTTATGTAGGTTACGGCTACTGTACAAATGTCAAAGTACAAAGTTATTGATACTCCTGCTTAAAGTCCGGATATAAACCCTATCGAAAATTTGTGGGTTCATCTAAAGAAAATGGTAGGGAAAATGTCGCCAAACGGTGTATTAAAGAAGAGTGGGAAAAATACCGTTAGAATATCATATTCCGAAGGCAATTCAATTGATGCGAATACGTCTGCAAGCGGTAATTGATTCGAGCATCAATTGGACACACAACATGTTAGAAACAAAAATTTAAAAAATTACATCAGACTTAAAATTTTACCAAGTGTACAGTAGAGAAACTGAATTATTTTTTTTAATATCTAACATTAAACCTTTTCATTGTTATAAACGTTTTTTTTTTTTTTTAACTGGCCTTCGTAGACTAGTAGGTAGTGTACTAGACTCGTAGTGCGAAGGTCCCAGGTTCGAGTCCTGCCGCAGAACTCTGGCAGTTTGTGTTTGATAATTAAAGGGAGCGCACAACAAGCCTTCACTGGCTTAAGTGTATGTCGTATGACATGGGCGGGCTATCACACCCCTCCAATCAACCTAACCTAACCTAACCTAACGTTTTTTTTATATTTTATTAGCAGAATATATGTTTGTAAAATACTGTTCAAAAAAAAAATTGTTTTTTTAAATTAGAAATTAATGCATCTTTTGAAGTTTTCTTTATTTTTCTCTATGTGCAAAGATATTTTTTACAAACTGTATATATAGGTATTATATATTACTTATCCGCTTAGTGTATACTGTGTCGATGCGCTGAAAAGTATGCAGCAAATTTATGTATTTGTTACAGGCGAATTCTATTCCAATAATTATTTAAAGTCGAATTCGATAATGGGAAACTTTAGCGGTGGAATTTTAATTTACATGAACCTCGAATGAAAGAAAACAATTTCGCTCAAGTGACCTCTGCACTTAAAAAATTATTCTTTGAACCGAAAATATAATATACCCAAAAATATGATGGATGTATTTGTATGGATTTATTTTATTAAGTGAGATCCCTAAAGGAAATATGGGGACAAGTGTACCCAAGTCACCAGTTTTGTCGACTATTTTAGTGACTCATTTGTATACACCGTGAACACTTTTTTGTTTGATGAGCAGAGAAATTTGTGAGAGAGATGGGTTTCAATGATGAGACCATCTTAAATTTCAATAGCAAGAAGTATTGTGTAGGGTATGTCAGTAATACTGGCGACAATGTCTACAGGGAAACACTAGTTGACGGTCGTCATATGGTCCCATTGGAACTACATCGTCAGTAGTTCCAACGTCAGTAGTGGATTTTCAATGAAAAGTGCATGTTAAATGTCAACAGAAAGAAGCATTGTGTGGGGTATAATTTGTCACTAGTACTGGTGACTTTGTCAATAGTAAATCACTAGTGAATCACTAGTGATAGTTCCTTCAGGCTTATTAGCAAATAAAATATTTTTTAACTCGATGTTTGCATCTTGTTTTTATTTAACTGGTTAATGTTCTCCAATTATGCTAATATTTGTCATGCAACTTTAATTGACTCTAATTTTCCACATATCGATATATGTATCTTTAATAGCAGCATTAATTTAACGAAACCGAATGTAGATTTGAATTCAGTATTCCAAATACTCTAAGAAACATTTTTCAGTTGGTACAGTTGTACTTGTGTAGTTAGATATGAATTAGGAATATCTACATTTGAATTCATTCTGGTACATCCATGAGCAAATTTTATTTATGATTGCAAAAATCTTTATATCCTGTTTCTTAGGCTTCTGGAAGAAGCTTAATCATCTTTAAGAAAATATTTGATAACAAAAAAGTCTCATTACCAAATTTCTCCTTATTCATTACTTCTATATATTTTTTCTAAAGAGGCAAAGTATTAATTCTTTGGGAAAGGGATTGCGTAGAGAGGACAGGTGGAGAAATTAGCAGAGAGAACTTAATTCTTTTACAACTCTTCTATTGCACGTTTTAATAGTTTTTGCAACGATCTTGCTATACTAATAAAATAGACGCATTAAATTTTATGAAACTGCATTTACAGTCATTTTATTAATTTTTATACTTCGCCCACGATTCTACTAACATCAGCGACGAAGGATGTACATTAGCGTAGAAAGAGTATCAATCACTGCCCATATTCTCCAGTGATCAGTGCTATGTCTTCATCACTTAAAGAGTACAACAACAACTAAAACAATGCCACTCCAACACACACAAAAACTAATGATATTGATATGACTTGACTTGAACAGGGATTTATTTCTTGTTCTTTTCCATTGAAATTAATGACTAATAATGTGCATCCATTATTTAGTTTCCATGTTTATTAGTCCAATTTTTATTTAGAAAACTATTTAAGTTTCAAATATGACTAATAGTTTGGTCAAAACTTATTAATTTTCGACTGTCACACTGATAGTGTGTACGATAGTATATAGGCGCTGTTCACTCTCAACTACATTGATACCAGGGATGGATGTCATAAATGACTAAAATAATTTAAATAAATTTGTAATATCCTTTTGAAGATTAAAAGTATTTACATTGTTATATTGAATTTATTTAAAAATTCATACTTGGATTATTAATTAATCACAATTATAATTTAAGAAAATATTTAATATTGAAATTTATTATTCGGGATATTCTCTCCAACTAATCGTTGAAACAATTAAAGTTTTGCAAAATGCAATGTTTGTTGTGGCTTCGGCTGTTCATATGTCAACATTTCATTGTTCCCTAAACCAAATCGTTAGTGAAGTTTAAACAGATTGTGTTCAGTCAGGCAAAAATGAATTCTCATTTTGTATTTGATTCGTTTGGCATAAACATCCGAGGTTGAATGTTTTCAAACTGCTTAAACTTCACTGACGATAAATAGAAACAACAGCAACAGCGAATGAAGTACTTTACATACAGTCAATTGTTATGAATCAAGAATTATTATGGAAATTATGATGGACATAAAAAGATAATAAATTTTTTCAAAGCTTTAGAAGTGTTTACAACAAAAAAATTAAAATGTAATTGGAATACTGAAGTGAACTAGACGATGAAAATGTAGAATAATAAAATGCTGTAAAACAATTATATAAAAAGAGTACACAAGAGTTATTTAAAGAACAAAATGGTACTTTCATCATTTCTGTATTTGCCGTTTATTTTTATCACCATAATAATTATTGTGTAAAGTATGAAGAAATCAAATTAATAATGTAATAAATTGTTCATAATATTTCGCATTCATTTGAATTTATTCTTAAAATCAGAAGGCGATGATTTAATGCGACTTTGTCAGTATTGGTTTTTAATATTGGTTTTTAAAATAAAAAACAAATACATTTAAAAAAAAGAATATTATTATACATTTCCTCGATACTTAAATTTTTTATTTATTGCTTAAATATTTCAGCTTACGGTAGATTTTTGTTAAAAAAATTAGATTTAAAATTTTTTTTGCAGTGGCTTTAGCTGTTTATATTACCAACGGAAGTTGTTCCTGTCACCTTCAACGTGGGAAGACTTAATTCGAATGTCCGCAAATGCTGCTTTTATCATTGTTCTTCTAAACAATTTTCTAATTTCAGCACAATGCATTATGTTAGTAGGGGACATTCCCTGTATATCGGTCCAATTAAAAAATAAAAGGAGAAAAACATCAGTGGTCCAATCCTACCGGTGACATAGTATACTTAACTGAAGAAATGTTACACTTAAATTCTAAGTTATTTACTTTTAGCCAACCAATTAATCAGAACCCATAAGAAAAGATATTTTCATAAGTACATGCCAAAACCCTTCACCGTCACCGTAACTCTATGGTAGATATCGAAGAGAATTAATTTGTTTTATGAAAGTGCCGACTGTTATAACTCTGCAAATATGCCAATAGAACTTATTTGAAGTTAATATTTCATTCCCATATCATAACACATTCATCAAAAATGTATATCCATACGACAAATTATGGAAACTGAACTTGATTTTTTTAAGTTCATGTGTACCCCTCCATATTGTTTTTCGAAGTATGTAAAGTTCCCCTGAACGTCTTCGAAAAGCTATTGATTTAAGTTCAAATTTATCTCCATGGATTGCACGTAAGCACTATTTGTTAAATTAAATTCAAAATTAATCGTTATTCTTTCAGCAAAAAATTTAACTCAAGAGTTTTTTTTATTACTTTCTAAGCAGCAAATAATACTGTCTTCTGATTGGCACCTTAATTGAGCAATTAAGACCTTAACTGAACTCAATTTACCATATGAGTACAAGAGCTCAGTTAACAAACTGAGCAATTGTGAAGTATATTCAGTGAGAAGAGAAAACTCTGTATCGAAGAGAATTACTTTATAAAGCTGGCAGCAGGACTACTACAAAAACACAAAGGAAAATATTATTATCTGGTATATCCAAAAACATAATTTCATAAATGTAAATACTTGTTTTGTCATTTTCAGTACACCAGTCACCTGGCTTCATACTGCCATTCACTAAATCAATTTTTCTTGTTCTATAGAATGGCAAAATCAAATGTATAACAACGAATCCACGAGACATAGACTTGGACATGTCATGAACATAGAGATGGTAGATTCTTGTATGTGGCGAATTGATGTTCATGTTCAGACATGTCATTCATTTTTTGTATTCATAAGTGTTTCATTTGTATGTTTGTGTTATTCGAATATATATTCGGGGCAACAATGGCAGTACTTCAACAAAGACAAATAATTTCAACTGTAAAACAATAATTTAGTAAGCTAAATTGTTATGTATGAACACCAAAATCTATAAGGCAATTTACAATTTAATTGCCTCAATTAAGTTGCATGTTTGAAAACAATATAAAAACTGAAAAGTAATTATTTTTTTAAAAGTAAAATTTATGACTTGAGAAATGTCTTTTATTTTCTAAGTGAAGAATGAAACTCAAAAAATAATTGTCAAGGTTAATTTTTGATAAAACTCAAATACATACAAATTAATACAGCCAAAGGTATTCCTTGTAATAAGAAATCTTGTAGCATTTATGTTTCATTATAATACTTATAAAAAAGTTTAGAGATTAAGCCATATATAAACTTATCCTTTGTGGAATACAATTTATTGAAGCTCATTTGATTCTATTGAAAATTTATGCATCATTATATACGAGTATTCGTCATGATTCTGCGCGAACTGATATAATTTTATTTTTAAGACAATAAAATACTCGTATGTATGTTTTTACTACGATAACACAAACGGTCATATTGGATAAAATTTTCTTCTAGCATTTTTTACGGGAAATAAAAATCATTTACAAATTCTTCAATATTACACAAGACGTACGCCAGGGAAAATTCTTTTGAAAACAAATACACACACACACAAACCATACGTATATGGAAGCTAAATATTTATTTGTCTCGCAGCACATGTATGTGTAAGTATGTGCGAATATTGGCATATGCCCTGTCTTCACAGAATTTTTCAACATCAATGTATTCATAAGAATATGTGTGGCTGAATATAAATGTGGATTGTGGTGAGGATTCGAATATCTCCACTCATTCTGATAAATTATTAAAAATTAGCGCCAAAATACGTGCCAGCATGGATATGGCATATGAAAAGGGCAGAAAGAACTATAGTTTTAGATTGCGTGCAAGGACATTTCACAAGGATCATATAGCTTATTAAAATTCATGCGCTAAGCAATTTGCCAGAACCCGAAAATTTAAAAAATTTCTGTCGAAATTTTTGATATCTAGGATAAGGGTAAATAATTGGAAAGAGGATTTGCAATATAGAAGGTATGAATGGAAATTATATAGAATTATATATTGATTGCCCGAATAAGTTGGTTCATGCACTACGTTTCAATGAAAAAGAAATATACATTTTCTCACAATTTTACAATGATTTCCCAATGATTTCAGTACTTGTTACACGATATATCATAAAATCTTTTACTGGTCGTTACTTCATAACGAAGAAACTTTATTGTAGATTTTGACTAAATATTTCGTATTTGAATTGCCGGTTGGGTATGATCATACCTGCCTTTCTTCATGATATTTCTGAAAACCACATACATATTTTATAGCATTTTTTATTTCCTTTCAATTGTTAAGAAAACGTGATTGATTATCATATTCATTGTAAAATAAAATTCAAGTAATATTTAAATTCATCCTGATTTATGCAAATCATCACGACAATATTTTAATGTGTCTTGAAAGTTAACATTATTTAGCAAACACTTGAAGGACAATTAACGTTTGCTAAGAAATTGTATTCAAAATACTATTTTAACTATTTTATGATTTAAGGAATTTAATAGGAAACGCAATCGTACTTTAAAGTTTATGATATAAAAAAACGGTTACAGTTTCAATCGAGTACACGATTTTTTGTTGAAACAAAAATAAACTATTAAAAAAAATTATAATTTGGAAAATCAAACAAATGAAATAAATTCAACAAAAATATCGTGCTCTTTATCGCCAAGAAGCGATTTTATTCAATAAAATCAATTCTGGAAATTTTTTCAACGACTATAAGAGGAATTACATTTGCAGTAGTCCTACAATTTAGACTGCAAAGACAGTTAATAAAAAGATTCTGCTGTAAAATTATATGTTTGCCACTGGGGATTTTTTCTCGCTTAAGGCTCGTTACTCGTATTTATTTACACGAGAAAGAGGTACAGTTGAGGTAACCACAACAAAATTATGTTATAATTATATGTTTCAGAATCTATTTTTTGATAATAATAATGTTGGCTTTTAATCTAAACGGATTGTAACTTTCAAAGATGATAACAATTTAATTGTTAAATATTGGTGTGAAATTGTTAACTTCGACTTCAGATCTACTATATCTTTTCTCTGCATACATGTAAATATATTTTGCTTTTACTTTTACAGGTGTTTTATTAAATTAATTAAATGTTAAATATTGAACTTAATGAATTGTTACCAGTTATTGTTAGCCATTTTTGGTGTAGAGACGGCTAAATAATAATAATAGGTCCTTAGTCGTCATAGTGTATTCATTCAAGAATAAAGAAAATAGAAGGTAAACATACAAACATCACACCCACGTATCGTTAATAATTTTCTGAATATTTGAAATCTTTAGTTCAATTTAGCTTGAAGGTGATTGTTATATATGGCATGACGCATTTCTTTAAGCTACGCGATTTATGCTACAAGTATAGAAACATTCAGGATTTAGCCAACAGAACTAGCCGATGTAAAATCTAACATGCAGCCTTGCAGTTCTATTTTAGGGATGTGTAACAGTCTATATATATACATATACCATGTAAGTAAAGCATGCTGTAACAGATCTTTGTTTCACCCACTTAATGAGAGACATGAAAAAAGAATTTATTTTCCCCTGTTCTTCCCTCCCTCATCAATTCAAGTTTAAAATTTTTGCTTTATGATTTTTTCGGAGCGCAACATGTTTACGAATCTTTGCTTTAACCCTGCTCTCTAATGTGAACGCAATGGGTACGTATGAGTTATATTTTCAGTTAAGGAAATATTACTCATACGCATGCCACTGTTTAACATTTTGCGATTCATACTCAACGTCTTTATATGAGTATGATTATTTTATTTTGAGACGTGCAAGCATAATGCAAGATGCACTTAAAGAGATGTCAAAGTCAATAACTGCGTGTTTAAGGTTATTTTAGGGACTTGCCATTTTTTTGTTGTTTGTAAGTCATTTGTTCTTTTAACTTGCATTTAGATTGAAGTCTAAAAAACCTGAAATTGACAACGTTGAATTAAAAAAAAGCAAAATTCATTAAAATATACTTTCAAAGCAATAATTGTCCTAGAATTTTACTTTAAATGAAGATTTAAATAATTTTTTTTCATAGACATTTTCAGCAAAAATAGTCTTGCGTAGTTCAAATAATTTATTTTAATAATAAATATTTTCAATATGAGTACAGAAAAAATTTTGAAGTATTAAATTTTCTATTTTATAAAAAGCATAGAAAATAGTATTGGGAAAAATATTTTTATTGGGAATTTCTTTGAATTTGGAAGAATCTTACGTCCTCCCACATCAAATTGAGCTTATAAACCAAAATTTGTTTGTAAACCAAAATTGATGTGGGATGATGAAACACTGTTGCAAATATTTGAAGGAAAGCACATGAAAAAGTTATTTGCGTGATATTTTTAAAGGTAGGAAAAGTATGCAGGATCATCTCTCCTGCACTAATAAACAACGATAGGAACTAAAATTGTCTAAAAGTAGTCCAAGTAAGACTGAGTTTAATTTTTCCAGACATTGTGTCTCCATGTGTAACATTTTTTGGCGCAACTATCCAACTCTGCCTTTAGGATATGAAAATAAACTTTCTTTGTATGACTTTAGATTGGTAGGATCTCTCACTCAGACGTATTTATTTATTTTTTATTTAATTCACTTTATATTGGTATAATATTAGTTTTATATAATTTACTTATTATTTGCATCTATTGTTATTTATTTATTGACTGTATATATATTTAACATTCATTGCTTCTATCTTGCTGAATACATTTATCAAAATTTATTCTATTTTGTGTACAAATGAACTCACATGGAAAATAGAAGAAAACAAAAGAACAAAGAAAAAAAAACCCCGCAGCCGTCATTAATCATTAGGTTTTTATTTCTATTTGCTTTTCAAACCAAATGATTGGCGAAACTGCCATGTTTGTCTTACTCATGGAGATTAATAATATAAATTTCACTGTCCATTTCTATTTTTCTACTCATCAAATCTCCAAACAGTTTATGATAATTTATGTATGGTTTAATTTTGGGAAACAGAGGTTACGTCAATTGCATTTTAAGTATTATGGCATCGGGTCATTAAAGTGTTACGGCATTAGTGGAGCCGTACTAAACAGCAAATGACTTTTTTATGATTAGATGATAGTTTAATTCGATGTAAAAAAAATCTAATGGGCATTTTCTTATTTTCTTTGTAGTCTACCAGAACCATATACAAGAACTGTGGAACAAGCAACAGGGCAAATATATTTTCAAGGTGGCACAGTGAGACCCGTTGAGAATTAAATGTGAATAAAATTGTTAAGTTTAGTACTTTACAAAACTGCCAGAACGTTGATATATTAATAGAGCAATAGTTGAGCTTTGAGAAAAATTTGAGTTTCGTAAGCGTATTTTTACTTATGAAATTTTGCTTAAAATATCCTGGAAGGCTTGAGAGATATTTGTTATCAAACAGAATAGTGCTTATATACTCGAGCTTAAGATCTTTATTAAAGCTTACAATTCTTTAGTATCAAAACTCTCTGTTTTATTTGTAAATTAAGTATAATTATTTTCCTTTGAAGGAAATACCCGAAGCGCATTGAAGTATTGATATAATAATAAACATTTGCAAACTTCAATAAATATCTTATTAAATAATTATATGTAAAAATATATTTTTATAAAAAACTCAACTAAATATATTAAATTTTTCCTGATGCAGATAACCAAACTGGAAATATTGACATAATGATAAAAATTTGTGAACTTTAATAAAGACCTAACCTCGAAATATGTAAAAAAATGAATTTTGATTAATTTTTTAATGTGTCCCTACATTCTGAAGATCCAAAAAAAAAAAAATTATTTGGATAAAATTAAATTTTTTTCTATAATATTTATAATGAATTTCTGAGCAGCTTTTGCTGGTGGCACGATACAACTCCCAAAACCAAAAATAAAACAGACCCCAAAGAACAGGACAAGCTGAACAACAGCGTATTTTGCATTTTTATTAATTTTTTATTTCGTCCTTATTTTATGGCCTTATTTCATATGAAATAATATCCCAATAAACTCATAATGTAATAACAATCCAAAAAAATTTTGTTGCCTTGTTTAATCTTTTGGCTTTATGAAGTAGTGCTCAAGACAAAAATAAACACTTTCACTTTCTTCAATTGATAAATTTTTCATACAGAAAAAATATTTTTTTCTGGAAATTTTATATTTTATAAAAAACATTTAAAATTAATTGAAACTAAATGATTGTGATGAAGTAATCTGGGGTTTGTTTTATGTTATTTGGGACTTGTTTTCAATTTATAAATTTTTAATATGTATCCAGGCCCGGATTTGCTTTTTAAGGCATTTCTGCATTGCTTTCATTTTGCTAATACATACGAAATAATAATGAAATAATATCGTATTTCTTGCGTATTTTTTATATATATTTTGAGGAGTTATTTTCTGGGGAGTTATTTTATGCATACTTCTTTGATATATCTCAACTTTAAGCAAAATTAAGACACTTTTTTCTCAAAAATTTGTAAAAAATTTTATTTGAATTATATTCACTCTTATTCTACTTGGCAAAGGAAATAGAAGACAATGCCGTCTTTTATTTTTTTGTAAATCGGTATTCCAGTTGGCAATATTGCCATTTATTGATAACTTTTAACATGTGTTTGATATTCTGGAAGCAAAATTGACGTTGATGTTGTCTCTGACTGCCTTTGATTTTGTCGTCGGCATTTTTGGTGTTGCCTTGCGTTGTTGTTGTGTTAAATTGATGTTGTCTTAAAATTGCTGACGCCAAATAGAATAGGGGTGATTGTTTGTTTTTGGAAATGTTCTTAAATTAACACGGTACAGAAACCGAATAAATCACAAAATTTATTAAGCTCATATTCTGCGTTTTTTTGTCAAAAACATTTGAAAAACTTGGTTTGATAGACTTCAGCCGATTTTAGACGACAAAATATTATTCCAGAATATCAATACAGATTTCGTCACAAGTTTGGAATACTTAAACAGTACCATCGCATTATAAATATCATTTAAAATGCTTTGGAGAAAAAAAATCAGTATTTTTGTTTAAAGTGTGACAACTGGTCTTCTGTATAAATTCAAGCTGATTCTATTATTTAAGTCAATAAAAGCAATAACGAAAACTCCAATTTAAGCGAGATTAAATCTGGAATACCACAGAGGAGTGCATTTGACCCTCTACTTTATACCACTATATAAACAAGATAGAACATCAGGACATGACGTTACCGTTGTCGTTTATGCAGATTTTACTAACAAACAGAGACTTAAAATTTCATTAAGAATCACTTAAATCGATATGGTGTACGAAATGGAGTATAAATGTAAATCCTGAAAAATTTTCATTCTTAACTTTTCCTTTGAGAGAAGCGATTTGTTCCACAAACTTTTTTCATGGTGAAAAAATATCAGACAACGATCTTGGAATGCATTTGGATAAAATACCAATTTGAAAAGATCACATTAAAGCAAAATGAGAACAGATAAATGTTAAAAAAAACGATTGCACTGGTTATTCGGTTGTGACTCTCAACTATATCTTGAAAACAAAGTAATGCTTTATAAATCGATCCTCAAACCAATATGGTCAAGATTTGCCTTTTAGAAAATAATATTTTTTAAAATGTACAAAATCAAAATTTTTATATCTTGTAATTGGTGCTTGTTACTTATCTAAAATAAATAATTTTAATAATAATTTTTGATGCATTAACCTCTAAGAGAAGCCTAAAGGACAATATTTTACACAAGAAGTATTTTTATTTACTGCCTTGGCACTAAGTTGCCGGGGAGCTGCAAAATTGGTTTGGCTTCTTAAGATTAAATTTTGGTGATCGTGAATTATTAATTGCAACGAAAAAGTGAAAATCAAAAATTATATTACTTATTTCCTTATTAATTTATTAATTAAAATAGTTTGAAAATAAATGTAAATAAAAAAATTTTTATTTAGACTTCATTAACATGGAGTTTTGTGAATTTGGTTTACGACATGTATAAAATATATTTTTATACCTTTTGCCAGAAGTAATATTTTCGAGTTGCAATTTGTAAATTAAAGTCATTCCATTGTTTACAAAGTATACATTAGTGAGTATTGGAACTTAAATGGACAACAATGTTAATGACAAATTATAAGATTATTTCTATAAATATATGAAACTGTATTTTTGTTATTGCATCAAAATGCAAAATGTAACGATCAAGTCAGAAAAGAGGAGCTGCTCAGAAAGCTTCTTTGTATGAAACATGGTTTAAAGACGCACAGGTTTGGCAACTTATGAAAATTGTTCCAGTAATTATTAACCACTAACATGGTTCCAGGTGAAGTTAAAGGATGCAAAATCAACCAGGCAATTAAAGTCACCACATTATTTGTAGGTCTATATCTTTGGTGACGAAGTGGGAGGGTAAGGTTAAGTAAGAAATATTGTTGCAACTTTAACATTCAATATGATATGAAAGCGCCTTTCTTTTCATTATAAACATTTTCATTATTATCATCATTTACATAGATGCACAATTTTTCCAGTATGAATAATAATAATAATAATTGATTAACTGTATTAAATATATTAAAGTTAACACAATAGAAACACTCTTGCAACATTTCTGCATAATCATAATTTTTCATTAATATCAATGATATGTAAATTTTCATCCACGTATTCGTGTTATTGATTTCTTGTGACAATAGGAGGTTTGTTTCAGCCATTAATTTTAGAATGGCTCAAGGCATTTTTTCATTTCCTTCTGTTGCTGTTATTGTTGTCATTATTGTTAATGACTTATGACAGGCTTATCAAATGATTTATGTTACTGCAAATTTTCTTTGGTATGAGAGGAATTTTATCTTCATGCATCTTCTCGTAAACAATACTTTACATTCGTGCAATGTTATTATTTTCTTATACATACTGATTTATTTGGTATTTTAATTAAACTGGTAATAAAAGGAAACTCTCGTCATTTATTCGTTGCATAAATATTTTCTTAATAAGATGGGCAGATACATTGTTTTTATTTAAAATGAAAGTTCGTATTGTTTTTGTATAGATTATTTTCTTCTAAGAAGCCAATCATTTGACTACAAATAAATTTTAACAACTAATAGATATCTGAATATATAGTTCCTTCCCTGACTTTTTATCTTGTAGTCTTTTTGCTGAAAGCTACTTTTTAGGATCTCTGCGTTCATGCAGGAACCCTTCATAAGAATTTGGAGACCTTTGGCGTTATTGTGCTGGTCTAAATAAAAGTACTTGTTACACTTTTCAACTCAGAGACCACTTTGTAACAACTGTTTCCCACATTACCGTGTACTATTGGCAGGACATAAAATCAGTTTTCTTTAATTATTTAAGTTTCACTCTGTCAAATAAATTGGTGGCGGCGTAATCGACTCCTGACTCGGAATAGGTAAATCAATTTAGTTCTGAAGAATTGCAAATGTTTACTTGTCGTCGTTATCATTAGTGATTCAGGTGAAGTAAGCGAATCTATTCATAACAACTTGTTGTTTGGATAATGGGGTACAGTCCTCTCGTTGTGTATTAGTTTCTTCTATCGGCGTGCGGTTAATTTTGTTACTGATTGCATTATTTTAGAATTATATTCAGCAATTATAAGCTTTACAGCCACTGTCTGGAAAAAATGAGGGAGAACATGTTCTGGTTCGGAAGACTGGATCCCGTTGATGCACATTTTATATTTTGTTTTTAATATCTTAACCACTCATTGTAATTTTGAGTGTTGCAGTCTACTGGACTTGGATGGTAATCAAGTTTCTGTATATGTTTGGAAAAAATATTTTTAGCAAATGCGTCAAAGATTTACGTCAATATCTATCATAAGACCTAACATGATAATATTCTTCGCACTGGCTGAATAAGGCCGCTCAGCACCGTTCCCGTCTTCACTTCCAGAGGCACAGATATAGTGCGTATGTGCCCCAGAGAGGAACGACATGGTAGCAAATTCTGTACAGACTGCAGAACTATTTACAGACACCTTAATGAAGTGCTGGAGCTATCTAACCTCCTACCATTTCCAAGGCCAAGTAGTAAGAAGTCTCCATATCATGGACCACTCACCAACCGCAACCGCCAGGGCAGCCCTGTCGAATAGCAATAGCATATAGAGATATATCGCCTGAAGAGAGCATCTATAACAGGATCACTAGCATTGGAGATCGACTCATCCAACCCATAACTTTTCCCGCGTATCTTAGGGTGTTAACCACAACCACCACGTGATCCCGAAAGGAGCCCCACCAATGGGATCTCTGGTCAGCCTTGTGTTAAAAAAACTTCCGATTTTAGGTCCCGTGCAAACCTGAGGCATCGGCAGTATCTCTAGCCAGACCAGCATATAAATATTTATATGAACTCCCGTTACCCGGCTATTTCGGGGATTGGGTAGTAACATATTAAGTTTTATGGGTAACTGGCCAAAGGTCTGGAAAACCCATATTATCCATTCGGACGAACAGGCGAATCCACTCTTACCTTTAATTTTCTTGCATCCGCGCCCGTTGTTATTTCAGGGATATAAGTTTTTAGGGGTTTTCTGCATATAGGCCTAGATCCGGAAACCTGATAACTCTATATCCCAACAAACAAAACAGCAAACAACCAAGAAAAGTTGTATAAGCCGTGCCACCGGGGGAAGTTTTATTTATGGGACGTTTATATATCATGGCGAGTTTTTGCAAGTTTTTTGTATGCCAGGGGAGGACCGTAATCGTAGGAGCATTTTGTTTTACCACCTTTGAATATTTTCTATATCTGATTCTAAAGCAGTGCACAATAATTGAATCTCATACAGCCGTATTGGCTTTAGAACTGAGTTGTATAGCAGGAGCTTGCAGACTAGGCTTGGTGTAGAGTTCCAATTAACCAGTTTTATTCTGAGCAGCTTTTCATCTATGTGGGTCATCAAAGTTAGTTGACGATCATGATGATAGCTGAGGTATTTCATTTGATTTCATTATTAATTTCTCTTCGTTATATAAATGTTATATGTACATATTTACGTAACTTTATTCATTACAAACAATTTTTCCAACTGCATTATATATTGTTGTATTTAGTGGAAGGCATTAAATACAACAATACACATCAGTTACAGGAATTATTCATTGTTGGGAAGTGTAGCATTTAAAGTAATTTTGAAAAATAATGAAATAAATTGTAATTACCGATAAAAAATATTAAATGAACTATTTATTACTTATTGTTGAAATTTATTATTTCGGGATATTCTCCCCAACTAATTGTTAAAACAATTAGAATTTTGTTTGTTGTGGCTTTAGCTCTTCATATGCCGACATTTCATTGGTCGCTAAACCAAATCGTCCGTATATTTTAACAATTAGTTGGGGAGAATATCCGAAAATAATAAATTTCAATATAAAGTATTTAAAATAAAGATTTTATTTTTTATTTTTGCCTAATTGAAAACTTATGAAAAGCTAAATCCGCAATAAACAATGCAGTAGTACATTATTTCATTTATTTTTTATTAAACTCTAGTAAAAATATTACCCCTTAAAAATCAGTGGCAATAAGAAATAAGTGCTTAAGTCCACTTAAGATCCAAGCAAAAGAGTTAAATAAAAAGCATCATTGCGATTGGCGGATTCAGCGGTACCCTTAAGCAAAATTTCGCTCATTTTGCTAAATTTTTATGGAATTTGATGAATTTCGATTTATCGCTTCTTGATGTACATTTTAATTTGAAACAATAATTCATAGAGTTGTGTGTAAAATAATTTATTCCTAAAATATAAAGCTGGAAAATGTTTATAACAACCCCGTTGAAAGCGAATCTATTCTAAAAATCAACTTCAGAGTTCAAAAATGTTCTCTTGAAAAACTACAAAATCAGGCTTGGCACAGAAATAATAATCTTTTTTCTTTTGAAAAGAACATTAGAGCCTTTCCATTTTAATGTATTTTGAACAGTTGTTTTGATAATTATTAGATTTGTTCGGCTTAAGGAACTTTCCATTTCATGTGCTCCTATGCGGAATAGAGGATTCTCTACCTAAAGATTTTCTGTCTTGCTGGGCTTTGGCTTGGATTGAGGAGTTTCTTCTCCTTCCACGGTTTTATCGTTACCTCAATTATATGGTATCTATTGAAACTAGCACCATATTCTTGCGAACAACACTTTCTTCATTAATTCATTTGTAATAATTGAATCGGTGAAATATATTCTAATGCAAAACAGTTCTTATATGGAATATACTACCTGCAGAGGTGTTTTCTGTTACACAAATTGAATGACCACAAGTACTACTTCCTCTATCTTCTTTCCTATAGCCCGTTTTTCTAGTTCCAGTTAGTGCTTTTTATGCATGGGGAACAACTCCTGAGTACAGGATTTTATAAAAAATAACATTTGTTTATTGTAAGTAATTACATTATTGCTTATGGATGATTGATTTAATTGCCACACGCTGCATCGCCTACAGCTCATAATAAGCACTCACTTACGATGTAAAATGAATAATCGCCCATAGTTGATTTGTATTCATAGAGACTATATTTATTTTATTTAAGCAAATTATGTACGATAAATGTTTTTTTTTTATTTTTTTAAAGTATATAGTTCAAGGAACTGGCCTTCGTAGACTAGTAGGTAGTGTACTAGACTCGTAGTGCGAAGGTCCCAGGTTCGAATCCTGCCGTAGAACTCTGGCAGTGTGTGTTTGTTAATTAAAGGGAGCGCACAACAAGCCTTTACTGGCTTAAGTGTATGTCGTATGATATGGGCTATCACACCCCTCCAATCAACCTAACCTAACCCTAGTTCAAGGAAATAATTGTTTTCAAAAAGGGAAACCGATTGAAGTTTAAAAATAAAAATTGTCCAATTTCCCACTTTAAATTCTAAAACTTTTGAAATTGTCCAATTTCGATTTTTTTAAAATGAATTGAAACAAAAATTTTATGATTGATTTTTTCTTAACTCTTTCCTTTTTTAATTAAATGTTAGGTTTTCCGTCTAAATGCTAAATTTTTTTATATTAAAATTTTTTTATGATCTTTGTAATTCTTTTACTATATTAAAAATATAGTTTAAAATTTGCTTAATAATGATTTTGTTGGTAACAGAAGTTCGAATTTTTTTCCAATTCGTATTTTTTTTATATATTTTTTTTACTGAATTGAAAAGAAAATTAGTTTTTTGTCAAAGTATAGAATACAAAAGAAGCAGATTTATATGCTTAATTTTATTTATACACATTAGCCATTTTGCCCACTGTATTTTGCTTGTGTTTTAGCTGCATTTACATCTGCTATTAAAGTTTTCTAACAAAAAGTTTCCTTTCTAATAATGTATTTTGTACGTTTGGGATCTGCTTTTTGAAAATGAATATATATTAAAACATTTATCAGCATTAAAACTTTTAAACCAGAAATATTAATATTTATTTAAATTTTGCTTCGTGGTTTGTTTTGTATTTATTTAAGTTTAGTAAATGCTTCATGATAATTTGCATTGGGTGCCATCTGATAAATGATTTAAATAAACTTTTAAATGTGTGTTTTAATTAGTAGTTTGGAACTTTCCATAAAATTTTGGGTACTAAATTTGACACAAAGCATTTACTTATTTGTTGCTTTGGGAAAAAGTTACTTAAATCTCTACCACTGCAGTCGGGCCTTTTAATTCAAAGATGATGAAATCGAAATGCGTATTGGCACGTACTAGAGATCTCAACTGTAGTATTTATGCAACAGCTGAAAATGGTTGTTATTATAGCCATTAGTTTTCAATAAGATTTTCCTTGAATTTTTATTTAGCTTTATTTGTTCCAAGAAATTTTCGAAAATTTTTTGATATTTTGATGAGAAGTTTTTTTTGTACCATTTTTCGAAAAATAGAACCTCTCTCCATAATATCGAGTGGGCCAAACGTAATGGCTTAGTTTGAAATGACCACCATTTTTTCATTTGACAGAATTAGTTGTCTCAACAAGCCATTGGGCGACACACACCTCAATAATAAACTTTTTATGAAACTGCAGCTCTCTTTTCATTTATAGCAAAATGGTAGACAGTTCAAATTATGACTTTATTTTTGTGAAACTTTCTTGATTGTTGAAATAAGATTTTTTTTTTGCAACACGGCATCTCATGTCATTTTTATAAAAAAACGAAAAAAAATCAAGTAAAGCAGGAATAGAAAATAAAAATTTGCCAAAGATAAATCTTTTTTCAAATATATTTAGCTTCAAATAAATTTGGCTAACAGAAGAAAGAATGCATTGTGTCATCATCATCATCGATAAATAAAGAAAACGCAACAAATAAAACCAAAATACTCCATCACACTTTCAATAAAATGTTTTCTTTAAATAAATTTCACTTTTAGTCATAATAAATTTCATATTTCATATAGATTAAAAGATTAATGTTTCATATACCGATACTGCAACAATTTTAGATCATGTCCATGTCAACATGTATTTCCGAACAAACAAAATTTGAAATGTATTTGATGCCTTACATTACGGCAATAATATTAATGCAAACGAATACTTTAAAGCATAATTTCTGTAAATGAATTGAATTAACCAGTGGGCTTAAATAATATTCAATGTTTAATTTGAACTGCTGTTTAATTTAAAAACATATTGAAATTTATGTTATAAACACATAGATGACAGCAGCTTACCGACTACAAACTGTCCAAATTAATACACAGAAATTTATATAAAGATGATTAGGAGTATTTTGAAGCCATCAATGGCTTGATGGTATGAATATCAACGACATTTGGCTTAAATAGGATGATGCTACATGTCATACAAGGTCATTTCACATTGAGGTGATGTGAACTGGCCACCGAGGCCGTGCTATTTGACCTCACTAAACTTTTCCTTGTGTGATTTCCTAAAGTTGTAGGTCTCTGCAAATAAGCTAAAAGACACAGCGTGCCTCAAGGACAACATAAGCCACGGCATTGTCAAGTTGCCAAGTTTATGCGCCAAAGTTATATTAAATTGAAAATTTCGCCACCCAACAAATCCGCGGCGGGCATTTCCACGATGTCGTAATTTATAAATAGTGACATTAATAAATTTTATAAATTGAATAAATTATTCAATGATATCTCTTAACACACTTTGTTCTTTTTTTATTTAAGAATAAAAGGCCCTTAATGAAACACTCGTTATTTATTCTAAAAAGTTCATTCTTTAGAATTCCTTTTAATTTATTTCGTTTCCTGTTTAGTTTTTGCAACAAATGAAGAAAAGGACACACATGTCATCAAAAGCACATGACAGGCAGCTGCAAAATGTTATTATTTTGTTTAAAATATTCTGATGTCAAAATTTTACGTTAAATAGGCCAAACAACTGTTTTACTCTTTCAACTTGACGCATACATTTTATGAAAAAATACATACGAAATGACGAAGGATCTTATTGTTGATGGAATTTTTTTTTGTTGCACATGAATATTATAATGCATAGACACGTTCTTTTTTAAAATATTGTTTTTTCGTCATTTGTTTTAATAAGTGTATATTTATCTAAGGACTAAAACTTATTTATAAATGCTTATAAATGTTTAGAAAGTGCCAAAAAAGAAGTCAGGTTTGTACGAGTCGGTTTGTTGGTATTATCTAGTATTCTTCTATTTATTTAATGTATTGGAATTACAGCTGCAGTGTACTTCCTTATTAACCCTTGCCCTGTACTTAAGGAATTGAACGCACATGGCAAGAATGAGTCAATTTTGCAAAATAGGAAACATTTGTATATATTTTTATTTCCAATTACGTTTCTTAAACTCACAGTATGTGGTCTATTGTGAAATAAAAGACCACAAATGACTCTCAATAAATAAATGTTCGACGGTTGGAAGAGACTATGCAGGAAAATCCAAAATCGTCAACAAACAAGGAGACGTTCAAAGCCATTTGGGTTGTTCCAAACATCAATTCAACAAATTGCAAATCATGATTTTCTACACAATCTGATTATGAGTACAGAAGCTCATATATTCTTTTGAGGATGAAATTGGTAACGCATTTATTTAGCTCGGTGCTGCTCACTACCATCGCATGTTGGAGGATCTCTTGATGCCACCTGTAAAAAACCACACAAAAATATGGATTCAATAAGATGCACCTAGAAACGCAAACAGTGGAGCTGTTACGGGACATTTTCGATGAATGTATTATTTCAAAAGGCAGTAATTATAAAAAAAAAACAATTAATATAAAGTAATTAGAGACTATAAAAATACCTTCGTTTCTTTTGGGCTACCGTATACAGTTGTATACTGTACAGTAAGTGGAAAGATGTCACAAAATTTTAGGCATTTATTATATAAAGAAAAAGACTTATAATATTTAAAAAATGAAAAAGGTGCAATTGTACCCATTACGTACGACGAGGGTTAAGCAAATCAAGTGGGGTATTGTCATTCGTTTTAACGCTTTGGAATATTTTCTGAAAACTTCATTCATATTGGGTATGAGAGTGAGTCCTACAGCTGAAGTTTGACAGCAAAGCTGAGGGTGTGTGTGTTTGTGAATTGCTTCCAACTTTATTTTAGTCGACCTTGTATTTTTAAATCTCTAAACAATACGCCTCCCAAGATGAAGGCGTACGTATTGGGAGGCATCTAATTTAGTAATTCTAGTACAAGTACAAGAACATACTCGTAGCAGAAGCTGTTGTTTTTATTAGGGGCGTAACGAATGCGCAAACAAATAAAAAATTTAAATTTCTACGAAAGCGAATACTGATGTGAATAATTAGAATATATTAAAGTCACATGCTAATGAAATTTTATGTAAAAATATAAAGTTTTATTGAGCTCATGCACATAACCATACTTTTATTTTAATTAAATTTTATAATCTTACTTCTTCTTACTAATATTAGAAATGTTAAAGTTCGTGTGTTTAGATGTTTTTTTATTTAATCAGTCAAAACTTGCTGGAAGGATTTGAACGAAAATTAGTACGCATATAGCCTATAGTCTGAATTAATATATTTGATATATTTCATCATGGCAAAGAACTTGGTTTGACCATTTATGGGTTAATAGCATAATTCTATCGGTGGGAAAAATGTGTTTAAATGAAGGACTTGATTTAATCATTAATGGACTAATGCCATATTTTTTGTATGTGGGAGTGCCGTGTTAGCAGCTAAACGGTTTTGAATAGAATTCTGTACAAGGATAGCCTATAGCCTGGACTAGCCCATATGGTACCTTTGATCATATTTAAGAACTTAGTTTGACCACTTTTAGATTAATAGTTTGCTAGCGGTAATGGCCTTGGCTTGATTATTGTATATTCTTGCCACAATTTTTCTGTTTGGAAGATTTTACAACAAAGATTGTTTTATACGTGTGCATGTTTGAAGCCAAAACCACTGTGCTTAACGGTATAAAACTTTCATTTAACGGGTTCTTATGGATTAAAGCTGCTTAAAGTTGCAGAGAGTCTATTAAAAGTAGATATGGTAAAATTTAATTTACAAATGATTTTGTTTAGTCCTTGGACATTTGATAAACCCCATGTGCACATCCTGAAAGTGGGAATGATTCATTTGGAATCTCTTCGCTTGCAATATGCTAAGCTTCATGGTGGTTGCTCATAGGTATCAAGTACTGTATGCAGAAGTGTATGAGCTTGAAATGCATATGTATGTATATTAATATGTAAAAAGTCATTGGAAATAAATTATTAGGCTGTAATATTATTTCCGCAGAAAAGTTTCATTGGCGAACGCCGACAAATTCGCGAGTATATGCTAGTGGGGATAAAAGTTCTAAAATCTCAAAGGAAATATGTAAATATGATAAAATAAGGGCCATACAATTTAAATAAAAGCTTTAAATCAAAAACTTATTCTCCAATTCGCCACCACATAATACCACAAACTTATTATGAAAAAATTTTCCTCTATACTTAAGGCAAGGCACCATTTGATGACATTGTGTCTAAAATGTATTCCCCGTACAAAATTAAAAGTTGGGTCTGAAACTAAAATTATTACTCTAATTAACGTGGCAAGTTTAGTAGATATTCTATTGAGAAGTTCACTTATTAGTGTCTTTAATGATTCTTTAAGTGTTAGTTTTGGACTTGAAAAGATGTTAAATTGCAGATTAATATTGTAGTAATGGGTTCATTTTGAGTTTCTTCAATTCTGCGGTCCTCATCATTATGTTTACCCTTTCCGCCTCACCTCAGCATTATTTACATCCGTGCGGATGTATATCTGTGAATGTATGTGTGTTTCTGACAATTGCTTGCGAGCATTTTATTTTTTTTGTTTTTTATTTTAATATATTTTCTAAATACGGTTCCACATGTTTTAGTCTAGATTATTTGCTTCAAAATTCATATAAATTTTAGCAATTAAGAATGAAAATTTAAAAAATTGTTATTAGAATAGTTTGCATATGGGAATGTTAATACGAAACTTCGGTACGCCCCTAATTTTTATAATTACCGACAATTTTCTTTCTCATGTATTGTTCTCTCTATATGTTTTAGAGGTGATCTGTATATGCTTGGATCTTGTACACATTTTATAGTTCAAATCATAAGTTTTCTAAAGGGATATGTGGAAGGTGCTCAGATCCTTGCTGGACATAAAGAAGAAATATTAGTTTCGATATATATTTGAGCAGTATTTATAAAAATGTATATATAGTATATTGTATACTTAAATTGAGATATTTCGAGGAAGAATATATGGAAGGAAGTCGAAAATTGTTTAATGCCTTTTCTTTTTTTTATTATTCAATTTCGTTTAATTGTAAAGCACTGAAATTTTTATTATGGCTGGTGAATTGGGCGGACGAAAATTTAACAGCTCCTAGTTGCGGAAATATTTGGAAAGGACTATTGCCACGTGAAGCATGGAACTCGTTAGGCAGATGGTTTGATTAAGAAAATATTAAGGTGCTTTTTAAATGACTATTTTATTAGAAAAATAGTTCCGATAGACAACAGGAACTTCAGTGGACTTATTTATTGGTAAAACTATTTGACGTGACTGTTTCAAGGGTATACACAAAATTTACAATACGAGCTTTTGTCCAACAAGGCCAAGAAAAGTAGAGGTCTAGTTGCTGCGTTGAAGCAAAAATTATTATCGCTTAATAAAAATATTTTTGTGAATTGCATGATGAAGATACATCAGCAAAATTTTTGCGACCATCTGCAGGACCTTGCATTACTTAAATGCAACTAGGACAATTGTTTAAAACTGTAGTCCTTAATCTATCCCAGTGGACTCTTAGAACACACAAAGGATTCAATGGAGACTATAACTTTTTTTACCCTCAAAGCTCTTCTGGCAATAATTCAAAATTTAATTACATATATATTATCCCTAATCTGATTAACCTTTTTATATATATGAATCTGCAAACTACTCGAAGTTATGAATGTGCTTAATGCAGCATTCAATCTTCATCCTTTAGCAGCATTCTGTATATTCAAAGTGAATGTGTTGCACAACGAAGGATAATTGTGTGGCTGGTTGTCTTATCAACTGTTCTGTCTTTTGGCTGTCTTCAACTAACGTTGACGTTTGTATAAACGAAGTACGTGATTGCAATGGCAAAAGAAAGGATTTTTTTCCTGTGGGCTAAAGGGTGTTGCCTCTTAGCCTGCATGTCTGCTTGTCTTTCTGTCTATCTGTATGTCTTGATGCTTGGATGGTTGGTTTCTTTACTCCCTCGGTTGATGGTCTTGTTTGGTTGATAGTTGCCTTTGGTATGAGGTTTCTGTGGTAATACTTTGTAATGCGTTTATCATTCATTATTAACCAATTTTGTTGAAAATTAAATATAATTATACACACATACATATATTTTTCGTTATCTCTCACTTGTTCATTGTAGGTTTCCTTTTCTTCCATCGGGGGCAATACCAATATAAAGGCGATTATTGAAAAGGTTAAAAGGATAAAGCATAATTAAATTCAGATTAAATGTACTTACATGGTGTTCACTCATTATGCACCACTTTGAATAGATATGAATATAATAATTGTTTTTTAAATCAAAATTTATGGCTGCAATATTGAAGCAATTCAAAGTAAAAGCCATGAATTTTGAAAAAGCAGCGTAATAAAAATATGATATAAACAGGTCTATTTTTGACTTGCCGGTATTTATTAAAAAAAGAGTCAAATTCAATATGATATGAGTTGTGATGCTGAGTTGTAAATAAGAGTAACAAGTTCAATTTAAATTAAGCAAATAACTGCAGTCCTTTGCAGTTTTAAGGTATTTGATGATCAAAATTCCAAATAATTGTAGATTTTATAAGCCTTATTTCTTATATATACATATGTTATGTACATGTGGTAGTCCTAACTATATTTATTCAATTAATAATGAAATTTATTATTTTGGGATATTCTCCCAAATATATTTTTAACACAATCAAACTACCAATGGGCGTTTAATTGTATACATGTTGCAAGAAAAATAAAATAGAGTATAATGGTTTGTTGTGTTATTTGTATAAAAGCATTTTAAACATATTATGATTAATATACACATATAATTTTTATAATCAAGCGTTAGGTCTTTTTTTAAAAAATAATAATTTTATTCAATATTTCGACGCCTCTTTGGGCGTCTTCTTCAGGAAAAATTTTTTTATTAATATGACAATTGAAAAAATTTTCGAAAACTTATTTTACATACATACATAAATGAACAAATTGAAAAAATTTTTATGAACCAATCAAAATTTAATAAAGTAAAAAATTTTTAAAGAAAACAAAAAACAAAAAACTAAACAAAAAATGTTTTTAACCTATGAAGAAATGAAAAATCCTTTATACTAATTATATTATAACAATAAAAAATATTTTACATTCCTATTAGTCAGTTTAATTTACGAATCAAATGTCTATAACATTGAGCAACATTATCTGTATCAGTTTTATAGTTTACTATCTTATTACTTGGAACATTAATAATGTTAAGCATCTCTAACATATAACGTCGTTTAAAATTCTTCTCTATAGCTAAGACTGATACTTTGCTAAAGTCCGGATTATGACTAGAGTTACAACAATGTTTCGTTAATGCTGTCTTTTGTGAAGTTAAAACATTCCTATACTTTTGGTCTGACTTGTGTCCTGCCAACCTAGTCTTCAATTTATTCTTTGTTGTTCATTTATGTATGTATGTAAAATAAGTTTTCAAAAATTTTTTCAATTGTCATATTAATAAAAAAATTTTTCCTGAAGAAGACGCCCAAAGAGGCGTCGAAATATTGAATAAAATTATTATTTTTTAAAAAAAGACCTAACGCTTGATTATAAAAATTATATATATTAAAACAAAAAAGGTCGAAAAAATAGTGTTAATTAATTGCATATTATGACTATGTATTTTGTAATGATTACATACAATACTGAATTCTCATATTGTATTTTATTCTTTTGAGGTTGAATGTTTTCAAACTGCTTAAAGTTCACTGACGATTTGGTTTAGCGACCAATAAAATGTCGGCATATGAACAGCTGAAGCCACAACAAACAATGCATTTTGCAAAAACTCTAATTATATTTATTAGCTTTAACTTTATTAATACTGTATCTGATTTTCAAAAATAATAATAGAAAAGAGTAAAGAAATGTTTCCAAGATTGAAGTACAACTAATTTAAATGCAGCATAATAATTTTAATTCACTCTTGTATGGCCTAGAGGTTGTGTTAATTAAGGTTATACAGGTCTTAAGTTATTCAACGGCATAAAGTGAGCCTCCTGAGTCCTAAAACATCTCTTTATGTTGCTTAGGTCAAAGGGAAGATAATTAATAAGAAGTGCTTCTCCTCGACTAATCCCCTCAATAGATTCGGTGTTTAACAAAAATGTATCCGATGTCTCTTCCAGATTTTACAGTCGGGGATGTTTATAAACTAAAGTTGAAGTAGGATGACGGAAATCGTCCCAAATTAAAGCCCATGTGAGGGCATAGCAAAAAGATTTCGACTGTCTGTACATTAATATTTTTATAACAAATTAACTGCCTGTTCCTGTAATTTTTAGTGTTCGTTCGTTCGAGTATTAATATTGAAAACAAAAATAATTATCAATTTTTAATTGTTGCTTGCAGTATAACTATTCGAACAAAGACATGACCGACATTTATAGAATCGGGCAGTAGATCAGTGACTTGATCTATATTTTTCATTGTAGGTGGAAATAAATGGTAAAAAAATGGTCTTGTAAATATAACTCTTTACTGCAAATATTCCTGCTTCATCGACATTAATTGTTCTATTGTAAAATATTACAAAAAATAACTATTTGTAGATAACCTAGGGGTTATTTAAAAAAAATTGGGTACTAATAGCAGTAGGGTTCCTTAAATAATATAAATTTTCATTATAATTGCATGGTTTCCTAACAGTTCAAAAAATAATTTCTGCTAGTCTTTAATTATTTTTTTTTTAATTCTCTATTAAAAGTGAAATTATTCTTTCAACAAAACGCTACTATAATGAGGAACAAGAAATATTTAAGCTGATTAAATATATAAAAACGATGTTTTTTCTAAAAAAAATATATATATATTTCCTAAAGGTTTTAAAATCTTTTTGTATTTGCCATTATTTGTCAGACGTGCTTTAGGGAAAATTATTGGTTATAATTAATTTTTAATCCTGTTACTTGTTTGTTATTTTGTGTTTTTCTTGCTGAATTTTATTTTTCACTCCTTATTTGTTTGTTTTATCGTAAATTTTTAATCTATTCGTACATGTATATGTAATGTGGGTGTTTATAATAAAAACATACAACAATGTAAAAGTAGGCTTAATTTGTTTGGTTTAATATTTGCAAAAAAAAAAAAAAAACATTTTGTTGGGTAAATAATGCTTGCATGTATTATGTTTGATAATTTTAAATCATATAAATTATCACTCGTTTGTTGCCAGAATGTCATATCTCAACTGAGTTTGCTTAAAATACCAATATTTAGGAATATGTAAGTATTCAGCTTATTTTGTTTCAGTGGTAACTGCACATATTTTTGTTATATCATTTTGCAAATTTGATTTAAAACATAAAAGAGGCATATCGACATGAAAAGTTAAGTTAGGCTTTCTTATTTGAACTGAATGACATTGAGGTGCATGTATTATTGGATTTCCAAGGATATCAACATCCTTAAGTGGTGTCGTAAATTTTCTTAATTTTATTCGCAGAGAAATTGTTGGCCAAAACGCCTTTAGTTATCTTTTCTAAAACCTGTAAGTCCGATTTTGATCAATATGCCTCATGCAGTGACACTTGGAACTTAGTACACCACTAAGGTTTTGATGTTTTGTCTAAGGAGATAATTTATACCATCTTAAAGCTCTAAATTTGAATTATAATGAGTAAAAAATTAGATAAATAAAAAAGATTACGCATCCCATCATAGATTTTATAAATATTCTAAATTAAACATCTAGCCTATCGCCATTTCAAAGAGAGTGCTAGAACTTGTGCTAGTCTGTGTTGTAACCTTTTTATTATACAAGTGTGGCATTTAAAATTTAAATTATTTCCAGAGTAAAATTTTTTAATAATATTTCCATATTCAAAAAGTTAAGTTGAAAAGTGTCTTTGCTTAAAATATAAACATTTTTAAGATCTACGCAATTCTGTTCAAGTTCTAAAAAATATGCATACGGACATTCGTTGTTTTTCTTTCCTTTAAAGAAAGAGCAATTGTGACTATTGGCAAGTTTGTATTTTAATAAATAAAAAAAGTAAAGGATCTGCTTTTATCAGTGAGTAGGCATAAGAAAATGTAATTAATGCAATAAGAGGCTCATATTGAAATCATTGCGCTGCCTTTGAATAAATATCTTTGATTTTTGAAGCTTTCTTGGAAGTTTTTATTGAATATGAGCATAATCATAGCCATTGTATAAAAATGTTTATTGCCATACCTTGGTATTTTTGGGAGGTTTCACTCTACTATACTTACAGGCCTTTGCTTGAAAATGCAAACTTTCCTTCCAGTAACCCATTTTCAATTTAAAAAAATCTCCATTGCGGCTCTGTACATACGTATAAGATACTCAGCAAAACAGAGCTTCCCAAAAAGTCATGAAGATGATGAGGATTTTCCATGATTTTAGCGTAGGATACATTGTTCCTTTTTTGATTCCTATTCTCTGATTTGGAAACTAGCTTCACTATGTTGAGGAAAACAAATTTTTTTTCCAAACAATTTAATTTTATATTATATAAAGATAAGTTATTTAGCATAGTGATATTTGGAAGTGTCGTTTCTTAAGATTGATTTCCACTTTTATTTGTTGTGTAATTAATTTTTGCTTGGGGACTCTTTCAATCCTGTAGTATTTCCAGGCTTTTAGACGATAATGAACTTTTTTCTCAAAGTAAAGTCCATCAAATTTTGTAATGCCTTGCTGTTACTATCAATAATTGATTTCTCTGGGTAGTACCCATCTCTTCCGTCCCACACATCTCTTCTTTTGTCAAATAGAAACTTTGCTCCCATAGAAACATATATAAAATTTGGAGACTCTCGCTATTGTATTTCTATAGATACCGAATAATTAATACATAATTACTTTGCACTACTTCGGGTAACCATATACCCTGCACCATTTAAAATGTAATCAAATCGATTGTAAAGCCCCTATTGTCAGTTAAGCGGTTGTGAAATTTCTCTAAGGAACAAACATACAGTCACAGCTTAATATTATACATATATGTGTGTATGTACATTAGGATGAATGAAGGAACCACAAACTTTGATTTCAGTAAGAGTCCAAATGGATTAATATTTCACTTGGTACAAAACTCAAATGGCAAATCTCTAGTTTTCAGAATTCAGTGAATTAACTGCGCTTAAACTTAGCCCTCGTTGTATGGACACGGATTAAAATTATTATATTAAATTAAAATTATTATATTATGCATTGTTTGTTGTAGCTTTAGCTCTTCATATGCCGACGTCGCTAAACTAAATCGCCAGTGAAGTTTAAGAAGTTTGAAAACATTCAAACTCGGATGTTTATGCCATACGATTCATATACAATATGAGAATTCAATATTGTACAATATGAATTATAACAAAATACATAATCATAGTAGGCTTAGAATGCTTTTATACAAACAACACACAACAAAGAATTATACTCAACGTGAGTCTATTTTATTTTTCTTGCAACATGTATACCATTAAAGGCCCGTTTAATTAAAATTAAAAAAAAAATCTTTATTTTAAATACTAAATATTGAAAATTTATTCTTTTCGGATATTCTCCGCTACGGATTGTTAAAACAATTATGTATTTTGTAATGATTATCTACAAATTGAATTCTCCTATTGTATTTGATTCGTGTGGCATAAGCTTAAAGTTCACTGACGATTTGGTTTAACGAGCAATGATATGTAATTTATTTTTATTTTTATTTAGACTATTATTTTTATTTTTAAGGCCAGAACCTGAATAAATAAAAAATTATAAAATTAGTTTGATACCCGCCAGTATCTTTGCGTATTTCTCATCCTGATATCTCTTTTAAGGATGCTACTATTACATCTTAGTTGTTCTCCTTCGAGGAGGCTTATTATTGGGCTTTCTGTGAGAATGGTAAGCAAATTGTTGTTCCAGGAACATTCTGTAAATAGTCATTTTTGTCTGAATATAGAAAAGCCTCAGGAGAAATGTAACCAGATATTAATGTGTTTATTATATACTGATTATTAGCATTATATGGTGCTAATATTATATTTGTAGGGTATTCTTTATAAAATCACCATTTATATAGTAGGGCGCCATAATTAGGTTGTTTGCAGTACATTCAAAGCTTTTCAAAATATGCTCTCTTATTAAGTGGTTAATAAAGTTGTCTACTATTCTTGCTGTATTATATAGTGATTTGTTAGTTACATATATATTTTTTAAAGCCAATGTTGGGTGATCTATAGAGAGACGTACATGCTCTTAAGCATTTCCTTTCGAAGATTCTACACTTTAACATGTAAGAAGGGGAAATATTAAACCAGATTTGGCAACCATATGTTAAGATTTGTCTGATTAACGATTTGTATAATATTATTTTAACATTCGAATTTACAAATCTTGAATAAAATAGTTTTTTGTACATAAAAAAGGCTCTTTTTGCTTTTACTATCTGAAAATTAATATGGTTATTGAAATATAAAAATTTGTCAAGGTAAACTCCTAAATATTTAACAACGTGTTTGTTTGGAATGTTAACACCAGAACTTGATTTTATTCCAAAATCCTTCCAATATTTTCTAATATCATATTTACATTTTCCCACAGGTAGGCGAAAAAGGATAGTTTCACATTTTGCATACTTTTCCATGCTATCAAAGTGTTTTTGTAAATTTTCATTGAGTTTTTGGATACCATCATCTGAATAAAAACAAATGATATCATCAGCAAAAGCAACTATATTATTGACTTGTTGTAAAAGATCCAGGATAAATATATTAAACAGGATTGGTGAATTCACTGTCCCTTGTTGAGGACCGGTAACTATGACAAATTTCTTTGTATTAGTTTCTTTTTTGTTGCAAATAAATAAACTTTTATTATTTAGCATATTATATATAAGCATTACAAGGTGAAAAGGGAACTTGTATTTTAAAAGTTTATATATTATAGACCTGGTATCCAAATACTGTCGAATGCTTTCTCGAAATCTACAAGACAAGCGCCTGTAGATAATGAATTGCATGAATAGTTGAATGCTTATATTTGAAGCCAAATTGTCTATCATTAACCAACTGGTTTTTTCTACAAAGTTTTAATATGTTGTTGTTAATGCAAATTTCAAAAACTTTGCTTATATTTGGAAGCAAACTTATAGCACGCAGGTTATTGAGATTACTGGTCTCTTTGTTCTTTTTGGGTAAAATTATTACTTTCGCAGTCTTCCATGCTCGGGGGAAATATGAGTTATTCAGCATATTGTTAAACAATGTGCAGTACTCAAGTATAATTTCTTTCGGAATGTTCTTGGGAATAAAATTTGCTGTATTATCTAATCCTGACGAAAGTTTTTTCCTTAAGTTTTAAAAAAATGTAAAATATGGATTCTTTTGTGATGAAATAATCTTCAAGTGCAGAATCCCTTAAATCATTGGCTTTTATGTCTTCATTAAACGTTATCAAGTTTGATTTATTTGTTTCGTACACATTTTTGTTTCCAAAAATTGGGAGAAACATTTATAAACCTCTACTATATATGGAAACTATTGTCGGTATCTATTTCTATTTGATTGTATATAAACACCGACTAAATTTAAAATTTTGTCATGATCTCTTATTACAAACTTGTTACTATCACGATCAAATTCTAAATCATTAGGATTAACTCCAGCGCTTCTAAGCCATGTTTCCTTTTCTATTTAGTATTTTATATGCGTATTGAAATACGGGAATCCATCGAAATAAATACCAAAATGTTTAATAACGCCTTTTGTAGGAATTCCTTTGTAACATTAGGATGAGGTTTAATATCAAATTTGTTCCAGTTGGATTTTACATTCTTACTGGTTGACGCAAAAGGATCGACTATCATTTTTCAACTGATATGTTCATATTCAAGCCAGAAGTATATTTTTCGACTGTATTATATAAATTTTGTAGATTACTGCCAACCTTTTCAACATTATTGTCGAAATGATGGTGTCCAGGGTTGGGCATACAAGGTAACAGACCTGATCGGCTTTAACTTGGCAAAGTCCAGATCCCATCCTTGTTATGTAACCAACCAAGAAGACTCACAACCTCCGACCCTTCGGGGCAGGTGGACACCGGGCAATGGTATTGCAACATCCGTTGAAATACTAGCTAATGCGAGCAACGTGATCACATGGACGCGGAACGACTTGGATTCACGATTTAAATGAATGGATTGAGGATGAAATGCTCTCATAAGGACTTGTGTCAACCCTAGCAAGGACCTCACTGCATGCAAAGGGACCCTTGGGATCACTAGAAGGGCGACTGCACAAACGGGTACAGATAACGATTCCAAGACGGGACCCATTTAGAGCTAAAATGTCGAACTTTAAAACTCCAAAAAATACAGTAAGAAGAGAAAGTGAAGCGATTTTTATTAGCAGCACAAAAACCAAACGATCTCCTGTTCAACGATTGCCTTTGCCGACAGGGACAGTAGAAGAGATTCTTGATACACCTCAAGATAGACACACCACAGCCGTTAGTATGCCGGTCCAACCTACAGTGACATACAGCTCACCTAGACAGGAATATATAATGAAGATGAGATTGTCAGAAGAAGAAGCCCTTGCAGACTGCCAAAAAGCGCTCCGCAGAAAACGGCTGGGAATGAGTAAACAAAAAAACATCAGCATGGATGTGAAAAATGGAGTGTCAGAGCTAGAGGAACTCATTGACGTTATCGCAAACTACCGCAGAAACTGGAAGAACGCTGAAAGAGAAAGAGACAAGAGTAGACCGCAGCCTAGACAAGATGAGTTTACCTTACAAACAAATGTAAGCGAGAACAATACATCGAAATTGCCTTCTTTATCCCAAAATAAGCGCAATGCCTCGAGCCCAGCAGAACCCAACCCCGGTAAAAAACAGAAGAAGGTAGCAGACAATAGAAATAGAATGGAGCTACCAGAGAAGGAAGAAAACTGGACGACGGTAACCAAGAAGAGCCGCGACAGGAAGCCAGAGAAAAACCCAGTCGAGTCTGACAAGAAATCTAAACTGCGACCACAGCGCACTAAAACAGAAGCGGTTATAATCAAACCCGTAGGAAGCTAATTATGGCAACCACTAACTCGATATTGCTATATGGTAGCGAAATATGGGCAGATGCGCTGAGAGAGAAGAGTAGGCGTAAAGTGTTGGAGACGGTACAACGGACAGCGGCACTTAGGGTAGCTTCAGCTTACCGTACGGTTTCGACTGCAGCGATCTTAGTTATAAGTGGGGAGATCCCTATTGACCTCTTAGCGCGAGAAAGAAAGGAGACATGGAGCTCTAGGGGATTAAATCCTACTATTAGCATAACAGAGCGAAGATCGCGGACAGTCCAGCAGTGGCAAAATAGGTGGTACGCAGACACAAGAGGCAGATGGACGGCGAGGCTAATCACCAATATAGAGAAGTGGATGCAAAGAGAATTTGGGGAAGTGAACTACTACCTGACCCAATTTCTTTCCGGTCATGGATACTTCCAAAAATATCTATACCGCATGGGTAAGACAGGTAACCCCGGCTGCATCTATTGCAGCGAGATAAACGACGACGCTGAGCACACGTTTTTCAACTGCACTCAATGGCATACTGAGCGAAACAATTTGAGCGCACAGATTGGAGAGTTTACCCCTACTGATGTAGTTGACAAAATGCTTGAGTGCGATAACAATTGGAGTGCTGTAGCAAATTACATCGAACTTGTTTTACAAAGAAAGAAGAAAGACCTTGATGCATCACAGCGCAATGAGATCCCACTGACAGATACCCAAGAAGATGGACTACTATCACTGGCTACGGATATGACGGACCCCGACGGGGGTACATAGAGTAAAGTCCTTTTAGGAGAATGATTCTGGGCCTTCCCGAAGTAATATATATAGCAGTCCCAGGAAGGCAGTCACACCAGAAAAGGAGGAGGGATTGTTTTAGTGGAAACACCACACGACACAGCTGACGACGGTCACTGCAAGTGCGAAGGCATTTTTAACCCTACCTCACCCGTCAAAAAAAAAAAAAATTGTCGAAATGATAAATAATAATATGATAGACATAGACATTTTGGAGTAGGTTTCATAATAAAGTGCTATAAAGCTTTACCTTTACGTAAACAGCAAAATCATAATTTGATACAACAATACGATTAATTACCGTATTTTCCCTAAGTAAATTATCTTTTTAATACAATACAACATAAAAGTGCTAATTAAGTTGCTAACATTGTGACCAACACTTCAATGTGGAGGGTGTTCAATTATATAAAAGCCCACGATTGCCATACAGCCAACAGCAACAGATGCCAAGTAATGGTCAGCATGAGGTTATAAATTGTGCATACTTAATTGACTCATTGCGGTTCTCTTATCGCTGCTGCTGAAATTGCCCCATATTTGTGTAATTGACTAGTAACAACAACTGCCACAAACGGAAGTCACATCAGGGTGAATGAGTTGCAAATTTTGTAAACATTTTATGTATAAATAAATAATAGTTTATCGAAAGTATTACAATAATATATAAACAGTTGTATATTTTCGTATTTTCGCTTAATCATTTATTGCTCGTAAATGTTGCTCAAGCACAATGCAAAACTATTATTTTAGAGCATATCCGCTAAAATGCGATTACGGCTGAATTATAAAAAAATATAATGATTGTATAGTTCCCTGGTTATAATAACTGATTTATTACGGTCACAGATATTCCAAAATTAGACAGGACTTCTTATGATTACGATAAAAATATCAAATAAATCAGTGTTTTCAATTTCGAATGATAACTTGCGTGTGAGAAAGCGGCAAAGAAGATCAAGGTGAGGTTATTAGGCAATAAAGTCTTGGCTACCTTTTTTGGGATGCATGCAGTGTAATCCACATTGACTGCATTTTAAAGGGTAAAATCAATGGCGAATATAATTGGGTTGATTTATTAAGGATATGAAAAAAAGAACGCAGTTTTTTTCACAGGACAATGTAGTGGATAATCGAAAGGATAGTTCGTTCGATTTAACGACCCAATGTCTTTTGATGTTTTCAAAAAAATAACCAAGAAAAAATTCTTTTCTACCAGGACAATGCAGTTTTCATGACAAAATTTCATTATTAGGCAACGAACTCCTCCCTCATATGACCTATTCTCTGGATTTAGCCCCGAGTGACTATTTATTATTACCAAATCTGAATGAAGGGTTCGCGGAAAGATATTTGAGTCCAATGATGAAATCATTTCACGGACAAATACTTATTTCGATCAATCTTATTTTCGACAAATCTTATTTTTTTTAAGTGATAAAAGAATTGGAGAAACGTTAGACAAAAACCTCTGATTCTTTTTAAAAGTCATAGTGTTATTGACCCGCCCTCGTGCATATAAGAAGACGGTTAAAGTTCGGCAAGTTGGTGCCGACGTGAGCGGCTATAATTTAAAATCATATTATTTAAAAGGGTGCGTATACTTGTTATATGTTTATTATATTATATTACTCATACGCTGTAGGTCAGATTGCTGTCAGTCGCAAAATCAATGGTATACGAGGTCTGTTAAATAGAAAAGGTGAATTTTGTAGTTTCTCGGGATACGTCCATTTGATTAGCGATTTTTATCATGTTGGCATATTTGTCTCGAACATTTGTTTTTAGTTGAGTTTTTTTTGTTAGAGGCAACGCTCATCCTGGAAGCTCCATCACGTAAAAGACCGATGAAAATGTTGACAAAGTGAGCAAAATTGTTATAGAGAATCGTCGAATTACTATTAGAAAAGTTTCAGAGGAAGTTGTCATATCGGTTGACTCATGCATAAAATTTTTTCGCAAATTTCGGGCATGAAGCGCGTGGCAGCGCAGCTCGTTCCAAAATTGCTGAATTTTGAACAAAATAAAACCGTCGCATGGCAATTGTTCAGGAAATTATGAAATGACGTTAACGACAATCTAGATTTGCTTAAAAGGGTCATAACTGCTGATGAATCATGGGTATATGGAATAGACATCGAAGCCAAAGTCCAATCGTCCCAATGGAAGAGTCAAAGAGAGCCAAGACCAAAAAAGCACGCCAAGTTCGATCATATGTCAAGGCTTTGCTCACTGTTTTCTTCGATTAATGAGGCGTAGTGTATTACAAGTTCTTGCCACATGGCCGTACGGTTATAAGGGAGTATTATTTGCTTGCAAGAAGCAATACGAAAAAAAAGTCTCGAAACGATAATGCACCTGCTCACTCGTCTTTGCTTGTTCGTAATTTTTTGGAGGAAAAGAATGCCGTAATCATGGCAGATTTGGACCCCTGCGACTTTTTTGTGTTTCCGAAATCGAAGAGACCCATGAAAGGATGGAGTTTTGGAACGATTAAGGAGAGAAAAAAATTAATCGCTGAGAGGGCTCAAGGTCATACCAAAAAGTGAATATCAAAAGTTCTTTGAGGATTGGAAAAAACGATGATACAAGTGTATTATATCTAAGGGGGAATACTTTGGAGTCGACAAAATAGAAATTGAAGAATAAATAAAATTTTTTTGGGAAAAATTTAAGTTCACCTTTTTTAACAAACCTCGTAGCATTTTATTATTGTGGTCAGTTTTTGACTTCATATTTAAATACATATTTAGTTAATTTTAAATTAATTTTAAGTTTTAAATACATTTTTAGTTTATCAGTTATTAACTTAAACTACAATTTAGTTGGTGTGAAGATATAGCAGCATTACAAAGATTCCACAGAAGCTTTTCAGGCTTTTCCAAAGAAATATTGCAGAAGGCAATTATAATTTAGGGCCAAAATAAAATTTTTATAATTTTGTTAATCGAAAAAATGAACAACGACGCTCATTTTTGTAAAATATAAAATGTTTGACGATCGCTGAACATTTGTTTGTCCGCCAAACAAAAACTAATCATCAGAATCACATGGTCAATGTATTAAGACTTAAATAGCCTTTAAATAAGCAACGACGGCTATTAAAGTAAATATAAATGATATTTAAATACGAAGTAAAAAGCTGGTCATTAAGCTATTTATTCGATTTGTTTGAAACTTATAATACCACTAGAGGCGATGTGGAGCTTCAATAATATTATACAAGGAACTGCTAGTCCCATTCAATTATATGCGAAATGAGTCATGGGTTTCTTAGTTAATTATAATGCACCAGCTGTGTACCAAAAATGGGAGTGCGTTGCCGTGGAAAACACATTGTTATTAAAGAAAAAAAAAACTGAAGTTTAATTAGGTATTTTTGTAGCAGATTTGCTTATTGATTTGCGTGTTAATATTTAGCAAAATCATGAAGTATATTGAACTAATGTAAAAGTTTTGTTAAAAAAAAATAAATATTATTTTATTCAAAATAGTAAAATTATTAACGCATAGAGCAGTATTTTTATATATAAAAATGAAAAATGTTTGAAATTTTTCATTAAACATTAATTATCTTTAATATTTAGTTGAAAGTCCTTAATTTTCACATGTATATAAACAGATATATTTTCTATTAAATGACCATTAAAGAACTTATGAATTTGTTAGATGTTAATAAACAAATTAGTACCTAAATTCTTCTATTTCTTTTATCAAAGTAAAAATATTGTTTTCCATTGCAAAGTATTAGTATATTAGTTGTAACAAAGCTGGGTGCTCGTATATATTAAGTTCAATCCCTAAAGAATTTTTTTGTTTAATTAAAGAGTATCGTTCATTATTGGTCTTAAGAAATGTAAAAAACAATGAAAAAAATTTGAATTATTGTTTTCGAGTTTAAGGTCTTTTCTTAAATAATATCTTTATTTTTAATTATTCGATATGACTATAGCCGGTGGGCATCTTCTTTAGGAAATTAAAATTATGAAAAAAAGAACACACCGACACGGTGTAGAAATATCGTGTAACTAAAAATAAATATATTATTAAAAAAAGTCCTCATACTAAAAATAATTCAATTAATTAAACGAAATAAATGTCGAATAATATCATCAATTTATTAAAAATAAATATATTATTTTTCGAAAAAGACCCCAAACTAAAAAGAAATTAATTTAATTAATTAATCAAAATAAAGGTCAAATAATATCATCAATTTTACAATGAAAAAAAATATAAAAAATCTGCAGTATGATATTCTATTGGAAAAGTTTTAATTAATAAAGAATATACAATATTTTGCAAAGAGGAAATTTTATGAACCAAATAATTAAACAAAGTAAATAAAGTAATTATTGGAAGTGTACCTCTCATTGCCAGTAAACAAGGAGTGTAGGGACAAAAATATACAAAAATATGCAATATTTGGTTAAAAAAAATGTTAAAAGAAAAAATTCCTTTTCCTAAACATCGACATTTTTTTCTTTTATTCTTTTTCTTATTTTTTTTTTATTTATTGCGGAGCCCAATGCAAAGGCGTTTTTGTTTGATACTTTTTACTTTTTGTATTTCCGTATCTCATGGTATACGAAAAACATTTGCCGACGGCCAATTGTATATCTTTACACATTCGCCAATGGGAATTCATATGTTCCCACACATAAAAATTAAAATTGGTGGATAAATTTGACGTCGTCTGTCACATAATTTCAATGCTGTTACTAGCACAAGCGTATAAATTGCAGTGTGTATTGATGTGTGTATCACCCGCTTAAAGTTTGTTCTGATTTTTATTTATATGGAGGTAAAAAAAAACGTTTTTAGGTCTATATTATTTACTTCAACACCAACCGGTAAATAATACCAACAAAATGCCTGTTTTTATTATCTTGTTGTGTTAAAAAACAGCTCGCACGTTACTGAAGTACTTTAATGTGTCTTGATAAGAGCGATTTAATATATTTTTATAATTTTTTATAGTACGCAGTGTGTTTCATACGAGTATGAAGTACCTTTAATGCCCCCAGAGAGAGCCCATATCAAACAGAAAGACAGCGAATGAAAGTAAAGTCAGTTGAGAGTACATTAACTTTAATTTAAAAATTGCGAAAGATATCACACACTTCACAGAGGAAAAATGTAAATTGAAAAAGCTATTAAAAAAGCTATAGGAACATTGTATATACATATATATTGTTGAAATGTTCGGGATAATTTTGGAAGTAATTACCTGCATAAATATTGTTTTAAAAATTTATTATTTGCTGCGAGCTTATCTCTTCATATGTTGACATTTCGTTAGTACGAGGGCGGTTTGATATTGAAGCTACCTAGCGCTAGATGGCAGCACAAGCACAAAAACTTTTTCTATCTTAGAAATTACGATCTGTCAAACGTCAGCTAATAAAATTTTAGCCAAATTCATCGACTAGTTTATTTGTTGTAGTCGTTTGAAGTAAGCAACTTTTGTGTTTCGTACAATCATCCTGGTCAAAGCTCACTGAAGAGTTGGTAAGCACCAGCGAAATATCAACATATATGTATACAGCTTAAGTAGTTAACACTAATAAATATTAGAACAAAATATATGCATAAGATACCTGTTCTAATGAATTTACACTAGAGAATCCCAACGTTTTTCAATATTTGTATTCGAAAGCTATTTCGGCTTTCAAAAAATTCAATTATACTATTTTTATGGATTTCACTTGTAATGCCATTTCCTTTTTAAAAGCTTTACGAAAAATTTTCATTTGGTACGGGGAATTGATAAATAACTTTACACCCAACATATGAGTATAAGAAAAAAAAAACACATCTAATCTAAAACACAAATGCCACTAAAAAAGTAAAACATATTGCATGTCTAACTTCATTTATTCCCACAATGGCTTATTTTCATGTACTCGTACTATAATTATGGTAAACATTTTAAATTGCTTTCTATATCCATTTCCATTTGAAGTTTTCGGTTTGAGTTAATTTAGTATTTCTGCTGGAGAAAAATTTAACTCAAGAAGTAACTGATTTCAAAACTTGAGCGATAATTTCATATATTTTTGTAACGATTGCAAATTTGCGATTTTTGTTATTTTTTCTAATGTATTTAAGTATATGTACTCGTATGTTTAGAAAGTTTTCTCAATTAAGTAAAGTTTACTCTGCTATTTGTTCGTAAGTAATATTTCTTTTTAATTAAGGCAAAATTAAATCTAAATATAAATGCTCTAAATTTAAGGTGAATAATTAAGTTTAATTTCAACGTACACAACTGAATATAACAACGTTGTTTACGGCAGTCACTGCATCCTCTCATCAAGGATTATGTACTCAATATGAAAACGCTTGTAAGTTGTTACGCTTTTAATGTACAAAGTGTTTAAAACATTTAAGTCGTGAAAGTAGTTTCTTATTATTATTTGGTTAAAGGACAAAAAAGAGAAATATAAAATAATTAAAATTTGTGAATAGATTTATAACGCTTTCTTAGCGTAGTGACATTCTATTCCATAACATGGATAAATTCAATCAGCTCGTCCCGTGCGGTCCAGGGGTCTTCTATTAAAGCAACATGAGATGATTTTTTTATCAAAGCGATGCTTGTCATCTCGGTCCAATGGAGATTGGTTTGTACGATCTTGGTCATTGGCCCCAATTGGGAATTTTATAATTGGCCACCATAACCCTATACAGTTCTTGGGATTGTGGCCTCTGATATGTGCGTTCAGCTAGGATTTTGAAAAAGGCAGCCTTATATACAAAGAACGCCATACATGCTGTCTTGACTAGACTAGGCATTGAGTTCTGGTCTACACCTACAATGGAAAGAGTACCATCTTCCTTATATAAAACATCCCCCTTTTCTGTGGCTAGTTTTGAATTTTGGATGTCATTTAGTCGACTAAGGCTACTGATGTTGTCGATGCAAGACCAATATCAGAATTTGTCTCTTGAACTTGCAGCGCATATTTTAGATACGTGATCTGCTCCTTAATTCCATTCCTACCATTCTGTTATTGACTAAAGCCTTAACGCTTCCTTGATGGTATATAGGAATGATTCCAGAAGAAGTATGGAACAATATTCTAGAATTGCTTCATTTCATTTCTGTTTACGTTGTTATCGAATAAGGTTTTTAATATGGGGTTTTTGTTTAAGGATGAGGTAGTTGAAATTCTATCCTTTTTAGTAATTGAGATAAATTTTCCTCCTCCACTTGCTGAAAGCTTATGAGTGTCTTCTTATGGTGGGGGTAAAGTTAAGTTTCTCCAAACTATTAATATACCAGGAGCAGTTTTTATTTTTCGCAACAGTGTTCATCTCCTCTGGAGAACCAATCCTCTTTGCAGCTTGGCAATGCTCGCTTTCACTTCATCCATCATTTCATATAAAAAGTCAGAATTGAAGTCCTCACCTATAGTTCAGGGCTGGTATAGCTTGATGTCGCACACCTGTTTCATCTTTTCCCCATCTTTATTTTTCCCAAGCTTAAAGGTAAAATTAATGCATTTACGACTAATAAAGCCAAGGCACCCACTTCGACAGAAGGATCATGATCACAGGATTTCAAGTTGGTAAACAGTACTGTTGCCACAAGTACTATATTCATGACCTGAACTGTATTATTTTTTTCCAGACTTTCCAGAAATTTATAAATGTGCTTAAGAGAAGATCTCCAAGTTAGTTTTGGGCCGCGGAGGTATAAAGGAACCTTACGAAAGACACTCCTCACCTTACTTTCGTGGGCCGTATGTGAAAAGGGGAGAGAGACGTCTTCTCCACTATCCGCTATCTGTTGACGCTCCCGTTGAAAGAATACATTGATACCTTCCGTGAAATTGCCAGACAAAACATATAAAAACGTTTCCAATTAAAATAATTATTACCATTTATTTTATCCAAGGGTACAAAAGCAAATATATAACGAACAGCAACAAGAAATAACAGCTTGGTTGCAAGTTGCATAAAAGGATATACACGTATATTAAAAATGTCAATAAATTAAATACTTTAAATGCAAAAACCAATAAAAAAAAACAATAAGAAAAATTTATAAAACCATAATGACCACAATAAAATCCAAAACAATTACATTTTATAGATTAAAAGAAAAAGAAAAATGGAAAGGAAACGGCAAGCCAGAGAATACATTTGATAATAATTATTTTTTGCAATAAGTTTTGTTAAGTAATTTCATATGTACTTGTGTGTAATTTCAATAAATATTATTTCTAAAATTGTTATCATATGCCGACATTTCATTGGTCCTTAAATCAAATCGTCAGTGAAGTTTAAGCAGTTTGAAAGCATTCATTCAGGACTTTTTTCAAAAGCTTTTATTGTATTAACAACTAGTTGGGGAGAATATCTCGAATAACAAATTTCAATGTTAAGTATTACTATCGCGCTTTAAGATGTAAAAAATATAGCAAGGGTCTGAGTAATAATAAAGGACGTTTGTGGTGTCTATCAATTAGTTTGTTTCAACAGAGGTTGCACAGTTAAGATACGTGAGCAACCTGTTCTCGGGTGATTGAAGTATTTAACTTCTTTTAAAATATAAACTATACTTATAACCATCCATACTTTGAGCATATATATTGTAATGACACGATTTTGCTCTATACTGTATCACGATTATGGCTGCCGGGACTCGTTTTAAGAATTTATAATTTCTCATAAGAGAAAAAGAAATAACACGCTAGAAAGTAACTTTAAAATTAGTGTATTATTTAATATCTCTTAAGTTAATATTTTTAATAAATCGAATTATGAACGCGGCACGTTCATAAGCTGCACTCTCTATCGTTAGTTGCTCGGAAGCAAATGTCGAAACGTTCTTTCCGGTTGAGTGATTTTGGCCTCTTTCTTTGGCTTGCCATGTAGGGGAGAAAAAGGTTGCTGCCTGATGGAGAAGTCCAAGGCTCAGAAGTCCTCAGACTCAACAGATTCTCTCAGACTGTTAGTTCTGCCTTTTACTTCTCGTGTCAGGATGAACAACTTTCAATTAAAATTAGAGTTTAATTGCCTTCCTCGAAAGTTTCGTTCTATTATGTCAATACAAACAATGTGCTTGCCTAACCAACCTGACTTTTTTGACTTATAGCGAATGAATTTCCTAAATAATTCAGCGCATCTATTTAAGTTACTGGCCACACTGACTATCTTCACATCTGGAAAGGCATCGGCATACAAGTCGTTTGATTAAATAACAATTTCTATCTGTAAGCGCAATGCAATTCACTGGTATGTCGACGACAAATGGATGTACTCTTAATCAAGAACGTATTGTTTGCTATAAAAGCGGGTCCCGGGAGCAAATTTCCTGATTTTATTACAGCACATTCCAATGTAGTAACGATAAAACAGTAAAACATATGCCCTGAAGTAGCTTTCATTAACATTATCTTATGTGTCCTCTATTTGGCGTCAGAGTGCCTCATTAATGTTTATTTACATAATTATATCAGACTTATTCAATACAATTTGATAAGAAGGAAAAAATGGCCAATTCATAAATCAATATGTGCCAAAAATAATGACACATCAAACGTCAGACTAGCAAAGAGAATCTGACTAATATACGATGGTGTAACTTCCATGGGCTCTTGAGCTTCACGATTTACTTTTATATTCATGTAAAATTATTGATATATTTTTGAGACCTTCTAAAGCTACTACTACTTAACTTTTTCCAAGATCTCAACATGGAACATACTGACTTCGAACAGGCTAAAGTTAATAATTGCTACACTAAATAATGTAATTATTATAAAAATAAGTGTCTCGAAGAAGTAAATTAAGACACAAAATTAAAACGAGAGATTAAAAAAATTCGATAAAAAAAGTGTTCAGCAACCGTCGTTGATTATGAACAAAAGATTTAAACACAATATGAAAAAAAAACACAAATAATAAGAAATAACAGGGTTAAATGTTTTATAATAAAAAGCAAATACAAGTAACCTCGATAAAAATAAAATATTTTCTCTTTTAACTTAAGTGGAAACAATAATTTTACATTTTTTAAATAAAGGAATCAAATGTAAGAATTGAAAGTGATAAAATTGTTTTCGGAATCACTTTTATTTTACGATTGCGCTTTGAGATCTTTTCATTTAACTAATTTTATTAATGCATATTAAATTATAATTTTATTTTACGTAAAATGTATTGGAAACCTTCAGTCATTTTAGTAAAGCTGCTTTAAAACTTAGAGAAGGGATCGATTCTGATAGTCAAATGTGACTGTATTATACAAGCAAACGTTCTAATTGTTGGTCTACATTATGTGTTTACTTTTCAGGAAACGATTTCTTAAAAAAAAGTAAAAGGTAGCCCTATGTTTGCAGGCAGAGAGAAATCGGCAAATAATTTGAAGATATCCATGCAAACAGTTACTTGTCCTAAATTTATCAATAGCTTCCTACAAACAACACTTGAACCTTTTTAAAATTTTCACCTTGTTAAATCCTCAGTTTAAGGAGTCCATAACTTTAATTGTTAAGATTTCCGAAGTCAACTTATCTATCCCTGCTTAACATTGCATTGAGCTTAATGCGAAAATAAAGTAACGAATTATCAAATTTTTTATTCACTGAGAATTTATTTAAAAAAGATGATTGAATTTCGAAAACAAGCTATGAAAGTACTTTAGAAGTGTTAAAAAATTTGCCGGACGAAGGAATTTAGATTCTATATATAGAAGAAAACGCATGATTAATTTTTGTAGTGCATCTATACTAAGTTAAGGCACTGTAGCAATGTAAGCATTTTATTTACTCTAAGACATTGAACTTGAAATTTAATTAATTTTTGTTTACGATAAGTATTTTTAAGAATTTCATTGTTAAAGCCTAACAGCTAAAATTATAAATTTGTTTTTGTGTTTGGTCAGCATAAATGAGCATTAAACTTTTTGTAGTGGACTGTTGGCATTGGGAATGTTGTAATATGAATAAGTTAGTATATAAGTTGGAAGTTTCTAAAAATAAGATCAGAATTTATTGAACAGCTAAAATAGAAATAGCTTCTCTAATTTCTCATTTGAAATCGGCACTGTTGGGTGCTGAAGAAAAGCGGCTGCAGAGCTTAGTAAATACTGAAAACCAATCCTCTTTCCCTTTTTTTATAAAATCATTACAACATGTACACGTATGTGCTGGTATTAAATATAAATTTTCTTCATTCAGAAAAGTGAGGAATTTATAGTTAAAATTTCTTCAGAAAGGATATAGAGTGAACTGAAGTAAGTCAAGGGGATCGTTTTTTGCTGACTGTTAATAAAAATGAAGTCTTCAAACCACTCAGAAACTTTTCTCTATTCATTCGTCAAAATAAGTTTGCTTGACAAAGTTGGTATATAAAAAGTGCGACGTAAAGTAATTCTCTCAAATGCAACATATTAAAATAATAAAGTTTAAGTTGCTTTGAGCAATTGCTTTAAACATCTCCTAAATTTAGTGCAAGTTCTATGCAGCATATATTTTGATAAATCTACCTGCGGCATTTAAGGATGCATCGATGTTTAATAACTTTGTCGGTATTGCCAGTAACATTCAATAAGTCATAAAGTTCTTTTGAATACCCTTCTCATTAAATGCTTGTTATTAACGAATTATACATTATTAATTGAGCCCACCAATAATATCCTTCATGAACGATAACATTTAGTTTTAGTATTGAACAGGAGCGTATACTTAATATCCGCCGCATCTCCCATATTAATCATACGTATGATGAACATTAAATTTAATGAAAATAGAAATTAATTAAGAGATAGAATGTCTCAAACTATCGCGATTGTCTAGTAAATATAATAATATTTGTAGAAAAAGCAATAATATTGGGAAGGGTGCCTGAAAGGAAACTATCACTTAAACGTGGGTTTGCTATAGGTGTGGAAAATTTAGGCCTTTAGGGAATATTGTCATAGATCACTAGACTGGATTAAATAAAGTTGCCTGGTACGGTTTCTGTAATGCTGGTGCTGGTTATAGTTCTAAGAAAACCAATTATATAACTGACTTCAAAACATTTGTTTAGAAATTCATTATTTGGGATATTCTCCCCAACTAATCGTTAGAAACAATTAGAGCTTTTTGCAAAATGCAAACAAAAAATCAAAAGTTTGTTGTGGCTTTAGCTCTTCATATGCCGACATTTCATTGGTTGCTAAAACCAAATCGTCAGTGAAGTTTAAGCAATTTACTTTTGATTTTTTCTATGCATTTTGCATCAAGTATTAATATTACACTCAAACCATAATAAAGTGTGATAAAATCGAAATTGTCTGAATTTAAATTTTTTTCTATTCACAATCATATCAGTTGCCACATGGCTTAGTTGAGCCAAAATTAAAATATAATCTGAAAGGAAATAATAAGTTTTAAAGAACAATTTGTTTTATATCAATGCGAATAAAAGCTGATAGTCGTCCGCGTATGGCTTTAGTTCATCATCACGCATGGTTATGAATGGAGAACACCACGTCTGTACATGCACATTTACAGGCTCTCTGGTGGAAAATTTAATCCAGAACTCGGCGTAAAAATACAACTTTTACAATTCTCTGTTTTTCCCTAAATGCGAGATATTAAATATTTAAAAATATTTTTAAAGTTTCGCAATAGAAGTTTCAGTGAAATTTATTTGGCATCTTACTCGAGCGTATTTTCGGTCATTAGACACAATCCCAACTTTCAAAGATACAGAAAATTTTTGATTGCTTATAAATTTCAAGGACACTTGCACCATTTAATAAATTGGTTGTATTATAATTAGTCACTGTAACTTTCTATCTTCAGTGGTACTATTTGCTTGGAGCAATTAGCTAAAACCCCTCGCTTTTAAAGGACGATAAATTCTAAACTGCGGGATGAGTCCAGTGTATTGTAGGCTTTAAATAGCTCAGCTAACTGGGTTGGGTACCATATGATATACGGAGAGGATATTCGAAAATGTATGGACAGAAAAGCAGTTTTGAAATATCTATCAGACATCTACATGACGTTCAGTCTGATATACGAATGCCGGGTGTCTTAACGAAACATTCAAACCTGATCTGGGTGAACATTCACAGAGACGTGACAGAAAACGTAGCTGTAGGCGTGCTGGCTAGTACGAGGGCTTCATTGAGCAATCAGGAGACAGATCGACTGATGGTAGTGTCACTAGACTTTTGCAAGGATCTGACTCGGCGGAAACTTTACAGAATCGCACAGAGCAAATGGTCTGATGAGGTCACCTGTAAAATTTTGAAAATGATTAAAGGGGTATTTCTCGGGACTAGTTACGCATATTTGTTGGTTTCGACTAGATAAATACATCAAGTTTTCTCTTCTACACAGAATATATAATGGAACTATCAGGATCCCATGGGTCAAATATATCTTGAAACTACCTGGCCATCTGTGCAACTTAAGCTGCTCGTAAGCCAACTTATCTCAAAACATTAGTAAAACTAAAGCCGGATTTTTATAATTTTATGTGTGTACGTTTGTACATTAACACTGTGCACTACAAAAGAAAATGTTTCAACAACAGCTTTTGGAATTTTAAAAATGTACCTCCGAGTTTCATTTTAAGTTTGCCCTTCTGTTGCGCACTCATTCCTTCGTTGGGCCAAAATTTTTGTATTTTGTTACAGTTCTTTGGGAATATCACATGTCATTGAAAATAATTTTTATAATAAAACGTGAGAAGAATCATCATCGCCATCATCATAAAAAAACTGCCTCACAATGCGGTGTACAAAATGCTTGTGAATCTTGTGAAGCAAAATTTACAGCCAGATTAAGCACAACAAATGTTTGTTGTCTATCACAAGATAAGCGCATTGTTGACACGAAATCTGACATGAAAGCTTTTTTATATCATGACAAATTTAATTATGCACACTTTAAAAGGCTGTTTTACATTTTCATTCTCGTTTTAAAGAAGCCTAAGAAACTCATCTCTTGAATTTAAGAATATAAAAAGCAGACGTAAATGAATTCAAGCACATTCATGTGCAATACACACTGTGCAAGAAAGAGTTGTGCATATATTTTCTATTTGAGTTTTAGCCCAGGGGTTTTTCAATACCCTGATACTAAAAGATGAAATGGAAACTTTTTATATGCATGTAAATTAATCTTTAAGTGTGTGTTATTTGATCCCATTAAAATCCTTATTCTTCTGGGGTTTTTTTCAATTCGCTGCTGTATTACATAGCGTTGGGCAAAAATTTGCCGATATTTTCAGAGAGAGATCATAATTTAGTCCTTTGCCAAAGTACTGCCTTAGTTATATGGCAGTGCCTTGAGAATGGTGGCATCCTTCGAGTTTTTATGAACATTTTTATTTAATTTCTTGGTAAGGAGGGTACATAATTTATGGGCTTCCATATCAGGGCAGTGTAGTAGTGATTTGTTTTATTGTATTAGTTGTATTATTAAATTACTTTGCAGTAGTGTGTATATAAAACCATACAGTTTTATTTCATTTGACAGGTCGGTCATAAAAATTTAATCAAATCCATTATGATGCATAATTGTAGTGCGTTTATACTGAAAAACATTGTTTATATTGTCTTATATGCAGCCCTTTGTTTTTATCTTCATACGTTCTTCAATAAATGATACAATTGATACGGGCTGCCTGTCTATTTGCCAGGTGTAATTGGATTTCAAATGTAAGTTTCTATAAATGATACGCGAAGGCTTCTAATTTAAACAAATGCTAATGAATTATTGTCTCTTGAACAGACGATATTGTTGTCGTACGATTTAACCCACCTAAAAGAATTTAGTACAGAATTTGCTATGAATAAAATAAAGTTAGCAAGAAAATCCAATAAAAATATAAGATTTCTTAAAATTTATCAATATAATCGGAAAAAATTGGTAAAATCGAGAAATTGTTCATATTGATTATTTTGTTTATTTTAAGCATATGACAGTTTTAAAATATAAAATGTTTTTTTTTTCTAATATCGTGTTACACTGTGTAATTTTTTTTTTATAAAAAATATAAATAATCGACCCTGTTCTGTAAATCATGCGATTTCAAATCGTACGATTTAATAACACAAATTTAATTGCAAGTAATTTACTCACCTTAAAAATTTTCAAATTTTTTTTCGTTGAAAATATCTTAATTCAGCTTAAATTTAACAGAACTACATCCTGCAATATGTAGAACAACAATTTATGTTTTCAAAATCGTACGATTTGAAATCACATGATTTACAGAACAGATTCGAATAATAATAAAAAATGTCTCAAAGAAAAAATTGAAATAATTTTTACCACATAACAAAAACGTTAGTACTATAAACAGTTTTAAAAAATTTCAATTATTGGTATATGATTTAAAATTTATTAAATTTTCTAAAGGTTTATTAATGATCTGTAGCATTTCTATCATATATTTTCTCGGATGATTATATTCTGTATTTAATATTAAGACATTCACAAAATCAGCATAGTGTTTGGGCTCAGATCAATAAGGTACTGTCTTTTGTGGAGATATTATATCCATATATCTCTGATTCGATCTGTGTACTTCAATACAAGCCTTCAAATTATTCTTAGATTTACTTTTATATATTTTATTACATGTGATTTTTCTAATCTTTCTGTCATGAACAGTATATAAGTCACTGATTTGTATATTCTTAGTTCAAAAACAATATTAACATAATTAACTTTATTTCCTTTATATTGTATGTCAATCGCATTAAAAAATTATTGACATTTAATAATTTCGTAAATCTGATGTTATTGTTCTTACGAAGTTCCTTATCACTTATATCTAATAGTCTTCTTATAAAATTCTGGGCCGTCTTAACGAAAATTTGTTTTGTATGCTTTAAATGGTAAAAAATTGCATTTATTTTCGAATTATTTTAAAAAATAGTTTGATCATAGAAAATATCGAATTGTTCTGTTGTGCAAAGGTAAAAAAAAAACAAATTTGTTTTTAGTCATTGCTTGGCTTAAGAATTGTCTAAAGCATTTTTGGAGAAATATATCGTGCTTTTATACCCAAGAAAAAACTTAAGCGACAGACAACAATTTTATAAAGGAAATGTTATCATTAACTGCATTTGTACTTCCTTGTATGGCTACTGTAAAATTGATTTTGTCTTTCATTTTTAGCATCACTTTTAAGAATTATAAAATTTGAAAATTTATTTAATATCGATTATGATTGAAAAGTGCAAATGTTTTGTTTCGCGGTAAGAACTCAATACGAATATATTCTGAAACAACATTAACTGCCCGAACCTTTAAATGAAAATGAAATTTTTCTTTCAAATATTTGTAATGAAAACAAACACAATTTTGAATTATTTTATTGTTATATTCAGTGTATTTAGAGGAACAGGCAATAAAAAATATCCAGCATCCGAAGCATTCTAAAAATTATAATTTACTTAATTGCTTAAAACATATTTTTTAAATTTTGTTTTTTCTTAAATAAGAGTTCAAACCCTTTTTGATTTCGAAAGCTCATCAATATATCTTTTTTAATGAGTTTTCAGTTTTACAATAAATCAAAATAGCAACACTTTAAAATTAAAAAAAAAAAAAAAAAAAATTAAGCTTTCATATAAGATTTATATAGAATTTATTTCATTTATTTAAAGCAATTTCATATTTCATTTAAAAGCCAATAGAGAACTACACAAAGCATTCTGTTTAGGTTACGAATGTTAAAAAATCATTTTGCATTACGTATATAAAAACGTATACGTTACATACACGTACAATGGTTATTATTCCATATAATGTATACGTAGTTTTTACACACCCACACAAATACTACGAAAAAGGAAGATGTCCCAGTTGTAATAATAAAATCGACTTTGGGAAAAATTTTCTTTTGTTCTTTATTCAATTGTTAACCCCCTTTTGTTTCTTTAGCAAAAAATCACGTTGTGTAACAAAAACACCTTAAACAACAGCTGATGTCATTTGAGGTACAGTGAAATAACTCCCAAATGAAATAAGTCCCAATGAAATAACTCCCAATGAAATAAGTCCCATGAAAAATGAAATAACGCCCAACTGAAAAAAATGAAATAACTCCCAAAGTCAAAAATGAAATAAGTCCAAATTTTTGGGACTTATTTCAAAATGTAAAAATAAATCCCAATAAAAATGAATTAACTCCCAATGAAATGAGTCCCAACAAAAATGAATTAACTCCCAATTTTTTTTGGTTTCCTTTTACAGAACGCTTTTTATTTCATACTTATATGTAAGCATATACATAATAGTAATAATAATTATAGGTATAAATTTATGTATATTATACATAATTTAATAACAAAAAAAAAGTTAAACATTCATTTACAAAAAAACCGCCATCGTGTCGTTAACTTCTGCACGACAAACAGGGCAATTGAATGTTTCAAGTCTATTTGCAATACTTGCAGCTTGTAGTTTTAGGACGCAAGAATTGCACGTTTTTATGTGTTTGCAAGGAATCAGCAGAATATTGGGTTCAACCTCCAAGCAAACCACACACAGAATTTGAGAGCGCGGTAGTGTTGGTGGCTCCGATACAGTATCATCCTTCTCATCTTCATCTTCAAAATACGGGTGTTCCTCAAAGAGATCTTCATCTGGCTCCATCTCATAAACAATTTTATTTTGCGGGAAAACCAACCGATTTATGAATGCAGTCGCAGTTATGGATCCAGAACGTAGCTCTTCATTGGCTTTTTCAATCAGTTCCGCTTTTTCGATAAATTTCCTCCTTTTTTTAGTTTTTCCCAAAGCTCCACCGCTATTAGTCAGCAATTCAAAATCTCGGGACTTGTTGAACTCTTCTGTTTGTAAAACTTTAACAAACTTAAAAAAATTTCCCTGTTTGGGAATAATTTTGCCCAGCACTCCATTATATCCTTCGACGGCGGAAGTCGTTCGAGTCGTTGTTTCAAAAACAGACAGTGCGTCTGGCCCAATCTAGGTTGGAGACCAATAATAAACAAATAAGAAATTATGTGCAAGATAATTTATACTAGTGTTGTTTAAAAGTATTTACCTTCTGTAACCATTGCTTTTCGAAGTATTCCAAAAAGTCCGAAAATTCGAAATGACGCTCGAGCGTTTCTATGTCTTTCTTTATTTTCCCGAATGCACCCAGTATGTGCATGGCAGGCAACAGGGGAAGCGATAATAGTTTATGATATTCCAATGACGCCTTATTGTTTTGTCGAATCAATTGAGATAATTGTTTATGTTTTGTAGTTATTTGTCGTCGTACTGCCTGGCAAAAGTGGAACCAACAGCCATTGGTAACCATTGCTTTTCGAAGTATTCCAAAAAGTCCGAAAATTCGAAATGACGCTCGAGCGTTTCTATGTCTTTCTTTATTTTCCCGAATGCACCCAGTATGTGCATGGCAGGCAACAGGGGAAGCGATAATAGTTTATGATATTCCAATGACGCCTTATTGTTTTGTCGAATCAATTGAGATAATTGTTTATGTTTTGTAGTTATTTGTCGTCGTACTGCCTGGCAAAAGTGGAACCAACAGCCATAGATTTTTGCATCCAAAAATGAAATAACTCCCAACAAAAATGAAATAACTCCCAATGGTAAAATAGTGTTTGCAATTAAAATAAAATAAGTCCCAACTGCGATGAAATAAGTGCCAATGATAACTCCCAAATGAAATAACTCCCATCAAAAAAAACTGTTGGTACTTATTTCATTTGGGAGTTATTTCATAATGAAATAACTCCCAACAAAAATTATGAAATAAGTCCCAATGCATTGGGACTTATTTCATAATGAAATAAGTCCCAATTTGTATGGAAAAATTTTTGGGATTTATTTCATTTTTCCATTGGGACTTATTTCATTTGGGAGTTATTTCACTGTACCGTCATTTGAGTTTGTTTCATTATTTTTTCATTTATAATTTTCCCTGTATATATGCGACTGCTTTAGAATCGTTTATTTCTTGCCAACAACTGTTAACACAATTATGATGGAAGTAATAATGGTGTTAATATTGTTTTGTTGTTAAGTTGCGTCCCTTCCGTTGGGGGAAATTAAACCCATAGTTAAAACTAAGGAAAAACATCATATACTTAACATCATTATATATAACTTTTGTCGTTATTTTAACATCTTTTTATATCAAAGTACATAAAATATTTTATAATAAACAAGACTGCAAAAGGTGTAAGACAAGTGGATAGAAGTCTCATTTGCCTGAGCTAGAGCTTTTATACCATTCATTTTTATAGTTATAGAGAAATCTTAAATGAATTTGGATTTGAGAATAAGACATTTCATTAATAAAATGTTTGCTGTTTGATCTCAGCAATCCTTTTCCAGCCTTGTGTTCCTTTCGCGATTTTAATTATGTTGTTTTAGTAAAAGTGCTTTTCTTTACTGAATCTTTGGAAAGTTTGAATTAAAAACTATTTCGGGTTTGAATTAAAAACTATTTCATAATTTTTTTTCTTCAATATAATAACTTTTTCTTTGTGAAAAATCATGACTTTATTTTAATTATAATCGTTCTCTCTCCTACCCTGAGCCTTATTTATCTTAATGACCTTTTATATAAAACTTCCAACCCAAGTTTGTTGGAGATTAGGGCGATGAGGCAAAATATGGACAATACGCTTAATCAAGATCACGTAATAATCTCTGTATGGGGTCACACGAATCGATTCCATTTTAATGATGTTGGGACACAGTGCTGCCTGCTATCCCATAAATGTATGAGCGTACATGCTGCTCCATCTGTAATTATGGGTGATATAAATATTGAGAAGTCAAAAGCTCTTGATGTTCTTGGCATGAAAATTCAGTGTGATGTGCGGTGGACTCAGTTCATTGTTCTTATCGCTTACGAACCATTCTGGTGCCTTGGTTTTTTTAAGACAGTGTAAAACATACTTCACTCCTTCCGATATCCTTACCATTTATACCACCTACATATGATCGAAAATGGAATGTATTGGCCGGTGCTCACGACCGAGTACAGGATATGATGAAAAGACTAATTGGTAACAATAGTGTAGCCACCTCCATTGACTCACTGGAGCATTGTCGGAATGTGGGATGTGTTACATTGTTTTATTGTTACTACAATGGAATGTGTTTCAATGAAGTAAGGGAGTATGATCCCAAGACCTGCTCTTATTTGCGAACAACACATTCTTCATTAAAAGCGCATCCATTAAAATAATAAAATTTTTATATAACGCATACTCCTGGGATCGTATGTAAAAAAATTTGCTTGTAATGTGCCATTACAAAATTCCCAATAAATAATGCCTTAGTTTTGCCAATTGCTTATAAAAAAAGAGTGTTTGGTGCGCATTGTGGTCTGGAGGTCTCGTTGGGCCGTATTTATTCGAAGACTATACTGGAAGAATCATTACCATCAATTCAGAGCGTGATGGCCTTATGATAACTGACTTTTTTGGCCTGCAGTTGAAGTTTATGAACTGGACGATACGTGGTTTCCACGAGACAGTTTTGCGAGCCACACAACACTAAATATTTGGCTTTATTGTATGGGAAGTTTCCAGGCATAATTTTACGTTTTGATAACGTCACCAAGGACATTCAATTTGACTCCTCAAAAGGATCCACGATTAAACTACCTGAAAAGGATCCACAGCTGCAACCAATCTAGAGGCGGGTATTTAAATGACATTATATTTCGTACGTTATGAATGGCAAGGACCAAGAACTATAAAACTATAAAATTAATCAAAATCACAGATTAATGTGTGTTTTATTTAACTTTACTTTTGAAACTTTGTATGTGAAAAAGTTTATTCTTGAGATGGTTATCGCTCCAAGTAATATCTGATAACTAATTTTATCTCTCTCTTTCCCTCTCTCTCCCTCTCTCTCCCTCTCTCTCTCTCTCTTTCATATGTAAAAATCACAGTTTGGGACGATTTTCCGTCATCCCACGTCAAATTTGGTTTGTAAACAGACCGGTTTCGGCTTTGTGCCATCTTCAGTGTATTAAAGAGAACACTGAAGACGGCACAAAGTCGAAACCGGTCTGTTTACAAACCAAATTTGACGTGGGATGACGGAAAATCGTCCCAAATTCAAACAAACCCCGTCGCAAGAAAAACACAAAAATTAAAAATCACAGATTATATTACTTTTGCGCCACTCGTTGTATCGTATTGGTATTTTTATTTCAGAAATTTCTCAAAGATTACAACAGCAAGCAAATAAGGATGTAAGAAACTATTGCCTTAGGGATCATATTCCATTTATTTGATGGAACTGTATAGAAATGAATGAAGAAATAAATAAACAATGATTTTGTTTAAGTAAAAGAATGAATGAAATAAGTAAAAGTAACAGTTACAAGAAGATGGTTAGTTTATGTTTATTTATTCACTGCAATTCAATATTGGCATATTGTTAAATTTTAGTTAATACGTTAGTAAAAAGAAATAAAAGAAGACTTTATTCGTTAATAATATCACTTCTAGTAACCTTGACTGACCTTCGCAGACTAGTAGGTAGTGTACTAGACTCGTAGTGCGAAGGTCCCAGGTTCGAATCCTGCCGCAGAACTCTGGCAGTTTGTGTCTGATAATTAGAGGGAGCGCACAACAAGCCTTCACTGGCTCAAGTGCATGTCGTATGACATGGGCTATCACACCCTTCCAATCGACCTAATCTAACCTAACCTAACCTTGTTATTAAGAAGAATTTTCTTTAATTCTCATTCAAACATTTAATGATTTACTTACTTATCGACTAGAAATTGATACGTTCTTAAAGAATAATGTGTTGTTGGAAAATACCTTGATTTAGTTAAATGGCATTAAATTAAAGCATGAGTCAATAGAATTGGCTACAATTGTGCGACTGATGAGATTCTTCGACCCCTTCCTGCATGCGGTCGGGTAACATTGAAATAGATCTTGAACCACCAGTCCACACATGATAGTTGTATTCTAATTTCAATCGAATATTAGTTGTAAAAAGATTAGAAAGAGTATAATATTTTCTAATAAAAAAGCACTAGAAAGGAAACCAACAACAACTAGTGAACCGGAAGTAGTGAATGTAATATTTTCCAATGATTTTAATATAGTCTTCTTATTACAGGATGTTATCTTTTGCATCCTGTTCATTGGACTTGAAGTCATGTTCACAATTTCATGAAATAAACATTATTTATAGATTATGAGACCCTCAGCTTGAACTTATAAATTAAATTGATATACATATATATTTATGGAAATACATATTTTATAACAAAAATAATTGTTTTGGTTGTAGGGAATATCATTTGGTTGAATAAGTTTAACTAAATTTTTTCATTAAATTCATATTGTTTTATTTGTTCTTTCTCTTTAGGTGGGAAAACCTGTCAAGTTTATATAAATAATATTTGTAGATTAAGAAACATTACCAAACAAGGATTGTGTACAATTGTTCGCTGGGTTGTGATATACGTGTTTATTCGTCGCTCTGTTCTGTGAATCAAATAAAGTGTGAATTTTCGCTTATTAAATTCCAGTAAATAGATTAATAAAATCTTGAGCCAATTATATGGTGATCTGTGCTTTTGGATGTAAATTTTTGTTGTTCGTCAGTTTGTAATAGACATAAACTTTTTAAATTGTGCAAAAAGTATAAACATACACATTCATACATACAGACATTTTAATTGCACACTTCATAATCTAAATCATACACACAAACATTCATTGGTACTTGTTTAGTCTACCGTGTGATTTGAGTTAATACTAATTATTACGATATAATACAACTATCAGTGTCTTAAATTGGTTCGTGTATTAGCTAAGCTCTAGTGCCGCCATCTATTTTGTGGAGTACATTTTTGTTGCCCATCAAACATTTTATAACCTAATAGTTAAAAATATACAATTATGGCTTGTCAGAATAAAAACTGCAATATTTCTGGAAATGAACGTATGATTTCTTGCTGGTTGTGTCTTGGAAGCTATCATTTAAAATGTACTGCTCTTAAAGCCCGCGATGCAGATGCCCTCGCTGATCCTATTAAATCATTGCAGTGGTCTTGTCCTAACTGTAAAATGGTAAATGTCGAATTCTACAAGTTTTTTAAATCCTACAACGAAGACTTTAACAAGCTAAAAAATGATTTTTTAAAAGTACAGAGTAGGCTCTCCGAACTTGGTGAACTCTTCAACCGTTACCCTAACTTAGATAAGTTTGTCAATAAGACCCAATCTGTTCCCATAACACCGAACACACCAATTGATAAGACTAAACAAATTCCTCAAATAACTATATCAGGAACACCATCTTCAGGAAATTTAAGGGAACATAATAATATTTTCCCTCAATCAGATGTTGCCGCATCAGTATCTCCCAATAATAATGTCGGTAGGATATTTTCTGAAAAAACAATGGATCCTGTTAATAACTTAAACTCTGATTATTCTACATCGCAAAACCTTTTACATCGAGAACTTCGCTCTATTCCACCTAAAAAAACCATTTTTGCTACTCGTTTTTGTCACGACACCACAGTTGATGATATTATTGGTTACATTCAGTCGAAAACTAATTTGGTCCAGTCTTCACACGTAAACGTATTTAAAATCAACTCAGCAAGAGCCTCTTTTAAATTAATTGTACCCGCCGAATTGTTCGATGTTATCGTAGATAGAAAATTTTGGCCGAAATATACTTTTGTACGCGAATTTTTATATAACGAAGAAAAGCTTGCACGTATCCCATCCTCTAACACCCAAACCACAAAAAACTAAAGTCGTCCGAATCTCTTAACATATTATATCAGAACGTTAATGGAATAAATACCAAGCTAACTGACATGTTTCTTAACAGTTTTTATACTGAATTTCAAATTGCTGCTCTTACGGAGACATGGCTTAATGATAATATAAGTAATTCCGAAATTATGTGTGATAAATACCAAATTTTTAGGCGTGATAGAATCGGCAAACAAGGTGGAGGAGTTTTAATTGCTGTCTCCAGTTCTTACCAGGCGGAAGAAGTAATAATGGATAGTTGCTTTAATATTGAGATTATTGTTGTTGCAGTTCAAGTTCTAAATTTAACACTAATTGTAACCTGCTATTATATTCCTCCCAACTCTGGATCTCAAATTTATGAAATGCATGCTACGGTAATCAAATCGGTCGCAGACAAACTGAAACCAGCAGATATACTGATTGTTCTGGGTGATTTCAACATTCCGTCTGCTTTATGGTTTTCATCAGATGATACTGAATATATGATCCCAGTTACTCCGAATGATTGGACGCAAGACTTTTTAATATGCCTTACAGAGTATAATATATACCAGATAAATAATATATGCAATCATAATAAGAGATTACTGGATCTGATCTTTGTAAATACTCCTTCTATGTTTGATGTTTGTCGAACCGACCCGTTGTGCTGTCCGGAAGATCGCCATCACCCAACTTTGCTTCTTACCACACCGTTTCCGAAGAAAAAATCAGTAAGAAACGTATGTAAATTTTTCTGTTTCAAACGTACAAATTTTATTCTACTTAATCAGCTATTGTGTGATATAAAATGGGATGATACACTATCACTCAATAATGACGGAAGTGATTTCGAGCATGCTGTTCAAAGATTTTATTCTCTGCTTAAGGAATGCATAGCAGCAACTACTCCACTAATGAAAATATTTAATAGTAACCGCCCTCCCTGGTTTACCAGTATGTTGTCTTGGCTCAAAAATAAGCGAAATAGACTTCATAAAAAGTTTATTAAAAGCAATAGTCCTCTTGACCGTTTTCAATATAAAATCGCATGTAGTCACTTCAATATTGAAAACAAGAAATGTTATGAGAGTTACTTGTGTAAAATGAAATCTAACATTAAAAATAATCCTAAAACGTTTTATAATTTTGTTAAATCAAAACGGAAAGTTTCTTCATATCCTACTACAATGAAATATAATGGTACTTCATACTATAATGATACTGATATTGCTAATAGCTTTGCTGAATTCTTTGCCTCCACATTTTCATCAATCACGTATAAAAAATCATCGTACCCATACGATATTACGTCTAATTCTCCAATATATATCTCTTCCTTAGATGAGGCAATAGTCCTTAGTAATATAAAATTAATAAAGAGTTGCGATAAGCCTGGTCCTGATGGTATTCCGAGCGTTATATTAAAAAAATGTGCTGAATCACTGGTCAAACCATTGACGTATTTATTCAACTGCTCGCTGAAATATGGTTTATTTCCTAGTTGCTGGAAGGAATCTTATATAATTCCCTTTTACAAATCAGGCAGCCGTAACAGCGTAACAAATTACAGAGGTATATCAAAATTAAATGCTATTCCTAAACTGTTTGAAAAAATAATAACTGACTGCCTTAAACACGAAATATCGTCGATAATTTCTCCAGCGCAACACGGATTTTGTAGTGGTAGATCTACATTGACAAATTTGATTGAATTCACAACATATGTAAACTCAAGCTTTTATAACAGCCAACAAACTGATGTTATTTATACTGATTTCAGTAAGACTTTTGATAAAGTGAACCATGAGCTATTGATCGAAAAGTTGTATGCTATTGGATTTAACGGAAATTTCCTGCAGTGGATTGAATCCTACTTAAAAGGTCGTAAACAACGTGTTATATTTAACAACTCAAAATCTCAATATATTGAAGTAACTTCTGGTGTTCCTCAAGGTAGTCACATTGGGCCTATCTTATTTTTGCTCTTTATCAATGATCTTCCTAATGTTATACAATACAGTAATATACTGCTCTATGCTGACGACGTTAAACTGTTTTTAAATATTGCAAAACAAGATGACTCCACGAATCTTCAAACAGATTTAGATAACTTTTATGATTGGTGTAAAATTAACCATATGGATCTTAATATAAGTAAATGTAAATTAATGACATATACAAGATACTCTCCGCTTTCAACGACATATTTTATTAATGGTGCTCGACTTATTGCTCTCGATTCATGCTTAGATCTTGGAATATACTTCGAAAAGAAACTAACGTTCAATACGCATGTAACGTACGCCGTAAATAAAGCTAATTCTGTTTTATTTTTCATTAAAAGATGGTCAAAAGAATTTAATGATCCGTATATAACCAAAGCTCTTTTCATATCCTTGGTAAGACCGATACTCGAATACGGATCCGTGGTATGGGACCCGCAGTACAATTTATATGTAAAGAAAATCGAATCTGTTCAAAAGCAATTCCTTTTGTTTGCTCTAAGGTCTCTTCAATGGAATCCAGCTGAACATTTGCCGCCATATAGAAGTCGATTAGCACTTATTAATATTCCAACGTTAAAAAGTCGAAGAATTGTATACAATGTTGTTTTTTTCATAAACTTATTTCAAGGAAAACTTGAGTCAACCTATCTTCTGAACCAAATCGAAATTAACGTCCCTGGAAGGCAACTGAGATTATATAGTCCTTTACACCTAAAGTTCCATAGAACGAATTTCCTGAACTTTGATCCAATGAGAAGAATCTGCTCAGAAGTTGATAAATTTTACAGTCAAATAGATTTGTCTGAGAATGTAAATATTACCAAAAAGAATCTAATTAACTATCTTAACTCAAATAATTATATATATAACTGTTTGTAACTATTATAAAATATATGTATGTTATCGTTTTAATTTCTCAGCTGTAAATATTAGCTGCAAATAAATAAATAAATAAATAAACAACATTGAATAACCAACGTTATTACATAAAAACATTGATAACACCATTAACAAAATAGTGCTGTTCATCCATCACTTATAAGTCTGTTGAAAAATCTTGAACTATTGTTTAATAAAAGTAGTTTTGCCGCTCAGAGCTGGCTAAACGACATTAAACGCAAAAAATTATAAGAATGGAGGTATTTTTCCAACAGTTTAACAAGTTTTTTTAAAGTAAATAAAAAGTAAAAGATTAATTTGGCTTTAGTTACCAAAGAAATAAAAAAACTCTTTAAATAAAAATAAATAAATATGTTTTTGTAAATGACAAGGTACTTTCTTATTTAAAAATTCAGATCATGCTCATCAACATCATTGTTGTTTTTGCCATACCCATAAGGCTTAAGCAACTCTGAAGAATTTCATAGTCCTTGCAACAACTGCCGGATATTTTAAATCCTATAGGACTTATATATTAATATAAATATGCAGTATAGTAATCTATAAGCAGTTTTTAGAACTGCAAGATTGATGATCAAATTTAAAACAAAATCAAAAATTTCTTTACATTTTTATATCCGCCAGCATCTCCATACTGAAAATGTTCTATCAAAGAGAAATTTTTTTAAATTATTTTATTTTATACTAGCTGACCCGGGCAAACGTTGTGTTGCCTTCAAATTTGCACTAAATCGACATAGCAATTATTGTTCAAATACCGGTATCGGGCTAATTAACCCCACTACACGCTGATTAAGAACCCAACGCCTTCAGCAAAACGCAGCATAGGCTTATCGCGCTAATCTCTATTGGGCAAAACACAAAAACCAAAATATTGGGCCATCTGTCGGACGAACTTCAAACTACACAGAAACACTCCTCACGTCCCATAGAACATGTCTATAAAGTTTGGTCAAAATCGGTGCAGTAGTTCTTGAGTTACGGTGCAAAAACACACACACAAAACTAAGTATTGCGCCATCTGTCGGACGAACTTCAAACTACACAGAAACACTCCTCACAGCCCATAGAGCATGCATATAAAATTTGGTCAAAATCGGTCCAGTAGTTTTTGAGTTTAGCGATCACGAACATACTTTAATTTTTATGTACATATATAGCAGACATCGTCAGCTCAAAATATCTTCGGAACTACATAATCGATTTAAGAGTTTGATATCTCGTTTTGAAAAACATGACAACGGCTTTCCAAAAAAAAGTAAAATAAAATAAAAAAAGCACAAAAAATAAATATATGTATATGTCATTGGTGGTGCAATATGAAAATTGGATTTTGCCACGCCCTTCCGCTCACAGACCGAAAATCAGACTTCACAGTGTCACCCGGCCGAGTATTCTGAAGGTTCCCTGAAAATTTCGTCAAAATCGGCGCAGCCGTTTTGGAGCCATTACGTTACATACCTACATACATACATACATCCTATTTTATATATATAGAAGATATTAAATACAAAAAATAATGCTTTTCTACATTAAAGTTTCACGGAAAATTTTTTATAATATCATACATGGAATATTGGTTAAAAAAATAGCTAAATTAACATAAAAGTGGCAAGCAAATGGTTAGTTCTGGCTAAATGGGATGAAAAAAAACTAGAAAATTGCTTCATCGGCAACACTGTATAAAATAGAAATGTAACTTTCGTTCTTTAATGTCTGAAGAAAAAAAACATTAACGTCTAGAAATAAAATAATTCTTCTTTAAGTTTGTAGCAAAGTTTTGCAAGAGAAAGAACCATAAAATAAAAGAATAAAAAACTTCTGTACAATTTACTTAAACGAACTATAATGTGCTGCACATGGCCACTTACATACAAAAATAAAATTTATTGCACCACGACTATAGAGAAGTCTGAATGCATAAATGCTTTATGGAGACACGTATTTGTACTTAAAGTTTAATATGAATGCCTTTATAAATACAAACATCACATCTATTTTGTAAGTCTAATGCAATCTTTAGCAGTTACTACACTGTCTTCATATTGTTCAAAGAAATGCTATTGCATTTTATATGTAGACAATAGAAAAACATATACTTTCTAGACGTTGCCTGAAGTCATTTGCATAAATTTCTATAATAAGAATGAAGAGATATTCAACATTATTATTACGAGTACTATGCCAAAATAAAGAATCATATAAGAGAATGAGCTGAAGTCCTTGTATACTGTTACTCTGAAATGAAAACTTTATCACTGAGTGCAGCAAACAAAAAATCTTAGTTTGGAATGATTTTCCGTCATTTCACTAAAAATTTGGTTTGTAAACAGACCGGTTCGGTCTATGTGCCATCTTTAGTCTTCCTTTTTTTACAAAATTGTACTCCTGCTGTTCGTAATGCAATCCCTTCCGTCACGTATGTCCGCCCATATTTCCCTGTATACTTGCCGATTCACATCGTGTCACTCTTTCATCTTTGTCCGTGTTTCTTCTTTCCCTCCTCAATATCCTCTTTTATCCTCATCCCGATATTCGTATGTCCTATTTTATCGCATGACCGCATACTAATCCGGTATTCTCTCCCTAAACGATCAGTAATCCGAAATATTTTGTTCCTGTTTTCCTAATTTTTTTCGGCTTTGGTGGCTTCCATTTGTCATTATTCTTTTTTTGTGTAAAAATGTCCCAATGGTCCAAATGTTATGTTCGACGCAATGTCCTTCTATTCGTTCATCAACCATCTGTTAAATGTTTTCCGTTCGCACATAACCATGTCCCCCAAAAACGTTCAATCGTCGTCCTTTATGTGGCAAATACAGCAGTTTAACCGTCCTTCCAATGTTTGGTCGTGTACATCCGCCGTCATACATGTGGTTTATCGAATCTGATCCGATGTCTAGTTTTTAATCACTTTTAGTAGCAATTCCGGCTGTTCTTCACCAATAACTCAAGTGTTCTGGCTTGTAAAGTTAGGCAAAGGACTTAATATATCCTTTAAGAAAAAAAATTATAATATTGGTAGAGTTTGCATAAAATTAATCATTAAAAATTAAAAATTTTCTTAGAGTAAATCAATTGATAAATTGATAAATATATATAAGATATCTGATGCTTTTCTGCAAATTGAAGTAGATGACTCTTCTAAACACTTACTTACAATAAACACGCATATCGGACTGTTTCGATATAACAGAATGGTATTCGGCGTTAAGACGTTACCAGCCATTTTCCAACAGGTCATGGACCAGATGCTAGCAGGTGTACCAGGCGCGGCAGCATACATAGATGATATTTTTGTATCAGGCAAGGATGAGAATGAACACACTAAGAATCTCCACGCGGTACTCAATAAAATCAAAGAGTACGGTTTTAAGCTGAAATACGAGAAGTGCGAATTTTACAAAACCTCACTAAGCTACCTGGGGTATGTTATTGATCAACAGGGGCTCAAGCCAAATCCTGAACGTGTCGTAGCTATAATCAATATGCCCGAGCCAACAAATATTACAGAATTGAGGTCTTTTCTCGGCGCAATAAATTTCTACGGCAAGTTTGTTAGCAATATGAGACAACACAGAGGACCGTTGGATGAACTTTTAAAATCTGATGTTTCATGGAATTGGACAGCGAAACACAGACAATCGTTCCAAAATCTAAAGAATATTCTGTCATCAGATCTTACATTGGCACACTATGACCCACAACAAGACATTATAGTGGCAGCGGATGCGTCCGGATACGGACTAGGTGCATGTATTCTACACGAATATGCTGATGGCACCATCAAAGCCGTTTGCCACGCAGCACGATCATTGACGCCTGCTGAGCAACGATACAGTCAGGTGGAAAAAGAAGCTCTGGCCCTCATCTTTGCACTAACGAAGTTTCACAAGATGGTATACGGGCGACGATTCAAGCTTCACACCGACCATAAACCGTTGCTAGTTATTTTTGGGCGAAAAACTGGTATCGCAGTACACCAAGCAAATCGGTTGCAGAGATGGGCGATCCAACTTCTAGCATACGATTTTGAAATAAGTTTCGTGAACACGAATAGTTTCGGATATGCAGATGTTTTGTCACGTCTGATAAATAAAGATAATAATGTTCCAGAAGATTTCGTTATAGCGTCAGTAAAAGCCGAAACCGCCGTTCACATTATCGTCGATGACATCATAAAATCATTGCCGATAACATTTAAGATGATACAGTATGAGACTGCAAAAGATAAGCTTCTGTCAATTGCCCTAAACCATATCAAACATGGATGGCCTCAACAAATAAGTGGAAACAGCGAGCTTAAGTTGTTATTTTACAGAAAAGACAACTTAACACACGTTGACGAATGCATTATGTATGGCGACAGAATAGTAATCCCGCAAACATATCGCAGACGTATACTAAAACAACTCCACCGTGGTCACCCTGGCATCGAGAGAACAAAAGCCATCGCGCGAAGCTACGTCTACTGGCCTAATATTGACAACGATATAAAGGTGATGGTAAACAATTGCAATAACTGCGCAGCAGCAGCTAAAATGCCGATAAAGGCACCATTACAACCGTGGCCTACACCAGCCAAAGTCTGGGAGCGACACCACATCGATTATGCCGGACCGATAGATGGGTATTATTTTCTACTAGTCATTGACGCGTATTCAAAATGGCCGGAAATTATCGAGACGAAATCAATTTCATCGCAACAAACAGTAAAAATCTTAAGCGAAATTTTTTCACGTTTTGGCTTACCATCAACAATCGTATCAGACAACGGCACGCAATTCAAAAGCGCACTTTTTGAAAATTTCATGCAAAAGAACGGCATCGAGCATAAATGCACTAGCCCTTACCATCCAATGTCAAATGGACAGGCAGAACGGTTTGTTGACTCCTTCAAGAGAGCACTCAAAAAGATGGAAGGAGAAGGGACAGTCATCGAAAATATGCACATATTTTTACAAACATATCGTTCAACAGCAAATTCTAATACCGCAGACAACAAATCGCCAGCTGAGATAATGTTTGGTAGGCCGATGCGGACAATATTAGATCAGCTAAAACCGCTTTCGAACCGAAAAAGGCAAATTTCAGTAGGAGCCGCTAAGATGAAACAGCATTTTGATTTTAAGCACGGTGCAGTCCCAAGAGAATTTAAACGATTCGACACCATATTTGTCAGAGTTCCAAACAGCATCAACCATTTTAAATGGACTCCAGGAGAAATTATTGAAAAGAGAGGCGCTGTTATGTACAATGTCAGACTTACAAACGGCAGGATTGTTCGATCGCACTTAAACCAGATCCGTCGACGCTCCACAACAACTGAAGACCATGAGAAACCGTGGGCCTCAGCCCTTGATGTTTTTGAACTAGCTAGAGGGTCGAATACAATATAAAATCTAGGCAGCGTGACAAGTAACAATGCAAAGGCTATGCCGGATGTACCACTGGCCTTACGGCGATCAAACCGCAACCGTAGACCCGTGGACAGATATGTGCCAGCCTAGAGAGAAACTTGCTCAAAAGGGAAGGTGTTACACAGAAACGTGGCAACACCCTTATTTTGGGGACTTGGCAACACTTAACTTCTGCCTGGGTGATTAGCTATCTTCGCGTGCAGTCGTTCAGAAGTCTTTTTGTCATATATGTATTAAATTATTATAGCTTTGAATAAAATAACCTAATAATTAAAAATAACTTTTATGAAATCATAACATTTCAATAATTTGCAGACGGTACACTTGCTGGTCCATATTTATTACAAAATTTAAGCCAGGCTAGTTAGTAAAAAAACACTTTATGACAGTCTCAAAATTAGATATTGTCAATTTTTTTTAGTTTGTAAATTTCCACAAATCGTGTATATGAAATATAGAAATTTAAATTTAGCATATCTACCATTCCTAAATTCTTTTTGAGCCAGTCAAATATACTCCTTGTTCAGACAGTACGACATTCGCATGCTCCTTGGATTCCTGTACCATTAATAAATGTAATACAGGCTCTTACCAATATATAGAAAATTTAAATGTTGTTCCAAATCTATCAGATTTAAGACATACTGATGCTACTTTTATATATGCCCTCCTTTCGTGTCTACAGAATAAAGTGGGATTTAACATTCACTCGTACCCCCATTTCGATAGGTTTGTAGCAGATAAAACATCGAATTATACATTTTATTTATTAAATTCCATCATTCCTTTAATGAAACGTAGTCATATATCAAAAAGTTCAAAATATAACTTGGCATAAGTGTTATAAATGGTAGATTTCATATCAAAAAATGTTGATATACTTTGGAAATGGTTTTGAATATCATTTGAACCATTTTCTATATGTAAAGGGATCAATTTTTTCTCCTCAATAACGTAAATATTTAAATTTTTGTGTTGAAGAAGCGAAATATTCAGTTCAATTCAATCTTATTTGAATTTCTAAGCCTGTAAAAGCTTCTCAGTTATAAATATTTAATATTTTATAAAATTAATAAAAGAGTGCAACGATCATATCTTTTATTTTCCAAGCACTATCCAAACATAAAAATTGTTTTTTGATTAAGAATTTCGAATAATAATCGTCATTTTAAAATGTAAACCTGCCCTGTTTTGTAAATCCCTAAAACTAGACTATGTTAAAATCAAAAATATTACTCATTCGCGGTGAGTCACATAAGGGAAAAGAAAAAGAAAAGATGGCAAATGTCTCTATAAAAATCATTTAATACAAGTAATAAACCCTCGTATATGATGAAGACATTGTAGATGTAAGTCACGCCAGCTGGCAATAACGACATTGCAATTGCATTTTTGATATGTGTGTGCATTGATTGTGTGCAAGTGACTGTGTTATCACTTCATTAGCTTAAATGGCAATTGTGATGTCATACTTTTTAAATATTTTACAATATTTGAGAAGAAATATGAAAAATTATATTCAAATTCCTTATGTAAATTCATCGATTCAATTTCTTTCTTTTTAATTTGCTTCAGATTTTGTTTAAATTAATCTCGACGTTACTAACTAATATGTTAGAACTAAATATTTAAGAAACTCCTTTTGATTAATTTTGCCTCCTCACTAAGTGAGAGGGGACATGCTCCAGATTATCAGTTCGGCTTTAAGGAACAGCATAATACTATTGGCACAGGCTTGTATATGTGGATAGAAGTCCTTTCGAAGAACGGAAATATTATTTTGATGTTTTCACTGATATTTCTCAGGCCTTTGTTGAAATAAGGAATGATAGATTAATACAAAAACTTAAAGAAAATTAACGTAATTCATTTGTAAGATATTTGAAAGGTTTGGGAAAACCTTCGTTATTAAAGAAAGTAATTTTCTATGCACTCTATAAATTATTTAACTCAGACTTCCTCAAGATGGTCCTACATTCTATTATTTATGTGACTCTAACATGGCAATAAATAGAGATATTCATACATGATACACTATTTTAAGCGTTAGTGGAAAATAATTAAGGAACATTCTTCAAGTTAGTAGGTCGCTGAAAAATAATTAAAACTATAGAAAGGAAAAGCCAATGCGCAAAAATATGTGCATATCACGTTTAAATTCCAGAAGAAAGTGTCCAAATAGAGGGTTTACAAAAATGCGAAACTGATTCAGATGAAATTGAAAACAGCTCAATTTAATTGGTTCATATGAAGAAACTCTACATTAAGCCTTGGCTGTACTATGCATTTAACTTATGGAAACCACCCCGGCATATATTTATTATAAAATAAATTCAAAGACGACAAAATAAAATCCGTTCGCTGGTATGTAAAAAAAAGCGCAACATTCTTAATTATAGAGGACACACTTGGCTGAGAATTAGGGGCACTCTTGCTCTTAGCAAAATATGAAAGTCTTAAAGACAAGACTACAATAATTGTAAAAATATCTTTTTTGTCTAGTATTTTATGGATATAAGTTTCTAGTTAATAACAAATTCCAATTCATATACTTCCACCGGTTGCGGCATTTCCAATTTGTAACAGCAATGGAAAACTTTTAGTTCTCTTTTGGTTACAAAAAAATTTCTTTAACAAGTCTTTGAGTTGGGGCCGGCATTTCCTTTTTTATTTCATACATATCAACTGTCAAAAAGAATTCTTCATCTGCTGTTTATTTAGAAAGAAACATTTTTTATATACATTTCTTTTTAATTTAGCAACAAAAATGTGTTCAATTTGCGGAAATTATTACTCTGTTAAATGATTTGGCAAAAGAACCCCAAAAAAAATCACTGAAACTGCACAAAATCAGAAAAATGGAAAATTTATGACCAACAACTTCAGGACAGCATAGAAATTATTTTGAAATATATTTCCGGTTGTCTAGTTTAAAAAAGATCTCTTTTATTACCATGACATTGCTAAAAAAAAAAAACCTTAAATTATGTTAGAGAATCACAACAACAAATCAAAGTAGAAATTATTAAAAACATTTGTAAATTTCCCACTTAAAATCAAACAAAATAAATGGATACTCATACACACAATTATTTGTTGAAATAATTTTTTTGATTAAAAGGATGTGAGGCCGAAACTGTTGGGAATACTCGAACGCCGCTTTATTAATCACATGTTAAGGTAATTTTGTAGTACAAGAGTAAAAAATTGTTTCTGTTATCGTTTATGCATGGACGACACAATCCATTTAATGTGACATTTTTTGTTTCAGTGTTTGACAAATGAAACCATGGAGAGGGACACAATTGAGCAGCGCGATAAGATTGTTGAAGCCTTTTGCGAAAATGGGCGTTGAAATCAAAATGCATTTCGTGCACTTGGTGATTTTTTTGTCAGCTTAATTGACCAAATGTCCACAGTGGATTCGTTAACAAGCAGAATTGTGAATTTGGGCAAATGAGAATTGTCGAGTGATTGTTAAAAAGCAGATGTATCCACAAAGAGTGACTGTTTGGTGTGGTTTATGGGCTGGCGGAGTTACAAGCAGTTACCGTGAGCGGTGTTCGCTATCGCGAGATGATAATGGAGTTCTTGTAGCCAGAAATTGAGGATATATACCTGGACGATATATGTTTCTAACAACACAGTCAACAAAACAATGACTCTTATGCGCGAAAAATTCAACGGCCGTGTTATCTCATGTCGTGCCGATGTTAATTGGCCGTCGCGATCATATGATTTGACACATTTACACATCCTTTTTTTTTGGGGATATTCAAAAGAAAAAGTGTATGTCCATAAGCTAAGAATAATTCAAGAGCTTGAGGATGAGAAAATTCGCCACAGTAATGACATTGAACCTCAATTATGTCTCAGAGTCATTGAAAATATGGACCATCGGCCGGAGGTATGCCACCGGAGCCATGGTGAGCCTTTGGCCGATATTTATATATTTACTTTTTTTGTGTCTTCTATCAGTCTTGAATTTAGGCATTCCCATTCATGCAATTTGAATATTGGGAGCAGAACAACAGTATTCACATTAAATATCTGAGTATTGTCGTATTAATTTGGTAATTATAGGATAGATTTAGTGTTATTTCTACTTAAATTTCAAGAATGATTTTTGTTTAAAATAAGAAAAAGAAACTTTAACTTTTTTATTGTTTTTTCAAATAATATTTTAGGAACGTTCAGTTAAATTTAAGCAAATTGAGTTTAAGAAAATTTTTGAAGACTAAAAAATAATAATGAAAAGGGGCCTTTCGATTCTTTTTATTTTTAGCCAATATGTTTTCTGATATACGAGTATATTTATTAATTTCTAAGCATTTTTGATTTTTCATTATTGTATTTCCTTAAAATTTTTTATGAACTTAGTATTTGCTTTTATTGCTGTAAACTTTTTAAAGCGACGTACGAGTGATGGTTAGAAAAACTTTCAATTTTGCTGAGTATTATTTTGTTTACATTTACTTCTTTTAAATTTATTTTCGTAATGTTGGCTTAAGATTTTTCTGTTTGACAAATCATATTAACAAGAATTTAAGACAAAAAATACAAATGCAAGATAAAACAAATTAAGCTTAATATGGGGTTTCTTCAATTTATTATATAATGCATTGGTTTTTATTTAAGCATGAAATGCTGCAAGGTGAGGTGGTTAAAGAGGTCCAAAGTTAGTTCAATTTACAAACTAGTGCACATAGTTCATGACAGATCCCTTGGTTTTGCTTGTTATGATGGAATAATAGGGAATAAAACTAAGTGCCACTCCTAACTGACCTTGTGTACTAGACTCGTAGTGCGAAGGTCCCAGCTTCGAATCCTGCCGCAGAACTCTGGCAGTTGTGTTTGATAATTAAAGGGAGCGCACAACAAGCCTTCACTGGCTTAAGTGTATGTCGTATGACATGGGCTATCACACCCCTCCAATCAACCTAACCTAACCTAAGTGCTACTCCTAGTCTAAGTCTGCTCAATAGACTCGGTATTAAACCAAAATGATGCCCTGTTAAGAGAATTTGATCCTCTAATACCGATACCCGTTGCTTTCGTGGAAATTCGCTGCATATGTGAGGCACTCTCTTCTAAAAGAGAGTAGGGCTATGATAGAGGAAATATTCGTCATTCTTCTCCTCATTTTCTTGCTAGTACATGCGTTCCCAGGCATCTTTTTGTGTCCCTTGATTAGCTAGTGCTATCTTATTAACAGATACCCGGCGTTCATATTAGTATTGGCCCAACAGAAATGTCAAAGAACAATGTTTATGGCCACTGCAGCTTTTTTTGCCCTAGATTGTTTACCACAGCGCCATGACAGCTTGACGTTTTGGTATAAGTCGAGGTACTTTGCAAAGTCAGACAGCCTAAGCTCCACTTATCCTGAGCTCTCTTGGTGAAGAAGACCTGGTCCATTTTCTGCGAATTATTATTTATAGAATTTTTGAGGCAACATCCCTATATTATCCAGAGTGGTGTCTGTAATTGTTGTGCGATAATATTAAGGAGATTCCCAGATACTACGAACCCAACACCACAATCATGTGTATCATGGAGTCTGATGGTGGAGACAATACTCTCACTATTAAAGTTCCTCTGCTTAGTGCTATGTTTCCTGCCGTTCACTAGCTTTCCAACAAAGTTGATTACTGATTGACAGATGTTCAGTCTACCAAGAGCGACCTTGATATCTCCTGGATTACCATTGCTGAAAGCAAAGAGCTAAGGGTACCAATGCATATACCTTGAAACAAAAACAAAAAAGGCAATTGTGGGTAGTGTAGCCGCCACAGATTTACCTCTCTTATGCTTGTAGACATGCTGAGATGCTGATAGGCGGCAAATCGAAAAGGAAAACTCAATACAAAAAAAGGAGAATTTATTTGATATTTTAATTAATTTTCTAAAACCTATTTAGAGAAAAAGATTAAAATACAAAATAATTAATTTCCCATGTCTCTGTATTTTTTTTACTTTTAATGTTTTATAGGTGTTTACTATACGGCAGTAACAATATAAGCAAACGATTTAATATAGTTAAAGTTACATTCTTTTTATATAAATTTAAAACACATGTAATAATATGCGCTAAAATGAGTAAAATATATTAAAAATTACTTTGCTTTTTTGTGCCGTTTGTCACAAACTACTGTAGTAAATTTTTGAAAATGTTCGTTAAAATATAGAAATTTACCGAATTGTTTTATCAAACTAACGGTAGCATTTTACCGCAAATTATACCGCCATTGCAAAAAAAAAATTTTTGGTCTGTGATTTAATGCTGTCCGAAATTATTGAATTTGTTAAAATTTCTAAATTGCAACATAAAGGTATTTCTTTGTTAAGAGTGCCATTTAAAGAACAGACCTGTAAAAGTAATTTAATGTTAAAGCTATTAATATTCGATATAATTGCAAAAATTCTAAAAGAGCTTTAGATTAATTTACAGTCGTTAGCATTTTTTTAAATTTCATATATCAGAGAAATATTACAGCAGCCATCACGTAATAAAGAATGAACAACTCTGTCAAGCAATTAAGCAAATACCGCTTTTGTTGATTTTTTAATGTTAAAATTAAAAAATGCATTGAAAACCGATAAAAAATTTAAAACCTACTGCAATCTGTAGCATCGTTAATAATTATGTCTTATTAATGTGAGCATAATATACAAACATTCATAAATGGGTATACTTGGGTACTTTAATTAAACCATGAATCCTTTAATTCCTTTCAAAACTGAAACACAATTATTTTTCTCACATGAAATATTTGTACAAAGCGTATACTTAATATTTGTCTCATTTACAGCAAAAATATTAATCATACGTATGCTGGCAAAAAGTTATTCCAAAATGCCCATATATTTAATTCAATCAAGGATAATACGAATTTTTTATATACAATTTAAATTAATAATGTATCTATATTTTTTGACCTTTTTTATAATAGGGTTATTAACACCGGCCTTGTTATTTCGTTAGTCGTTATTCGATAGTTTTTTACGTGTATTTTGTTTTTGTAAAATTAACAAATTATCGAACTGCCGAGTAACAAAGTACCAGTCTGGCAAGCTTGGTAATTTTCTTGTTACTCGGTAACAAAAAACAGCTGTGTTTATTTGTGTTTATATTCTCATTACGGCATTTTTGCTTTTTAATAAATTTAAATCATCTGTTTTGTAGCAAAAGTTACCGCACTACTGAGATAGAACAAAAAGTGTGTTCACAGTAAAGTGTTTTAACAAATTACCAACTAACAAATTACCGGATTAACAGACTCGGTGTGAATTCCCCTAATAATTTGTTTTCTTTATAATTTTTAAGCTTAAGGTCTTTTATTTTTTAACAATTAAATTAAAAAAATAATAATCAATATTTCGATACTCATTGAGTATCATCTTCAGGACATTTCTCTTTTTTATAAATAATAAAATTAAAAAATTAACATTTCAAAATATGAAATAAAAAGAAAATTTTGTGTCATATATGAAAAAATATATACACATATGTACACAATAATAAATAGTTTTTTTGAAAAAAACATATACATATATATAATAAAAAATAATTATTTAGAAACATGTATGTACTTATATATAAATATGTATGAAGGAGTAGACATACACTTTATATAAATGTTCTCCAACATACATACATACATATTTACAACTATAAAATGATAATATGAGGTTTTACTTCTTGTGTAACAAGTGCCCATAACCAAAGACTATAGATTATAAAGATGTTGCACTGCCATACATTGTGTTGCCGATGCTAAATTTTTGATGGGATTTTCCGAAAATCCTTTTGTGTTTATAAAATTACAAAGAGAGCTTGTTTCCAGAGAATTTCTTGTTCTCTGAGAACAATTGCTGAGTTATCTCAGAAATTCATTCTTACATACATACATATGTATATGCATGAGTGAGTACGTGTGTGCCTACAATAAAGATTCTACATACATACATACATATGTTTGTATAAACACCTAGAAATGAAAACAAATAAAAGAAGTCCTCTTTTCATACATATTATGTGCAAATAAGCTGAAGAAAAGCCATAGTTACGGAATTTTTAAATGTAGGGTAAGAATAAGTGTTTTATTGTTGTACAATTGTAACCATATCGATTCATACCGAACTCAAATTGCCTTACTAAATAAATAATTTTAATAAATAATTTTAATAATAAATAATTTTAATATATATAATAGTATTGCACAAAAAACTTATAAAGGAATGATCTATATACCAGGTATATCAGAACGTCTAAAGTGATCAGGAATATATGATAAAGAAAAATATAGAATGGCTTATAAAACGGATAACACATTAAACAAATTATTTAGTAGAACAAAAGATAGAATACATAAGTTAGATAGGTCTAATGTTATATACAAAATACCATGCGATGGAAATAGTAGTAATAATTGCGATAAGGTATATGTAGGTACAACAAAGAATAAGTTAAAAGTTAGAATTGCAGGACATAAGTCTGATCAGAAAAATAGAGAAAACAGTTCACAGAGAACGGCATTGTCTTTACATTGTCATCAATGTAATCATTATCCGAACTTTGAAAATGTTTCAATATTAAACACTGAAACAAATTATAAGAGAAGATACTTTATTAATAATACTAATAATACAAAAAGAATTAATTTTAAGGCAGACACTGAAAATGTAGCGCACAGTTATAGGCACTTGTTACACAAGAAGTAACACCTCATATTATCATTTTATAGTTGTAAATATGTATGTATGTATGTTGGAGAACATTTATATAAAGTGTATGTCTACTCCTACATACATATTTATATATAAGTACATACATGTTTCTAAATAATTATTTTTTATTATTTATATGTATGTTTTTTCCAAAAAACTATTTATTAAAATAAGCTTAAAAATTATAAAGAAAACAAATTACAATTTAAATTAGTAAATAAAATAATTATTGTATTTGCTTTGCATTTAAGCTTTTTATTGAACTACATACCGTAACTTCCCAGAAAAAATAGTTTCCAAAAATATCATAAAAATGAAAAGATACTGAAGTGGAGTGAATTCAAATCGTTTTCGATGAGTTATATATAGGATTGTAATAACCATTCCCTTTTCTGATGCTTATTCACTCAATTGAAAGCCGTCTTCCATATGTTGAAGAAATAAGTTTTTTAATAACGTGCAAAAAAATAATAATTTTACATTGAATAGTGATAAGCATTCCTACCACTTTCTTTATCATTTATAGTTACACAATTTATCACGTAATATAAGTTGGCTAAAGGTTGAGATGGGTAAGCAGGTTGCTGATAATTATAGAATAAAAATTAAGAAACCCTCTTGTTTGCTTATAAAATTAGTTGATCGCTTTGTGAATGTTGATCACTTTTTTTTATAGACATTAAGATTTAGTTTCAGTGATAAGTTATGATATCGATGAACTATTTTAGGATCAAAATTATCTTACTTAAGCTTTTTCTGCAGTAAAGATATGGTATGTACTCGTACATACACGTCACTTTCAACTGAATTTGCATGGCCTTCTAGACTAAAAACTATAATTTGTTGAACGGCATCTATAATGTTACTGTTATGATACCATTTATATTCAAACACATAAATATTTTATTTTTTATATATCTCAACATAATCAAAAGCTTTGTCATAATTCCTACTTCTCTTATATACACGCAATGTACATAAATAGTTTACTTGATTTTGAACAGCTGTTCGATGAACTGAACAACATTTCCTCGGAAATACATGATGTTAATTTGCACTTCGAGGGGAGTGAAAATTTTCCTGAAAGTTCGCTTCTTTCTTTAAATTTGGAATAAACAAAGTGTGTGTGTAGGATGGTATTAAATTTTTATTTATTTAAAAGAACTATCGCCACTATGTATGATATATAATATTGAGCAAATGGCCGCTACCGCTTTGATTAAAATTTTTCATGTCTCTGGCGTATGATTCAAACTAAATTTAACAAATGGCATGGGTGAGGTTGGTCTTGAGGGCCACTATGGCTTGTAGTATATTTGCATAGACCTAAACTTTGAGAAAACTCCACAGGACGAAGTCTAATGAAGTCAAATCCCGGTAGCGAGTTCAAATCACCTCTATGTGAGATGCCCATGATCTTAAATTGCTAGGGCAGAATGCTTAATGTGGCATGAACTGTGTGACATGTAGCGATTTGCATAGAAAATAATTTTTTTATTGAACTGTGATTGTTAACTTGCCTTTGGCAATCAGCTCCACATACTCAAGACTTTCTAGTCTAGTCTAGTCAGAATTTTTTTATAGATTGGGTGAAAGTAAATTTATTGTTATTGGTTCAAGAAAAATAATGCTTTTACATACAATAGATTTAAATAAATAAAATTTTTATAAAAGACAGTATATTCGAGTAAATTTTTACAAATTTGTAGAAGTAATTCCTATTTCAAGTAATTTTTTTCCAGTTGGATCCTGGGATGTCAGAAGCAAAAAGTTCACTATTATATCCTTTGAAATCAATAAAAAAATGATTCTATATGATTCCCATTTTTTTCTCTTGAGTTACTAGTCAGGCAATGTGTATTTGTATTAAGATTTTCTTTTCTGTTGTGAAAAAATCACTAATTGATAATCAACTTATTTTAAAACAACTAATAATTGTCTGCAGCAACCTGTAAATTAGATGTTTTATTGCCATATCTGCCTTTTTTAAATGCTTTCGGTGGAAAAACCAAAAAGAGGCTGTAATCTTAACAAACATAAGAATATTTAACAAAGGGTGATTTTTCAGCAACTTTCTTCTTGGCGCCACTGCTTTTGGCAGCTCACCTAATTTCATGTAACATATTACTGTGAAACATGTTCAGTTCGGTCTGTAATTTTACCTTGAATCGACTTACAAACGAGCAACGCTTGCAGATTATTGAATTTTATAATCAAAACTCAAGCTGGGTTAAGAAAGTGCGTCTGGAAAAATTAAAGTGCGTTTGGAAAATTACGTTCAGCGACGAAACTCATTTCTGGTTAAATAATTACGAGGACAAGCAAAATTGTCGTATTTGGTGTGAAGAGCAGCCCGAAGCATTGCATACCGAAAAATGCAGTGTTTGGTGTGGATTATGAGTCGGTGGTATCATTGGAGCGTACTTCCTCAAAGACGACAAAGTCAGAAATTTTAGTGTAAATGGCGAGCGCTACCGTATGATAATTAACATCTTTTTGGCCCAAAATAGAAGAGCTGGCTGACATTTGGTTTTAACAAGACGGTGCCACATGCCACACAGCATTCGAAAAGATGGACAAATTGAGAGACCAGTTCGGTGAACAGTCTATTTCACGGTTGACGTACTGGAACCCAATATTAATGAATTTATGCGCGAGGTACCGGCCGGTATGTTGGAGAGAGTATGTCGAATTTGGAGCCACCGTATGAACAATTTGAGGCGTAGCCGCGATCAATATTTATATGTAATCATCTTTAAACATTGATTTATATAAATCGTTCTATCGACTCAAATAAAAGATTTTATGCATTTCTCAAAATTTTATGTTTTTTTCAAATCAAATCCGAAAGCCCTTAAAACATTACGCATTAAAATAAAATTTTTTTAGTTGTATTTCGGCAACGGTTCACAACATGATCGAAAAAGTTTTATAAATTATGTAAATCAGTGTAAATAGTAGATTTTCATCAAAAAACGAGTATTGGAACTCATGTTTTATACGGTTTTTAGCGGTTCGGAAGCGATATGATTAAAATAAAAGATATTTTTTTATATATATGAATATAAGTATTTTTTTAATGTTGAAATTGTATGTATTAAGCTTAAATTATGCTTGTGTATGTGTGTACGTAACCCGTATGTGTATATTTGCTGCACGCTAATTCAATAATTGGCTCCGCAAATTATGAATAATTTAATCAAAATGTACTCGTACATTATTGAGTTTACATATGTATGCATAAATTTCATAAAAGATTATTTGACATGATGCTGGCACATGTAAATTTAATTTAATAAAATCAATGTAATAAAACTTAATTTAAAATAAAAGTAAATTGTTTGGCAAACCACATTGTACAACAAAAATGGAGACTAAAATATTTAAATAAATAATAATATTGATATCGATTTTTAGCTACTGTGTCCTTGAAAGACAATGCCATGAAAAGTGTTAGCACAAGATTTAATTTATTGGTTTCAAACTTATCGGCAGTAGATTCAAAGGTGTCACTTACACCGGGGGGTCCAAATGCAAGTATTTTTAAAAATTATATGACGTGTGTGACATAATACGCCATCATATTAAAACCAAAGATTATCCCAGTTTTATATGCCATTTCAGGCCATGAAATAATCCACAATAATGGACCTAGATCACTCGCCATTGAGTGAATTGGGGCTTCCAGCATTAAAAAAATGATGCCACCACTCCAAAATCATCATCAAACTGTCAATCTCTGTGGATGCATCAACTTCTCTATTATGACGTAAGGGTTTTCTTACCCCCAGATGCGGTAATTTTATTTGTGAACATATCCGCCAGGATGGTCGTTTATTTTTCCATTTTTTTTTAACGTTATTGAAGTATAAATGATCTACATACTCGTATGTATGATAGTCAATATTTTAAACTGAAAAAAATCTATAAATATTCAAATGACATGCAACTTGCAGAGATATTTATATTTGCACCAACCGGCATTAATATTTCAGTCATTTCAAAGTTTTTATACCCTATTTTTGAGGTCGGATCAATTTTTTGATTAGAAATTTTTTTCTAAACATTAAGGACATTAGTTTTTATGTCGATGTAAGGGATACCGCCCTCCGAATCCAGCGTAGTCCAGGATTCGTTTACAGAAAGTAAATTAAATAAAACCATGGTCTCCCGCAAATGAGATGAATGAAGAAAAATACTAATTTTTACGTTATAAACCTCAAACCATTTATTATTCGCATGCATTTGAGGATCATAAAAATTAAAAAAATAAATTAATTCAAAAGGAAAATCTCAAAATAAAAAAAATTATGTAATTAAGAAAATTCATAGCCCACTACTAGCAGGTGGCCTCTCAGAGATGGGAAAAAAGCAACCCCAACAGTTCCACTTTCAGAGATGAATAGCAAGCAAAACTAGCAGGTGGCCTCTCAAAGATGGGAAAAAAGCAACGCCAACAGTTCCGCTTTCAGAGATGAATAGCAAGCAAGACTAGCAGTTGGCCTCTCAGGGATATGACGAAAGCAAAGCCAGCAGTTCAGCTCTCTCATAATATCAATCCTATAGGAAATGCCAAGCCAATAATTGCCACAAGATAGAAAAAATCAAACCACAGCGATAACTTAGCAGAATAAATTAAACGAACTTTGTCTATTGATATTGTAAGAATAGCCACACCAAGATTTCTCATAAACCACCAATTGTCTCTGTGAACTACACATATTTTTCAAACTCTCACTATAAAAGCCAGCCCTTTGCTCCCATCCATTCCTTTTTTCTGAGACTGCGTGCATTGTATGCAAAGTAACCCGAGTTATTACTTTGTATAAAAAATAGTCTTATCCCTGGTCCTATTACATATTGCATGAAATGGGACCGCTTCAGAAGCAAATTCGCTTTTATAAATTTTTTTTATATCATTTAATAATTGACGAAAAAATCATTGTATATAAAAATATTCAATTGATTATATAACTTCATTTTTTCCTTGAATTCATATGCAAAATTAATATGGTGCTTGATTTTCAGTTTAATGTGTATCTCTTTTTTGTTATAAAACAAACTAAATTTTTTATTTAAAATACAAAATACATGTATTTATACTCCTATAGTGCAGTGATTTCTTTATTCTCTAATAAATTAAAATATAATGTTGTGCTTAAAAGTCCCATTTCCTTTACATTTCTTTAAATTTTTGCTTATTCTCCTATTTCAAGTTATTTTAAATATATATTTATTTTAGTGCTAAAATTACTTTGCTTTTTTCACAAAAGAAATATAAATAAAACAATAAAAAACAAGAGAAAACAAAATCGTAAAACCACAGATGAAAGTAAAATCGTCAGTAACAAACGAATCAGAAGCAGCAAATGCTTTGAAAACTTTTCCCGACATTTTGGCACATTATATTAATTTTTTTTTGGTAATAAATTTGTTTACAGAAAATTAATGCTGTGTTATTGAGAAAGTAATAAAATTAATAAATTTATGCATACACCTGTACATAACTTTTTTGTATGTATAAAGAGGCATTTTATGTCATAAATCATTCTTAGAAGCTATTCTTCATATAAATATGTAATTTATTCGTTATATGTAAAGGAAATATGTTCACATCTTTGGCAATTTGACAGCTGGCAGCTGTTTTGCATTTAGTGAGGTTTGCCATTTTATGATGAATAAATTTATGTTACAGTAAAGTTCGCAATCTATTAAAGTTGGAACATGAAATTAACCAAATTGTTGCCCATATGCAAAACATCCAGATCCAAAATTAGAAAATAACATATTTAATAAGTTGTATTTGAATTAGATGGTAAAAGCATGGAAACTACTACAACCCTCGATACACGCAATTCCTCGATTTGCAACACTATAAAACATAGTATTGTAACCTTTATAAGTGCAACTACCCAAAAAAGTTGACTTCTATAACTGCAGCTTTACATTTAAATATGTTTTGAAAAAGGGAAATTGAGAATAAACGCGCAATTCTTGCATCAATGCTCCAAGAACTTGCAACAAATGACTCCTTCACAAACGAAGACCCTAATGCATGTATGCACGAAAGTGATGCTTATCAAGAAGTGGAGAAAGAAGCCGTCGAAATTTAAAGTTCAGATGATAGAGAAGTGGATGTTATTGCACCTCCTTTTATTTTAGGATCATTTTAAGACATGTATTCAGTGGGCTGAGGAAAACGATGTTCCTATAAAAGATATTATATATCTGAAGGAGCTTCGTGAGATGGCTGTTATAAAAAATATTAATAAGAAAAAAGTGCAGACAACAATAACCGACATGTTTAAAAATATATATACATATTATTTTCATTTTAATATTTTAATAAAAAAAAGCTTTCTGTTTCATAAAAAGGTTTTCATTTATCACTTTTCTTGTTATATATTTTTCCTCGCTGGGTGCAACAATCTCAATAAGTGCAATTACCTTGATTTCTATTAGTTGCTGTTACCGAGTTCGTACTGTATTTAAGTTCAATTTATTTCTTTCAAAATATCAAAAAAAGAACAGTCATTATAACGAAATTTCTTTGAAAATGCCATCAAAAAATCAAAGGTTTTCCATTATTAATTAACTTATTAATTATTCAATATCTATCAATCAAGGTTGCAATACCTTATGTAAAATATGGCTGTTTGAAAAATTCTAAGAAACTTTCCGCAAGAAACCATTCACATTCGGTTTCATTTACTTACATAAGAAAAGGTATCCAGTGTCATTTTATTGTTACTAGAAATACTTTGAGCAATTGAGCTGTCAATTTGTGGTCTGATTGCTTTGAGTACCTGATAGTTTAAGACAGAAAAGCGAATGCTGCTATTTCTTTCAAAAGGGATAAAATATTATTATGAATATATGACATCAGCGATGCCTGTCAATTACAATATATTCTGTATTTCCATTTTAATAACGTCAAGTTAGCAGGTGGCATAGAAATTAGATTTCAAAAAATATTGGTCTCCATTTTCAATTCCAATATTTTTAACAGCCGGGATTTTCGGATGTGAAATTAGAATTGTTTTCATTAGATTATTTCGAGTGGATCTGACACCTGTTTTTGATAAGTAATGATTGTTCCTTCCACTCCTGGAGGGAGCACAGGGCTTCTGCAAAGCATATCCATCTTTACAAGGGTTGTTGTTGCAGTTGTTTTCGCTCTGCCTGACATTTGTTGGTCATGATGTTTTCCTCCCTTCCTAGAAGAGGGCTGGTCAGAGGGCTCATTGGATGGATTTTTAGCCACTTAATTTTTAAAACTTGAAAAACCATGGCGAAAAATTTTTGTCCAGGGAGCGACGAACCTGGGGTACTCGGTTTTGTAGGCAAGCACTTTAACCATTACACCACGCCACGATTCTTCCAATAGGCCGCAGTTGATATCGGCAGTATTGTTGAAGTAACATCTGTTGAGATGGCTGTCATTTATTCTATCCGTTTTGACAAATGACGTGCAAGTAATACATTTATTTGATTAAAGTGGGTGGGTGTTTTGTTCGTACAATTTGTACAATATTGTTTTTATATTATATTTTTTTTATATTTTGTATATACTTGAAAAAAATACACTTGTATAAAAGAATTCGTATCAATACATACATGAAAAGAATTGAAAATAAAATAATTTGGTGGAATGAAGTTTGTAGTTCCACACACAATTTTACTTCATCTACTCCTATAAATTTTAACTGAAATTATAAAAAATACAATGTTTTCATTGAAATCCGTGTGTAAGCTTGAGCCGATATCATAATGTCGAAGCCATTGGGATTACATATATCAGTACATGGCAATTGGCCATGGTATGACCGGCATCAGAGCTGATGTATACGCAGACACATTTAATAATTAGAAGATAATTTTTTAATGCGAAGTAAATCTTTACGTATATGAAATATACGAAGATATTTAGTCTTTCCGCAATTCTGAATAAATTATAGTTATATGAGAGATAGAAAGCACAATGGCAAAGTTTCTTTCAAAAGTCTTAACCATAACCGAAAAATTTTAATAGACTTTTCAGACTGTACTGAAATATTAAATAATATCTCCATTTTTTGTTATATTCTGATTTATATATTATTTAAGCTCAAGGTCTTATTTACTGGTTAAAAAATTTTATTTGTAAATATCGATATTTCGATACTCATTGAGTATCATCTTTAGTAAAAATTATAAAAATTATAAAAAATTAATTTTATTATTAAACAAACATAATTTTTCCTGAAGATGATACTCATTGAGTATCGAAATATGGATAATTTCAAATAAAATTTTTTTACCACTAAAGAAGACCTCGAGTTTAAATAATATTTTAATCAGAATTAAAATATTAAATTGCTTATGTTTATGACACCGATAATCAAATTTTCGCTGTGCCGTAATTTATTTGATATTTTTGTCAGCGAAATATTGAAAAAATAGCGACTTCAAAATCTTGACAGTTGATAGCGGGGCCATACTGTTGAAGTTACATCTGTTAAGCGGGCTGTCGTTTATTTAGTACCAGTATGTCTTGTCAAATTACCATGAGTGGCTGAAGCGTTTAACAACATGTGGAAATAAAAATCTTTTACAGAAATTGGCATTTTATTCGAGCCCCATTTTACCCGCTTTGCCCATTTAGCGACGAGGTCCATTTTTGGATGAAAAATTTGAGATCCAATAGCTTCCAATGCACCTCGAAAAAGTCACTGCTTGATGTGGATTTCGGGCTGGCGGTGTTATCGGGCCAGCACAGTAAACAGCGGGCCTGAGTTGGATAGATAATAGGGGAACCTACGTGATAAAATTTCAACAGGATTACGTGCTATAAGCCACACAGCTCATGATACACTGGACATTCTACACGCGACATTTTAGGGCATGATCATCTCACGTGGAGGTCATGTAAAATGGCCACCGAGTTTGTACTATTCGGACCCGTTAGACTTTTTCTTGTGAGGTTTTCTCATGTCATGACTCAAGTCTATGCAAATGTGCGGCCTTCAAGGACAAGATACGAGGGAAGATCAATAAGTTCGTCACTTGTTAATTAAAATACAGGTTTTTTTGATAAAAATCATTTTATTTTTCAGCATGGTGTCATTTTGTTTATCCCTTCCAAAAAATAAGATTTGTCGAGGGCATTAAAATATGTTTTTATTTGTGAGAATGAGGGAGAAATTGGTTGTTTAATTCATGGAATTTCGCCTTGAAAACTGCACATGTGTGCACCTTTGCATTGTCCTGGTGGAAAATATATTTTGTTTCGTTTTTTTAAATCTTCATTAATCGACCCAATATCATAGTCTTTGTTGAACCTTCGTAGTGAACAAACGTATTAGCGGGTTTTTTTTTACAAACAAAAATAAAAAAAAATCGTAATAAATACTGATTCGTAATAAATATTGATTTTGTGAAATTTGCTTAACTTGCACTAATAATATTTTTCATATAATCTGAAACAACAAAAACAAAACAAAAAAAAAAAAAAAAACAAAAACAACTGCAAAAAAGTGACTGAGGAATACTCTGCATGAGTACCTCAAAAACAAACAATTGTGAAGTGAGTTCTAACGGCAGAAATGCCTATTTTACTGTGAGTTCTGATATTAATGCACACAATAAAAATAAAAAATCGGATGATAGTCTTTTTCTAACGGCAAAGCCAATTTTTCGCGAGCGATCAACTTCGCTTACTCCAATGCCAAGTAGTGATTCGGTAACATTACCATTGCCTAGTTCATCTCTATTTAAGTCAGCGCCATTATCCGCACCGGGCTCGTGTTCATCACTTAACCAAGTTATCACTACAGACAACAGTAGTCTGAAACGTAAGGTGCCTGTCGGAATGGACAGATATATCACAGTGGTAAAGCGCGGGCGAAGCCCAAATTCTTCAAAGATCTCATCGGTTCCCAAGATATCCAGGGATATCGACGCCGCCTAAGCTAAGCGTCAAAACCGTTTCAAAATATTGCAAGTTGACAGCGACGGACCCGAAGAATCCTCGAAGAAAACCTCAAAACCACCACCAATATATCTGAGACAAAAAAATTCAAACACTCTTTTTCAAAAGCTAATCTCGGTTATTGGTGAAAAGGTATTTCACATTGTCCCAATAAAACGTGGTAATATTGACGAAACAAAGATCCAAATATACGAAGAAAAAGATTTCCGCAAAATGGTTAACGAATTTAAAAAAAGTAAAACAAGTTTCTACACATTCCAGCTTAAGAGTGCTAAATGCCTACAGATCGTATTGAAGGGCATAGATTCTTATGTTGTTCCTGAGGAAATAAAAGATGCTCTCACCCTCCAAGGATTTAAGGTTAAAAATGTCTCTAACATAATAAACAGGGAGAAGATCCCCCAACCCTTATTTCGCGTTGAACTGGAACCAAATGATATTAAACTGAAGAAAAATGAGACACATCCTATTTATAATTTAAAATATCTGTTATACCGGAAAATCACAGTTGAAGAACCACACAAGCGCTCAGGACCCGTACAGTGCCATAATTGTCAAGAATATGGCCACACAAAAACTTACTGCAAATTACCTACTGTTTGCGTTGTGTGCGGTGAATTACACAATACTGCTATTTGCAATAAGTCGAAGGACCAAATGGAAAAGAAGTGCAGTAATTGTGGAGGTAATCACACTGCTAACTACAGGGGATGTCCTGTATACTCTTTCGTTAAACAGGCTATGAGTCAAAAGCCTAAAGTAGTCTCAGCGCAAATAGGAAATACGTACTCCGCCACTTATCCTGTAATGGCCCAACCAATCTCTACACAAGTATCGTATGCTGACGCTGTGAAGATCAACTCCGTTCCCATGCAAAAAGTGTCACCACCAACTAATACAACAAATGCAAATGCAAGCTTTAATTTCAGTCGCCTTGAAAATACTATTGATAATTTGGTGCAAACTATAAACAATTTTACAACAAATATGACTAGCATGATGCAAGAAATGCTGCGAATGCAGAACACACTGCTTCAAGCATTAGTTAACAAGCCATGAACACGTTAAAGTTATGTTTCTGGAACGCAAACGGCATTCGCCAACATAGAAACGAACTTGAGCATTTCCTCACGGTGAAGGATATTGATATAATGTTGGTATCTGAGACTCATTTGACTTCGAGAAGCCTATTTAAAATGAGTGGCTACACCTTATACGATACAAAGGACCCGAGAGGAAGAGCATGCGGAGGATCAGCAATTCTAATAAAGTCAAGACTCAAACACTATATTCTTGAGAACACTTGTGAAGACCATCTACAAGCAACAAATATTTGCATAGAAAATTTTTGTTCAAATCTCGTAATATCATCAGTTTACTCCCCTCCCAGATTTTCAATCAGTGAGGATCAATACGAGGATTTTTACAAAACTCTTGGCCCTTGTCTCGTAGCAGCTGGAGACTACAATGTAACACATACGTTCTGGGGATCGCGTCTTATTACACCTAGAGGTCGAGCATTGTTCAACACAATTTCAAAAATGGGTTTGGATGTCATTTCGAGCGGGGAGCCCACTTACTGGCCTACTGACATACAAAAAATTTCGGATGTTATAGATTTTGGGGTCATGAAAAATATCCCTAGGGATTTAATTCATGTTGAAGCTTCACAATGATCTCTCCTCCGATCACACTCCCACGATCGTTACAATTTGTAGTCAACTAAGAAGTGACTTACCTCACCCATATGTGAAGATGATAAATCGTGTTAACTAGCTGGGGTTCAAAAAATATCTCAGTAGTCATTGTACGGAAAACATCAGGCTTAGAACTCCCGATGATATTGAACTTAACATTGCCAATCTTACCGAGAATATTAAAGAGGCTGCTAAACATGCCACTACCTCCCATCCGCAGACTGGGTTTAATAGAATTTATTCTGCGGATATTGAACGTCTCGTATGTGAAAGAGGAAGAGCTAGAAGGGAATGGCAACAGCACAGATCACCACAACATAAAATCAGACTTAGAGAATGCACTAAACGACTCCAAGAGTTGCTTCCCTCTGAAAAATCTGCTTCTCTTAAGAACTATCTGGAAGGTCTCGATGTCACAGCAGCATCTAATTACTCCTTGTGGCGCGCTGCTAAAAAACTTAAAACACCCGTTGAGTCTAAACCACCCTTGCGCACTTCTACCGGAGGTTGGGCAAGAACCAATACTGAAAAAGGTAACATATTTGCTGGTCATTTAAAAAACGTATTTACCCCAAACTCATGTACTGGTGCTGTTGATTTGCCCAGTGTAGTTGCTCTACCCCCTCGACGCATAAAGTTTAAGATGCGTGATGTGCAAAAACTAATTGCTGAAACCAACCCAAGGAAGGCCCCGGGTATTGATGGAATTAGTAACAAGATGCTGATGAATTTGCCTCGTATTGCTATTAGAATCCTGTTATTTATTTTTAATGGCATTTTACGATTGCAGTATTATCCACACAGCTGGAAACTTGCCATGGTCAAAATGATTCCAAAGGCGGGCAAAGATCTTACTAAGGCTGAGTCATATAGGCCAATAAGTTTGCTGTCAACAATTTCAAAGCTCTTCGAAAAACTGCTCATGACAAAATTGTCTCCAATTCTAGCTGATAATGGATGCATACCGGACCATCAATTTGGGTTTAGAAGTCAGCATAGCACCATTGAACAATGTCATAGATTGGTTCATTTCATAAGAAGAACATTTGAGGAAAAGAAGTACTGTTCTTCCCTCTTTATTGATGTTTCTCAGGCATTTGATAAAGTGTGGCATGAGGGCCTGATTTTGAAATTGAGGACATATCTACCAATGAACATTGTGAATCTATTGGAACGTTACATTCTTTCCCGGAAGTTCACTGTCGTGGAAGGAGACTTCACGAGTGTGCCCGAAACTATCTCATCTGGGGTGCCACAGGGGAGTATACTGGGGCCAGTTTTGTACTTGATTTTTACCTGTGATATACCTTTAAGCAGTAACATCCTCACCTCTACATTTGCCGACGATACAGCCTGCCTTAGTATGCATGAAAACCCTCACGAGGCATCCCGTTATCTTCAGGAACATATTAAGCTGTTGGAACTGTGGTTGAACTTATGGAGAATAAAAGTAAATGAACAAAAGTGTCTTCATGAGACACTTGTTCCCCCATTCGAATCAACAATCAAGTTGTTCCTCAACATTCACAGGTGAAATACCTTGGTATACATCTTGACCGACGGCTTACATGGAAACACCACATTGACTCTAAGCTGATACAAATGAAGCTTAAATTAACCCAGATACATTGGCTGATTGGTAGAAATTCAACCCTCAGTCTAGATTGTAAACTTTTAATATACAAGTCGCTTTTGAAACCCATATGGTGTTACGGAATTCAGCTATGGGGCACTGCTTCAGCTTCCAATGTAGAGGGAATCCAACGAGTGCAAAACAAAATTATAAGGTTAATAACATCGGCTCCTTGGTACATGAAAAATTCAATTTTACATCGACTGCAGAAATTGCAAAATATGCAGGCAAATATTTAACAAAACTCGAGTCCCATCCTAATCCGCTTGCTCGTAACATCTTGAACTTTCCTGGACACATCCGCTTAAAAAAGAGAGATACTACGGCTTTAGTACCCAACACTCTAGATGAAATTTTTTGAAAATATTCTTGTACTTAATGCGACATTTACTTATTTTTAATTACTATCACTAAGTTTATGTCCGACACTGGTTGGGCCTAATAATTATATTTATACTTAAGATTTGAATACTTATTGTTAGTTCAGTTTAATGAAGATACAATAAATAAAATTAATGAAAAAAAAAATCGACCCAATAAGTTGGCACTATATTCGCCGTTTATTGTTTCACTCTTTTGTACGCAGTCAATGTCGCCTTGACTTTATTGTCTGATAAGTCCACTAATTGCTTTAGCGCCGATACAGTCAATTTTATGCTGCTTGGTTTCTAGTGTACTGCGCTGGATACAAGTTTTGACCACAACTGCGAAACGGCGGAAAAACTCGTCCATATTGCGGTGGAAAAACGCCAAAGACTCCCGCGGAGTTGCCACCCTATTGTTTTTTGCGGTCGATTGTGAGCAAACGCGATACCCATTTTGTAGAAAGCTTTCTCATACTCAAGTGATAATTTAAAATTGAAACTACTGAGACATATGATATGCATATATTTTCCACATTATCTCGCACCTTAACTGAAATTACAACATTCCTCCTGCTAACAGGAATCTGTCAGTTGAATTTTGTCAAAATATTGAAAAAGATGCGTTATTTGGTTTGCGTTTGACATCCATCGATTGCAGACTACAGCGTGATTTTAGGAGAAAATATGAAGAATGATTTTCATGTGCTAGACAAGGATAAGGTTGATAAATACTATGGAAATCCTGTATTGTAAATTTCGATGGTCAAAAGTGGTTTACTGACTGTCGCTGTAGCCGTACAATCATGGAAGATGTCGAACATTTCGGACACCTGAAACAGTAAAAAAAATCTGGAATGGTGTTGGTCCATCGGGTGTTGAAAGTGCGAGAGATTGTGGAAGCTATAGGCATATCATGTGGTCTGGTGGTTTTGCGCGAGTATCGCGATCATTGTTTAAACGCAATGTGGACATAATCGTGGGTGTAACGTGAGTAGACAAGAACACAAAACCGAATACGAATGTTTGTTGAATGTATTTATTCTAATAAAGAGTTTAATTTATTAAAAATTCATTACAAACTATTATATTGATTGAAAGTATTAGATTTGGTGAATTAAGGATAATGTAAAAAAATATATTATATATTTGATAAATTGTGAAACCAAGTGATTATGGGGACAGCAGCACTTATACTTCGAAAACTTGAAAAAATTTAATTTTTATCACTCTTCACACCACATGAAATAAATGAATTTTTATATCGAAAATAAGTCTTTTTTAACAGACTTATCATGCTGAGTTTGAGTTATTTTCCTCCACTACTGGCACTACTGCAATGGAAAGTCACTGACCGCAAATGGCGTGAATTGAGAAGAGTCAGTAAGTCAAGTACTTTTATAAAAATAATGATGTTCAGAATTAAAGAAATATATCAATAGAATTGTTGATTGTAATAAAAGCGTGAAAATATGAATTCAGTTGTGTTGTGATTTGCCTTGTGTAGAAAAAGGAATAGAGTGCAACAAATGGAATGGAATAAAATCTACAAAAAAGTGCTAAAGAATTTTAAATGTGTGAAATAGTTCAATTGTTATATTTGCTTTTGTTATTTTTCTAGCAAAAAATGTTTTGATTTAAATAAATAGATATTCATAAAATTGTTTATTCCTGTTTAGGTGCATCAATCAATCATCAAATGTAATAAAATTTTTGTTTTGCTATACACAAATATTAATTCCTGGAATGAGTTCAGGTCTCGCGTGATACATTTTGGCAAGAGTTTAGCAGAAATCCTCTTTTAAAGTGAAGAATTTTCTTTGAGGTATGCCATCTGAACCCTAACAAGAAGCGTTGGACTTCATCAGCTGCGTTGGTCCCAGATAACGAATAAAATATATAAAAATCGTTATCAGATGATAAAACTTCCTGTATTTTTTTACAGTTGAGTAGTTTGAATTAATATGTTTCTTGTCTTAAATTTAAAGTATAATTAAAATTATCTTGTGTTGTACAAGACCTCACATTAGAGAAAGTTTAAGCAACTTATTCTTTAAGCCATGTATATTTAAAGACTTTTGGATGAAACTTTTATGAAATATCATGGCTCAAGTATTCGTAATCGAGCTGTTAGACGTACATATATACGTCCCTTTACACAGTTTCATTTGTAGCCCCAAGCAAAAGTTGTGGATGCAAGAACATGTTGTGAATACAAACTAAACAAATTTGTTGAAGTTGCAAGAAAGTTTGGAGGTAAATGTAATTAGGATTTTCACCTCGAATAAAACCTAAAATTTTCTATTGAAAATAAAAAAGTATACAACAATGTAAATGATAATTCTTAGTATGCAACACACACAGTCCTTGCTACCTTTGCTGCTAAAATTTTCGCAAGTCGTAAAACAAGTTAGTTTGGAACGATTAATACAGATCTCTTACAGAGCATTTAACCTATTAATGAGCAAGTCAATAAATAGCACTTTGAGTTTTATTTATTTTGTAAATCTATTGTTAGTATAAAAAAGACTTGAAGTCTAATTTGAGGTGCTCTAAATAAATGTAAGAAAGCAGATATTAGAAAATATTCTAATTTTGAAGGATTTGAAATTTCAGATGCATAAAAACATGTTTAATTGTCATTATGAAAAACAAATGACCCAGATCAGTCTTAATATACACGTTACGTGGTACATATAGTTGCACAGCCTTAATGAAGAAAAATATTAAGGACGATAAATAATTACAATCGACTATATATGCAATTAGATCTGAAGCGACATAGTTTCTTGTATAAAATATTACTGGCATGTTAGCACCACAAATATAAGCTTTTCAATTTTAATCACTTCACCTCCTCTTTACTCACTTGTATATTTTTTATTAAACATTTGACTATAAATAATTTTTATGGCGGAAAGTTTTTCCATTATTCTATTTGTTATTTATTTTCGCAATAAAAACCATTTGAATTGAAATATATTTATGATATTTCGCGAATATTTTTGCTTTTTTTAACGTTTATCCAAAAAGCGTTGGTAAAAAAAGCACGCTAACCATTTTACCTTTATTTATCAAATATAAATTGGAAAAATGTTTTATTGACAGTAAAGCATAAATATTGGCAAAATGAAGCATATAAACACAGCACAAGTTTCTAAGTAAATGTTTAAACCAAAATCAAAAATTTACATTTGAATAAATAACTTTAAATTCAATTTAACTCCTGTTATTTCATGGCAGACTAACTTCGTTTACCTCTGAATAGAGAGTTTTTATAGGCAAATTCCGATTGAAATATTGTACGGAAACTCAAGTATAAAATCCGCCCCTAGGTTTCCTCTTGTTGTGAAACTGTGCTTAGGAATATATTTTGCTTGGATTGGGGGCATATAAATTTTGGATACAAAATAGAAGTAATGAAATCAATCTACTCAGCAAAAGTATAAAATATTAAAAGCTTTTCACAAATTGTTTTAAGAAAATCTAGAATATACCTGAGGCGAGCTTTTTAATTTTTACAAGACTGTGTGGAAAGTATGTATTTTTTTCTCAAAGAAACTTTACCATACTGGCAGTAGCTGAGCCGAATTGCGGCTGCTAAATATTTTATTTGTTTTTTTTTTTTGGAATTTTTATTTTTGCATGGGCCTAGTTAAAAAAATTCAAGAGCAGTTTACGATCTCCAAAAATTCTTTCTTTAACGAAGAGGAAAATTTAACCATTTATTATAAATGCCACAAGAACGACAAAGTTCTGAGGGTGGAGGGCGTCATACCAGTATTTTTACTGCGTAGAGTGAAGTCCCTTCTTAGCAGTCATATATAATACGTCTTTATAATACTCATAGCATCACAATCTCCGTGGTAGTTAATGGGTTAAGGCGTATTCTAAAACCTGTACAATAAGTCTAGGTTGTAAACTTATGGACTTATTGTACAGATGAAACGCGATTTTTAAAACCAATATGGTGTCATGGGTCTAAGTTATGGGGCACCCCCTCTGCATCTAATATGGGAAATAATCAAAATGGACATAATGGAATCCTCCAAACGACTATGAGCATTCACAAAGAACTTCACACTCCACTGTATAGAACTGGTTTTTTTTTCAAATTGCGTGACACTATATTGCGACTCGCCTGCAACATTCTCTGTTGAAAGGACAAAAGTCGAGTGGACTTAAATAAGCAAATATTTCAAATCTAAGATTCCACTAATTATACTTGTTTACTTCTATTGATATCCAAGAGTCAATAAATAATACTAAATTATGAAAAAAATTAAAGAGAAAAAATGTGGATATTCCGTGGATATTTGTCATGAGGAAATAAAAAGCTCAAGGAAATAGCAGCAACATTACGAACTTTCTTACTTTTGTAAAAAGTCTCTGTCTTGTGGTCAACGAAACCGTAATGAAGAGTAATTGAAGAGTATGGGTATTACGATATCTTTAATTAGTTTTTTATTAATTTAGATGTTATAAGTAAATTGACAGAAGCGTATATTACCCTCTCATTTACTATAACTAGTAATGATTTTTAGCAAGACGAGAACGTGTTAGAAAATGAGTTCCTGTTAAGGTAGAAAATCACAAAGGACTCCACTAATACTCTAGGTACATCCTAAGCAGTCACTTTTTTCTACAAAATGTGTAATTTTCTGTGTGTCTTCTTCATAGGCAATGATGTGAAAATCTTTCTATAAATATTTGAGGCTTATACGTGAAAAAAGGGTTCGTAGATTTTAAGGAAGAGAAAAAAAATCATTTATTCAGGTATTACAAATGGCTCAAGCAAACAAAATGTTAAAATGCCAAATGTTCCTTAATCCTGTAATATGCCATATTGAACACACACAATAGGAATTTAATACGTGTCATTTTACAAAAAATAGAAATGTTTTAGGATTTTTTTTTACTAACGATAAGTTCTTTGTACAACAGGGGCCTTTAAATGTGTGTGTATTTTGATGTGTGACTTCATGTGCACGTGTATGTGAACATGCAACAATTTTGACAAAAGAAAATCATGAATATTTTTCAAAAGAAAAAGCTTTAATTTAAATTTAATTTAAACGCTGTATATATGCATATATAATATTTATGAGAGTTGCAAGGGTTATTTTATTATATAATTTTTGAAAATTATTTCAGGACAGTAGGACTTAAGGATAAATTATTCTTATTATTTTTACTAAAGTATTCTGTATATTAACTATTGTGCATCAATTGTTTGATTCCAAGTACTCATATGAAATTGACTCATAAGGGCCTAAAGGCGGGTTCATATCTATTTAGACGAAATGATCAATGGGGTTAAATAAATGGAATGAAGCAGCTATTTTATCTCATATAAAATTTGATTTTCCGTCTATGAATTAACTGACAACATATTTTATTTTGAGGAATAATTAGAAAAGTATTGGTTTCTTATAATTATCTAAGCTGCCAAAGAAAACTCAATAAAGAACCGTACACAATCAATGATATTTTTTATGATTTATGACAAATGATAGCAATTTTCAGAAATTAAATTTTTTAAAATCACGAAAAAATTCGTAAAAATAAATAAATAAAATTGTCATTCAAGTATATTTTTGAATGGATTACATTGGTTCTTATGTAGAAACATTTGTTAATAAAAGTTCAACTGATTTTAAAATTATCGACATCAATATAAAATTATTACATGAATTACTTACCAACATCTTTGACTGAAACTGTGGGTTAAATTTTGCATGTAGTTGTCCATTATCTTGCTACCAGCTTCAAAGATCTCAGTAGGCAACACATATAATAATAAATGTTTATTTCGATTATCTCCGAGGATATATTTGAGTTGATTAAATTTTATTGGAAAAAGTTTTTACTTAAAACCTTTTTAAGAGTTTTTTTTAAGTCTTGTTTAACGTAACCTTCCCTTGCTTTCATAAGTTATTTAATATGTGATCACCTCGGAAGCATATACAATTTTATATAGTCATCCAGGTATATAAAAATAGGGTATGAATATTTTTTCAGAGCTTGTTCGTATCCAATCAGAATTGGTGGTCTAGAGGAACCCACACCAATTTTTTACAGTCTCATTATTATATTCAGTAAAATATAAGATTTTTATATATTACTGTGCATGGGAGTTACCCTTACTCCTGGTCCTTGTACAGTTGTATGTACATATGTTGTGAAAAGAGTTCACTGTCTACAAGAATAATATTTCCTTGATAGTATTTTTTTCAAGTTTTTGCAAAGTTCTTAAAATATGAGGTTATCACGAAATTTTAATCTCGAAAATATTATTGAAAACCATTTTCATGTTTGCATTACATTGGTTTCAATTTACTTAAGTTAGTGAAGTGTCAAATGAAAAGCAGCCATTTTCTCATTAATTTAGTCCATACTTGGAAGATAATTAAATTTATATTTTTTTTTTTAATTCAATTAGCCAGTGGTCAAGACCAAAATAATCGTTTCTAGTTGTAATTGGATTAGTAAATTCATTTTGACGAGATTACGTTGACAATGTTGAACATGCGGCACTATGTTCTCCAGAAGAGTGAAAAGAACACATGTATTGTTTCACATGGAAACAGATCACATTTGGCTCAGAAGGACGGATACTCTCATTCTTAGCAGAACACAACAAACTTAAAGGTGATGACTTCAAAAACTGCAGAAACTATATTTTTTCTTTAGCATTGACTAAACTTAAATGTATAATAATTAAAGAGTTAGGATTTTAATAGTTATTGTTATTTTAGTTTTTTTTTCAGTTTGATGATTCAAAAAGTAAAAACATATGCAAAGAAAATATCTATTGTATATTTTAAAAATAATTTAAATTAAGATCTCAAAATGTTTTGCATTGGAGCAGATCAATGATTTGAAGAATTTTCATTTTATATGAGAAACTAAAAGACATTTGTTTATTAAACTTGCATTTTAAATTTTTGTTCATCTTTGTTTTAATAAATTAGTTAAATAACATTTTAAGGGAATAAATTCAATAACTTCTAGCTTTGAATTCTTTATCTTTTTTAATTTTACTGAAATTTTAAATTTTGTAATGTATTCATATCACTCGAATTCACGGCCTGTTCATGGATTTTACAAATTCTTAATTTAGTAAAACCGTCTATATTATTGTTGTTAATAATTATTCTTTTAAGAAAGTTTGTTAAAAAATTTATTTCCCTCAAAAGTTGTGATAGATCGTTTGGAAACTAGCTCAGCAAAAATTGCCAGCTCTGCAGCTAATGGCAAAAACGTTATTTTATTGCTAGTTTACTTTAGCGAAAACGTCAAATTATATGATGAAGATATGTAAATAAATTCATTTGTCATTACTGTCATTTAGGAATGTAGCAACTTGGTAAAGTCCCCAAAAATTACATGCAAAGTATTCTGTTTTATTTCAACCAAGTCAAAAAGACAAAACAACACAGATGCAGGAAAGTTATATATTTTGGCATCGAAACTGTCATAAAATGAAGAAAAGTTAATATTTAATTTTTAACTCTTCCTAAATTAAAGTTTTTCTTTCTAGCTGATGGTGATTTGAAATATAGAAGTTTAATTGCATCTAGTTGAGGGCAGGTCAACAGACTTGACCATCAAGCTTTATATGTTTGACAGTAATGCTTTACTTACGAGAGATTCGCTTAGTCTAAGTAACGACTAAAAGGTATAAAAGCTTTGCTTATATAAAATTTAATTGACAAATTAAGCTGAGCAATTGTTCGAAGTATTTTCCCAAATTAGTACTTTTGAAAATTTTGAGAGCAACCTGATGAAATTTATTTCCAAGCAAATAGTTAATATTCTAATAATATCCTTTAATATTTCAAGGCCAATAATAACAAACATTTTGCAAAAACAAATATTTAAACAAGTAAAAAGGAGAAACCTTTATTTCCTAAAAAAAAAAACAAAATGGGAAAGACAAACATATAAGACTTTTCAAGGGATGCAAATAAACATTTGGCAAGGAAATCCTGTGACTTTTACATTTCAGAGGAAACACAAAAGGAAGGCAATTTTTGTTTTAGCAACAAACCGATTTCTGATTTCTTAGAGAAAAGGCTTGTTAACTGAAAAAAAAAACATATAAATTTTCTGCTAAAGAGCTAAAACATAATGTAACAAGAATTAGTCGTCGTAAGTATGTAAGTCTAGCAAAATTTGCGCAGACTCTGCACTGAAAACCGATATTTAAAATATGGATTTTAAAAGTTAATTTAATGTTAAATGTTGGTATTTTGAAAGAAGCTGCTTGTGTGATTCTCAATTCTCAGTTCTTTTTTTTGAGTTGGAAAGCTTAGTATGTTTTAGAAATTAAGCAAATATAAATTTTGGCAAAAATATATTTTATTTTCTAACATAAAAAATATCGTTATATAATTCATGAAATATTCCTTGCAAGAATTTTAAACTTTTTTTAATAATAAAAGTGACTTTTATTCGGTATGGTGAGCAGCTAGACTGGGCAAGAGTAGACGACAAAAAGCGATTCTAATTGTCAACTATTAAATAAATGGGTTTTTTTCAATCACCTCTGATGATATAATGGTGCAGTAACAATAATATGTTTTTGGAATTATCTTGCACAAAAAAAAAAAAATTATAATAATTGTTTTCATATTGATCTTTCTAGATCACTTTCTTATGGGGTGGAAAATTTCGATGATTACCATAGTGCTAAAACCAGAAAAGTCCATATGAAAGTGGAGTTTTATAGGCCTATAATTCTGTTCGGTTCTAGTGTCAAAACTATTTAAAAATTATTTACGACCAAGCTGACACCCACGCTAAAGGAGAGGGGATGTAACTGGAATCTTCAATTTGGTTTTGGGCGACAGCACAGCAGAATCAACAAATGTTATTGAAAGCCATTTAACTGGAAAAAAATTCACCATTAAAGAAGTTGACTTTCACAGTCCATTAAAGCAGGAGTTCCACAAGGCATCATCTTGGGTCTTGTGTTATGTTTAATATATACGTGAACAAGCAATGATATTCTCACATTAACTTTCGCTGATGGTACAGCTTTTATATGCATAAACTAAAATTACAAAGCACCTTCAAAGTTACAGGAATACAGCAATGGGAAATAAAAATCATGGAACAAAAATGAGCACATAGTACGTTTACATTGTGCAGTGAAACGCAACAATTTGAAGTTAATAACTTTGATATACGCATTGACCGTCTTCTTAAATGAAATTGGAAGCACTTCAACTTAATTGGCTTATTGGAAGAAATTCTACTCTAATTCTAGATTGTAAACTGCTTTTCTACAGCTCGATTTTAAAATCTATATAATGCTATGTGGCACAGTCTCGTTATCTAATGTAGAAAAAAATTTAAAAGCAATAAAATAAAATTCTCCTTTCGATAACTGCCTCTCGGTAGTATGTAAACTTTTCCTAAGAAAACTTGAGTATCATCCAAATCCACTAGCCTAGACCACTAACAGGTTTAGAGGCCACATTCGGAGAAGAAGGAGGAGTTCTTAGCCAAAGAGGAGAGACTTGAAGACAACCACAGCAGAAACTAATTTTTGTTTGTCTGACATTTGCGTTTTGAATACTTATTGTTTGTTTAATTTATAAGGAAGATTCAATAAATATTAATTAGTGATGCAAAAATCACCCATTTGAGTGGTGATCTGGTGCGTATTCGTATTATGAACTAAAAGAATATTAAGTATACGCTCACAATACTATAAACCCTCTGCGACGGACGTGATGTAGTTCTCACAATTCTAATGATGTGGTAGACTACCAGACACCATTTCAATGGCTTATATTTTCCAAGTTCCATATTGTAAAACTATTAAAACCATTTTGTTTATTGTTTATGAGTGTAATTTATTATTTATATAATTATTTTTCTAATTCCAAGCGAAAATCGTGTTACATGTTATTTATCGGCATGTCGTGAATTTTCTGTAAAAAATTTAGACCTGTAATAGAAAAAAAAACAATAAAAAATACTCGGTGGCGGGAGGCGTATATCTTTGCCAAGAGCCCTGGTGAGCATCATTCTCAGTTCTCGTGGCAACCTTTCATTGTATACCAGGGATTTCATAAAGTCTAACACCAATTCTCTTGCCAGATTGAGAATAAAAATTTTTCTTCTCATTTTTACGTCACTGTCAGTACACATTTGATATAAGACAAATGTATTAATACCAACCATGTCTAGTAGTCTTTGAAATACTGCCATTGGCCATCGACGAGTTTTTCGGCTGCATGAATATATCGAACACTTTTTATCAACTTCGTCAACTCCTCTTTTTGTTTGATTGTAATCTATTATCATAACAGGGTTTTTTTTATGTCAGAAGACGAAATCAGCAGAACAGATTTTTTTTGGTACATAGTATATTCTTTGGTAAAACTATACATGGAACACCCGACTTCTTTAGTTTTGCACGGTAAGAAAAAATATGGTATCTCAGGTTTATTTTTTTAGAGTTCCTAAGTAAGTTAATCCCTTTTTCAGCAGAGCTTCCGTAAGTGGTATAAAGCTAAACTAATTGTCAGCCGTAATGTTTCGGTTTGAGAGTGGGGTCATTGCATTCATCATCTATATCGCTGAACTCATGCTCACTCTCTTCCTCCAACGACTGTCGTATTAGCTCATCGCGGTTTTTAAAAGTTCCAGATGACGTTCTCTCAGAATAGTGTTGAACTTGCGATGTGTTTGAATGCTGCATTATAACAAAACTAAAAAATAACAATTTTTCTGAAGTGTTGATTGGCAGACACTAAGGAAATATAATAATTTCACTGACATGTTGTTTAGGAGACACTAAGAAAATATAACGAAAATACTGATGTAGTTGTCTCTAAGACACCTACCTTAATATTGAAGTGGTTGACTAGCAGACACTTTTTTGCTTACACTGGCACGTGCACTTACTTCAATCGATCTAAACACAATGGCATATGCTCTTGTGTTTGTTGGTGTCTGCTAGACTACCACGTCATTCGCAGAGGGTAAATCATAGTCTAACTTTTGAGTAGTTTGCTGAAAGTAGCAAAATAATTTCATATATATGTAAATATTAGGACATCCCATCAGTTATGTGTTAATAGAAATAAAAAAAAATCTAATGAAATATTTTGCATTTATTAGGGCCGCGCTCAGTTTAAACGAAACGGTGAGGAAATTTCAAAAGTAACAATATGAATGGACTGTAATAATTTATTCGGACTAGTGCCCGTAATCTTCTTCAGAAATAATTTAGCATAACGGATATTCCATAGTGAATGAGGGAGTTTTGACTTTCTTTTCAACCTACAGGCAAAGCACATTTCTTACGAGTAATTTCTTTCAGCAATATAAAATCATAGTAACTTTTAAAGGGAAAACCTCCTAGTATGGGGGCTAAAAGGACAATAAATAAATTTATTATTCAATGGCTGAAAATTTTATTATACATTTTGTATATCCCCGTGCAATTTTATTGTCATCCTCTTAGTTTATTTATTTTTTACTTGATATACATTCGTCCTTAGAGCTTATAATCTCCGCAATTAGACGCAGTTATATATAATATTCCAAATTTCCTTGACCTCTTGGAACAGTTCTTTTTATAAAAAATTATATATAATTTATCAAAAAATTTATTGTAGGTTTATGAGTTGCATTTCTTATTCTGTCCATCGAGGGAAAAAAGTATTTTTGTACACTTTTTCAGAAAGAACAACGCAAGAAATATTTATGCAAATAAAAAATACTATTATATAATTATTAAAATATGATGTGCAGTACTTTAATATATTATTTGTGAAAAGTTTTCATTATTTAAGTTTCACTATAGTTTCTGTTCAATCAAATACTCTGTTCACACGGTCGTGATTTGCTCTCTTATCGCCCTACACATGCCACTGATGTTTCAAACAGCATGTTTCCCCATAAAAATCCTGAAAGCGGAGTACCTTGAATATACTTGATTCGTCCTTTCTACCATTTATTGCATCTTATCGCTAGTTTGTCTGAACTAGTTCTAAAAACATAATAATTATGTATAAGCAAACAAAAACTAAAATTATATACATAAATTTGTGTGTGAAAGGGAAAACTTCAAAATTAAATTTAAGATAAAAATTACTACAAAATATATAATCTTTTTCGTCTAAAGAGTACATATGATTTGTCTAGTGCCAATGAAACGAAGGCATATATCCAGCTCAGCCAACAACAAACAATATTTTTTTAAATATGAATAACGAAAAAATAATGAATTTAATAAAAATTAAAATATAAATTAAAATGAAGTGCTCAATGCAAGTGCTTCATTTCGCCGTGTGAACATGCTACAAAAATCAATAAGCCACAATAGCGTCGTTGTTAATTGAACATTTGTGTTGTGTTTTAGTCAGCTTAATTTTAAATACACACACTGAAACAAACAAAAAATAACCTCTGCTAAGCAATTTGCAAACATGCATTTGGATATAGAAATATTTTCACGTAAAGAGCTTCGCATATGAAAGTGTGAATAATTGCTTATTTTCCTCAATAGTATTACCGTTTCCGTTGAGTTGTATCGCTAAGGCTGAACTACTGTTTCGTGTAGCATGTAGATATATTTTCAATATTTAATTGTTTTGCGGTAAATGTTCATAGCGACGCCTATTCAGGTAAATATGTAGCGTTCGAAATCAATTCACACTTTTGTGTTGTTTCCTGTTAACGTTGTTAGAGCTTTATTGCACTTTTAAAGTTTCTAAATTGCCATTAATATATTTGAAATTTGTGTAGAAGATTAATTTCAATAATGTTTTTTTTAAGATTATTATTAATTGGGCTTTAAATTTTTTTGGTATATATTGTGCTTAAATATTTATTATGATGGTTTTTGAAAGGGATATAAATATATATTTCGGTTGTCTATTTTTCCTAGAAAACCTTCGAAATTTGTCCATAAAGAAACATGTTCATGTATAATTTCTTTTCTGATGTTATCAAGCCCCTGAAATTATGTAATATTGTTATAATATCGCCATATAGATTAAGTAAGATCGAATGGTCTAATTTTTTGGAAAAGATAATATGCTAAGGACCTCAATTTATTTTGTGTAATATAACAATTGATTTTGTTCCGGTTTGCGCAAACATATTTCACCAGCATTTCAATGTCCTCAACTTTAGTACCAGTAACGTCCTTGCAGGCCTTCATTAAAAATTTGACAATTCAACAACTGCATTTTTACTGTGCACATACTTTTTAAGTTATTTTTATTTTTGATCACTACTCTCTTTTATTTGCATTAACTACAGCAGGACTGACCTTCGTAGACTAGTAGGTAGTGTACTAGACTCGTAGTGCGAAGATCCCAGGTTCGAATCCTGCCGCAGAACTCTGGCAATTTGTGTTTGATAATTAAAGGGAGCGCACAACAAGCCTTCACTGGCTTGAGTGTATGTCGTATGACATGGGCTATCACACCCCTCCAATCAACCTAACCTAACTTAACCTAACTGCAGCAATTATTTTAATGTGGAAAGTTATAAGTTTTAATTTATTTATTTTATTATTTTTTTTTTGACTTTATACGAGAAAGCAACCAATAGCAAACCACAAAATGAACTAAGAAAGTATTTAAATAAATTAATATTGGAACTGTATTTCGGTTTGTTTCTACAAGAAATAAAATTTCAATATTTTAAGCCCTTTGTAACGGCCAATAAATTATTGGAAAATTAAGAACAACAATAAGGCAGTGGGGAAAAGTAAATACATTTACTTGTTGTTACTAGTGCTGAATAAGGACAACAGCAACAATGTTCAGTTGGTGGCTGGTGGACAGTTAAAAATACACGTGCAAAGAAATGTAAATGAGCATAAAAATTACCCAAAAATACGTTTAGTTTACAAGGACTCTGTACGTGCCATTATGTTTGAAAATTCAAAATTATATTTGTAGTTTAACCACAATAGCGATTATACGAGTAGATTCCTACAAAGTACAGAAAACATAAAGCAAATGGAATGTAAAATCATCATCATTTAGGAAAAGTTTCTTTCTTATTTCGAATTCAAGTGAAACTTATGCAAATGAGTTGAGTTTTCTTTCTTGCGGTTAAAATAAAAAAGTAAATAAATGGAAAAAATTTAACTTTTGGAACATTTGCCGATTCGCATGATTTTCAATATGATTTGTATAATAATATTTTGTACGTACGTAGTTGTATACTGGCATATATGGACGACCATCATCATCCTGCATGTCCACAGAGTATCTACATGATATTATGTTTTCTGAGAACCACCTGCATGTTTTCGTAAAGTATACCTTTTTAGCTAAAATAAAGTCCATTAAAATAAAATAATATGAAGCAAAATTATAAAGTCTAAAGGCCCTCCTATAACGTGTATAAGTTGGTTTAAGCAACTTTTAAAATTTACTGGAAATTCCGTCAAATGCTTGAGCAAAATTTATAAAATTTTTTGATGACTATTATTGCACTTAAATAAATATGAAAATCGTTTTAGAATATTTTTAATTTTGAATAACATTTAATATTTTTGAATTCTCTTTATGGTTATATATACGATAGTTTGCAATTATTCATAGTTTAATTGGTTTTATTTTTTGTTGCATCAGTATAGAACAGGAAGGGTAAAAATGGTACAATTTTACGTTTATTCAAATCGAAAAACGACAGCAGGACAACTACAAAATTGTTCATGATTTAGCACGTTTAAGTGAATAGATGTATAAATTTATGTACTTCTTTAAGTTTTCTGAAAAAATTTATTTATCCCAAATAAAGCTTTTAAAAAAGCTTAGCAAATTTATTCCAATTAACGTAATCAATAAGAGATCCAATTGAATACTAACACTGTTTACAGAAATTTTTCTTAACGAACAGATGAAATTTGATAAAATTTATTAGCAATTTGCAACTGATGTCAAAATATTGAAATCGTGCAAGGATTTGAGCATTAGTAATTTCTAGGCAAAATTCTCTGATATAAAGAATTAATATTTAGAAATTGTAAAAAAGTAACAAATCGTTCATTTGCAAATGTGAAAAGAATTTTCGCTGGCCAAAATATAATTAAAAATATCTATATATAGCAGATTTATATTAAATTCACAAATTATAATTGGTTTAATATAAATGTGTTAAATAACATGTTACCAAATTGTTAATTCTGATCTTAAAATCAAACAATTGAATGTAATTGTTTAGTCTGTTGCGTTGTGTTTTCTATATTAAATATTATATTTCTATTAAATCACAAGTACAAAAATATGATTGAATTTTATGGATTTTCCATATAGTATATGTTTATTTTTGTATATGATAAAATATTCTTTGCGATTTCTGGCCGAATGATGTTTTTGCTTATAACCTTTATCATATAATTTTGGATTTTCGCTTACTACCAGAAGAAATTTGTTTTCATCAAACGACACTTTTGCAAAATTGCTTAAATTTTAAATTCAAATACATTTAACATGTCGCGTCGATCAGTTGACTATATCTCCCTAAGCGGCAACTACACTATGCGACGCGACATTTTATTTCGCCTCCATAATTTACCACCATACACTCCCTCCCAATATTCGAAGAGTGTTCAAGAGTGACATATTACTTTTATCAAGAATTATTTATTCATCTTGTTCCCTTCAAAGTTGTGCCTTTCAGGTGCAATACCTTTCTAATAAAGTATATATGGTAAAGTCTATTATATTTTAATATTCTTAAATGGATGTATATATTTTGATAAAAATACAAATTTATCACATTTTTCGAGCACAAATCGTACATCCAAAAACTCGGGAAACAAATTTACCTGACGAATTTTCTATAATTGATTTCTATTCATAAATAATAATGAATACAATTTTATGGCTACTGTTTATCGGATATATATTGGCAAATCTGCTTATAAGAAGAAAGATATCGGTGCGGCCTGTGTTAGCACTTCAAAATGGAGCAGCAAAAATGAAGACTAAATTGTTCAAATTTCTAATGTATAGCTTTTAGTTGATTCCTTTATGCAGAGTATTTTGTTTTTAGGGGAAAAAAATTAATATTTTAATTCTATGCAAAAAGGAGTTTTTAAAACAGTGTTCAAACAAAAGTAATATTCTTTGAAATTTCCTCTTTGTGGCTTGTGGCTAATCTTATATACATATATCTAAAAAATTTAAGCTTATTTGCTTTTAACTTTCTTTAGATGGAAGTGAAAAAATCTCCGGAATTATTAGCAAACCTCAAGGCAAATATTCAACCGTAAAATGATGTATATGTATAAGTGCAATGGATAAGAAATGATATTATGTATTTTATATAAATACGTTTTTTTTTAGAAAAACCTTTATTTAATAAGAAATCTTTGGCTTTCGAACAGAAACTCTGCCGGAGGAAGCAGTCGAGAGACATATTCTACAACAAGCCTAATAACATAAGAATAAAAGACATTTAGTTGTGTAGAAGCTTGCTCGACTTTCAAAAACAGCTGACTACAACATACATATGGTAGCATTCAAGGCGAAATCGCTACATTCTCCTATTGGTTTTTTTCTTATAGTTCGAAATATGATAAAACTGATGTAAGTGCTAATTTAGACCAAATTATTTTCCTTTTGCTGTTATATGCCGACAAATGAAATCGAAAAGAAATACAGCAGTTTAGTTTTAAAACGATTACAAGACATTTTTATTTTAAGTTTTAAAAGCGAAATTTATTTTTCAGATCAAAACTTAAGAAAAAAATTTCGTTTGCCTATTTGTATTTAACACAACAATGAAAAACTAAAAGTTGTGTTTCCTTTCAATAAAAATAGAAGAAAATAATAATAAAAGATGCCATGGCTGGTTTTTATAAAAATGAGATGTATATCATTTACATTCTTTATATTTACAGTAAATTCAAAATTATTTATATGGGTAATTTTTTACATAATTTTTGCACAGTATTGTACAAAAATTCATTCTTAGACATCTGCCGATGTCAACAAATTATACATAATCTTAGTACCTCGACTTCATTTTTGATCCACTGTATGTATAAATAAATATATCTCTAGATTAAAAAGACAAGACAAGTTATTTAACTTGAATAAGTTGAAACAGAAATACTACTTATTTTTCATATTCATAAATACACACACACGCACACATACAGTACTTACATACACGCAGAGAAAATATATGATTGCTTGCTACACATCCTTAAAATTATTAGAGAATGCCACTGTAACATAATACTACCATATGTGGTAGTGTGCTTATATACTTCTTGTTATATACTACTTTTGTATGTAATTCATTTTTTATGTATTTATTTCTTTTGTAAACTATTTTGTTCGTACGATTTGAATAATCGACCATGTTTCCCAAATAGATTAATTTTCAAAGATAAATAATGGCTCCACTGATGCTTTGAATGTCATACTCGTTAATTTCAGTTCAAATATAATTTCTTGTATTTGGGTCGAATTTAGTCGATTTGAAAAGTAATATTGATTATTGACAAATAATCATTCTAACAATATATAATTGAGACAGTAAAATAATTCTTCTTAAAATAGTATTTGAACATTCATTTACTGCCTTGAGCATCTCAATGTATGGTTTTATACACTATTATTAAGGATCATGGTAGTGCACCTTGGCAAATTCAGGCTTAACCACACAGTGTGTATGCAACACGAAACCATTCGCTTCGGCATGCACTTAAAGATTTCGATATGGTTGTAAATCTAATTAGGGTTTAAGTCAATAAAATGGTTCCATGAAAAATGGTACCAGGCTGAAAAATTTAAGAGAAAAAAGGGCCTTAAAATATCCCGTTGTCGTTTTCAAAAGGAACGTTTTTGGATTCTGAAGTAGAAAAAATTGCCAAAAATGAAAAATGGCCCAGAAAACATAAAACAAGAAATTGCGCCAGGAATTTCTACTAAGAACAATAATAAAATGTTGTGGTGATTTTTTCTATATTTTTGGAGCCATTATTAGTTCTTTTTTAGTTTTTTGTGGCTTCAAAAAAAGGAAAATTTGCCCCAAAATTCGTGTTATTTTTTTATTATAAAATTTTTGCGCTGTTTTCAATTTTGGTTCGGAGCTATTTTTTGGGACCATTTGTTGTGGAGCCAATTAAGTTGTTTTTTTTTTAATTTTTGGGAGCACCATATGTATTTAATAAACAACGTTAAATGTTTTCTAACAGCGTTAATTAATTTTGTATTAGAATTTTTATGGGAAACTGTGAAAAAACTTTGCTCATATTTTACATCTTTAAAATATTTAAATATTTATATAAATATATATAAAAATCATACTTTGGAGCCGATAAATTTTTTACAAGGATCATGTTGTGGTCCTTAACTGCCAAATAATATTTTTCGTAGTGTATACACATACAAATATAATAAAAGCTGTTTATGTTCTCTCGTGTACGTTATTAAGATTAAAGAAAAAACAAAAGAAAAATAAAACATAAAATAATATTAAAGAAAAAAATTTTATCTAAACTTTTTAAATGAAGCGAAACTAAATTAAAGGAAAACAAAAGAAAAAACAAAATAATAAAAAAGAATATTGAAGGAAAACGTCTATAGTCGAATGCGTAATTCATGTATGTACGAGTATAATGCCCAGTTTTTAACTTAATATTTAAATATGCAATTAGTTAAATTTAACATAAATTTAAATTGTATTTAAATACAGCTTCAGTTTTTCAGTGTTAAATAATTCTTGCTATTAAATAGCAATGAAAATATGATAGCACTATGAAATGTTGAAAAATTTATCGATAGTTTCAAAGAAAACAGCTGTCTTTTTGATAGGAATCCCTTTTGTTGCCTTTTTTTATTTATAAATATACTTATATTTATATATATGAGCATATGTATATACTTACATACATATATCTATAATTTTTAATTTAATTTACGTATATATTCTCTTTTGTTTAACAACTTTTAATTTCTAAAAAATATGTTTTAATTTCTTTCATTGGACGTAGAGATGGGCGCGAAACATGCACGATCAACACGACGTGTTCGTGTTGAAAGTGTAAATCTTGATAAGTTACTATTTCTTAACAAAAATATGTAAATAACACATAGATATTTATTTGCAAATAACTAAATATATTTAAGTTTATGTGATTCTTTTATGTTAAAACAAAAATATATTTGTATGTACATAAGTACATATGTATGTACATCCATACATAAGTGAATTTAAGTTGAAAATTTTTTTTATTGAATTTAGTTTCGTGCGTGTTGGTTGGTCTCGTGTTTTGAAATTTTTTGCCGTGCGTGTTTCGTTCGTGCTTGACATCTTGGGTTTCGTGTTCGTGTCGTGTTGAAAAAATCCAACACGCGCCCATCTCTAATTTGACGCCAAGAAATTGAGAGGTAAACAAACGGCAAAATCATATGTTAACTTCTGGACTTTAAATAAACTTTAAATGCCCAATGTTGCTCATTTAAGTTGCAATTAAATAAGCCTTGAAGAACTGTATTTCGGATTTAAATGGCATTTAAAGCTAAATGGCATTTAAATACAAAGTTAAAAACTGGGCATAAGTGTACAATATTTCTGGAGCAGGATGTGTTTCAACTTTATCACTTATAAGTAAAAGTATATAGAAATGCAAGTGTTGTAATATTATTAATTTGTGTTTGATATAAGAGTTTTATTAGATTTGGGAAGTCGAAAATAAATATATAAATAATGGCTGCTAAAGCTGCTAATGAAAAGCATTTTTCTGCTTTTAGCTTCAGTATTTCACAATGACTGAGATTAGATTGAAATACATTAGGGATACCCATTTAATCGCTTAACTCTCTCATTTTGCTAATTGGGAAATATTTACAAAATTTGTTTTATGAAGCTCCTTTCTCATCTATAGGGCAACTTTTAACAGCTGGTGTCAATTTGGTAAGTCTCCAAATCAAATTGTTACGAATAAAAATATAATAAAAATTTTAAAAATAAATTGAGAATGGGAGAGTTTTTGATGTTTCAAAAAAAAAGCACTTAAAGATTTATTTTTCCAAACAAAAATTATTACAAAAGCTAGTGCTGTTTGTATAAAATCCCACTATGATTATGTGTTTTGTAATATTCATATACGATGGAAAATTATCATATTTTATCTGTTTGGTTTGGCATAAACATCTAAAGTTGGATGTTTTCTGGCTTAGCGACCAATGAAATGTCGTCATATGAAGACGACAATTGTACAATTCCGATAAATTTCAATATTGAGTATTTAAAAGCATTTGGGGTAAAACTGAAACATAAATTTAAATTAATTTTTTACATCACTATTTTCGTTTTAACTATGACTCATCACACAATTAAGGAGCGCAAGTTTATGAGAATAGATTGTCTCGTATGTGTACAAGGATTAAGCAATTGAATTATCAACAAAATTTTAATTTTGGAATGAAACTTACAATGCAAAAACAAAACATTATTTCTTTTATATTATAATTTTCAGTCTTGGTCGATAATTCTGTAGAATTGGGCATTTATAACATTCATCTGATTTTATTTTCCCTCAAAGTTGTTTGAAAGTAATTTTCACTTGTCGGAAAGTAGTCAAATACTGGATGATAAGTGTCGTGAACAATTTTTTTTTGAGTGGACTCGGCTTAAGAAGTTTTAGTGGCACCATCTCATGTGGCATCACTAGTATTAAGGCTCTGGCACTAGGAAGTTCCCTTGTCAAGCTTTTCGATATATTGAACTTCTCTTGTGCTACAAAAGTGCTTATTTACGACCAATCGTCAAATATAAGATACAGTGCTGCTCTCTTGTTGTTTCTTTTTTCACTCTCGAAGGTAAGGATTAACTTTTATTTTTTAGTTATTTGCAGTCTAACAGATTTCTAAGCGACCAACAGTATGATTTTATAGGGATAGGTCTACAGCAGATATGCTGATTTCACTCTTTGAAAGATGGTTTCGTTTCGTTTGCAATTTTGACTAGAGGAAAGTCATGGCTCTATATGTTTTTAAGGTGATTGTAGGGCTCTAGCATGAAGAACTTTTTGCCAAATCTATTGATACTGGTATCGACGACGACACTTTCTCGACTTATATCAAGCTACCTTCAACCGAGTTCTTTATCCTGCATTATTTTTTTATTTTTCTTAGCCCGTTAACGGCCAGGGGTATAAATTCAGGGGTCACCGTAAGCCACATTACAGATTTGGTTTAGTCCAATATTGGACTAGCTGTTAGTTTTATATATTTTATGAAGTTTATGACTCAGAAAAAAGCACAATGACGCATATACCATAAGCAAAAGGTAATATTTTGGTACTTTTTCTAATTCGAAAGCAAATATATAAACAACTAAAGATTTATGAAAAATATTAGTCATTTTATTTATTTATTTATTGTTTGATGCATATATATAATGATGCATATATATCCTTAGGTTATCAATGGGTTAATGACCTGCGTGTTCCAGTTTTAAATTCCATCTATTCTGTCAATACTTATCGTCTATCCATAGATGTTATGAAAAATTATTTTCATGGAAAAACAATATCAAGTGATTTTAGTTTGAAAAAAGAAAAAAAAACAAAAAAAAAAAAATAAAGTTTCATTTAAAGAGTAGCAGAATAACACAAAAACTTTTTCCTTTTAAGCTTATGTTATATATGCTACATTATATATTGTTTATGATATGAAATCGCTCTACTTTCGGATCACAATTGTTGCATTTGAATGACCTTCTTGGAAGTTTTATTACACAGTGCAACACGAAAAAAAATAACCATATACGGACACCACTACGTGATAAAAGACTAAAAAAAGACCCGTGTCTCCCAATTTTTCCCAAAGTCATGCACTTTTTTTATGGGCCGCCAAAGATTTGGGGCCTCGGTATCATTTTCGCAAAAAAGTGATCATTTTCTTGGGCTCATATCTTGCAAACCGTACCGAATTTCGATTTACTCTCTGAGGCAAACTTGTAGCTCTTGTCATAAAGAACAAAAATTGCGAACATATAAAATCAAAAAAACTTCACCTTCCAGATAAAAATCGCAAAAAACTTAAAAAAATTCGATTTTTTTACCTTTTTCTCTTGTTCAGGTCCATAGGTAGCAAACCGTTCAAAATTCAAGGAAACAATCAACTGCAAAAATTTACCTAAGATCTCAATAAACAAATTTCTACAACATATAAACTTCCTGGGAATAAAAAAGTAATTGATAGCATAGTATCTCAATGTTGAAGTAAATAAAAAACAAACGAAATTAAAAAACGGTGTTCAGAATTATTCCCAAGAAGTTTATATGTTGTAGAAATTTGTTTATTAAGATCTTAGGTAAATTTTTGTAGTTGATTGTTGCCTTGAATTTTGAACGGTTTGCTACCTATGGACCTGAACAAGAGAAAAAGGTAAAAAAATCGAATTTTTTTAAGTTTTTTGCGATTTTTATCTGGAAGGTGAAGTTTTTTTGATTTTATATGTTCGCAATTTTTGTTCTTTATGACAAGAGCTACAAGTTTGCCTCAGAGAGTAAATCGAAATTCGGTACGGTTTGCAAGATATGAGCCCAAGAAAATGATCACTTTTTTGCGAAAATGATACCGAGGCCCCAAATCTTTGGCGGCCCATAAAAAAAAGTGCATGACTTTGGGAAAAATTGGGAGACACGGGTCTTTTTTTTTTAGTCTTTTATCACGTAGTGGTGTCCGTATATGGTTATTTTGCCACGACTTAAAAAATTACAGACAGTGTTATTTATTAGTGCTCAATCAGTGACATTTTAATCATATTTTTGAAAAAAAAAAAAACTAAGATACTTACAAGTTAGGCCTCGTAAAATGAATATGAAATATCGTTACATGCTACAATATACCGTCTGTGGCATATAAGCTGATATGAATTGCATAGTTTGCATGTAGTAAGCAATTATGTTTTTTTTTGTGATGACATATTAAGAGGCACATTTTTATAACAGCCTTAAAAAGTATTAGAATAGATTTTCTCAGACAATGGGATAGATTGAATAAAATTTGTAATAAAAATAGTTTTATTTTGCAGGCAAATATTAATAACTGCCTGTCCCACGATGTCATTCGACATCGATCGCTCGCATAAATACATTCAAACCAAAAAACAACATTTTAAAATTTGTTGCAGTTTCAAACGTATTTATGCAAGCGATCGATGTCGAATGACATCGTGGGATAGGCAGTAAAGATGTTAGAGATATACTTGTGTATATATTTATGAACTAGTACATATATGTATGTCCTTCCAAATAACCTAATGTGCCTGCACCCAGAAAGCAAATTGCAATATGAAAGGAAAAACAATTGCTTAGTTCTGATAAAAAAACATGATAAAGTGTTTTTAAACTTTTCATTAAAAAATAGTTTTTTTCCCAAAAGTTTCAACAACATCTTTAACTTACACAATCTTGTTAGAAGTATGTGTCGTAACAACTAGAGCTCTTTCTATTGTAATTTTAGTTTCTTCAATTTATCTGTGCATCAACATAAAAGTTGAATGACATGTTCATTTAGGCTTTAACTAACACATCTATATCCGCTTACTTTACATGTCTATCTCCGTTTAGAGCTTGCAACAGCACATGAACACAAGTATTCAGTTTGTGATGTATAGGAAACTATCAATCATTTAGTTGTACTAGATATACGGCCCATTAGCTGGTTGAGTGAGACACATGAAACTATCACAACATTGTAAACTTTAAAAGACTGACATTGAGTACAGTGGTTCTGCTGACTTGTTAATGTTAGCAATAGCAAAAGTAAATGGAAAAACTTTAAGTAGAATGAGGTCGCAAATAGATAAATTTTATGGTATTGAATTTATTATCTAGAATATGATGTCAGTTTTACAAGAAAATTGACTTCAACACTGCCAACAAGAGGTGCAGATGATTGAAACTGTTACTGGGATCAGATGAAATTGTCGTAGACGACGAAAAGAAAATCTTAAAAAAGTGAGCCAATTAGCTTGAATAAGTTTTATTAAAAAGGAAAGCTGGGAAAATTGGTTTGGAAATATTGTAAGAAGGAATAATGACGGTTGACTTTTAAGAAGAATCAAGTTTGCTGATGTCAAAAAGACCTCCTATCGTATTAGAAAAAATATGCTCCATGTTTATTGTACCCTTAGTAGTCATTAGAGAAAGACAACCTTGCTAAAAATAAAAAAGGCGAGTCATCGACTAACTCATGGCACATTTTGTAACAAGTAATTCATAATAAACATTAGGGACATCACCGCCTTCAAAAGAAGTAAACTACAAGTGAACTAAGTTTTGGATTTACTATAATGATAAGTTATTAGAAAGCTTGAAAGAACTTAATACCGTGCTTAGACATGCCCCTTAATTAAGTAAATTATAATAAAAAATTAAATATTGTTAATTGTTCATTTAAATTAACATCTTGTCTTAGGATTTTAATAAAACAATTTAACTGGCCATAGAAATCATATCTTAGCAATTTGTCCTTTAAAATATGTTTCTCAGATTTTTACTGATTTTATGGTACAATTAAGTATTAATTGCGCATTTATTAATTGTGCTCTTGTTTGGTACATTAATTAAACCTTTTGTTGCCTCAATTTCCTAATTGCGCGAATAAGATGCATGTCTAAACACAGTATACAAAGCCGTGTAAATTTGTAAAATTTTACAATAGTATATGATGTGTATCAGCTTTTTAGGGGAAAATGTAAATCAAGAGTAGTTCTGCTGTTGAAGAAGGTTTTAGAGTTAAAGAGTTATATTTGTTAATGCAATACTGACCTACAAAAATACATTGAAATATTATTGACTTCAACAGTGAAGCAAATAATGATCAAAAATCTGTTGAATAAGGTAAAAACATTGAAAATTCAAACGAATTGTGTTTTGAAGATTTGGGTGAATCTTTATTTACTTGCAACTCTAGGTCACGCTAAATAAAGATTGGGTGAATCTTTATTTACTTGCAACTCTAGGTCGCGCTAAATTCAGATTCTTAAAACAAAATGTTTTGGCTTGTATACTAACTATGAGAATATCACTAAATCTAGAGTTAGTACAAACATTTGGTGGGAAAATTTGTGTGTGAAAATTTAAAATAAAAATGTTTAAAAGATAGGTGTAAATATTTTGTATGTTTCCCATAAGTGCAAAGGCATAGGTGCAGTTGTGTGTGAGGCCACTTCAAGTGCATGTCGCTGCAACGGCAATAGTCATAAACGTTTGCAGCGAAAGAGACACAGGCGGCGTGCCAATTGTTGTCGCATGCAAGAGCAGCGACACTTTCGATTTCATGGGAATGCAAGCGGTCATTTGATCTATTAAAATAATAAATTATTTTCCCATAATGAGTTAAGTGAGCCAAACACACACACACGGCTTTATAACAATTTTGTCTGCCGGCTTGCACTGATAGTTAGGTTAGGTTAGGTTAGGTTGATTGGAGGGGTGTGATAACCCATGTCTTACGACATACACTTAAGCCAGTGAAGGCTTGTTGTGCGCTGCCTTTAAGTATTAGACACAAACTGCCAGAGTTCTGCGGCAGGATTCGAACCTGGGACCTTCGCACTACGAGTCTAGTACACTACCTACTAGTCTACGAAGATCAGTTTGCACTGATAGTTAGTGACACATGACATTATTTTAGATTTTTTGTGCATGCGTTTAAAATGATAAATTCTTTCATGTTGATGTTGTTTAAAAGAATTATATCATACCATGCTACAAAGGGTCATATTCAATAAATCGTAAGAATAAGTAGCATTTGATTTGTATTAGAATAGCGGAGAAAGTTTGCGTTTCTATTGCAGAGCAGTACTGCAAGTAAAAAATACATTGAAACTCATTTGCACAGCCTTTGTAAGAGCGCGATATTATTTTCTTTTGCAAAATTTTATTCAATAAATGCAACTCAATTTTGCATTAATTGAATCAAATGTTTTTTACTAAAATAGTGTAATTAATGGTTATTATTTAATGGAGCAAATAAGATTTTAATTTTGAGATTTAATCAAAAAAGAAATTTTTAAAACTTGTGTTTGAAAAATTTTTCAAACTTGCACAACCGTTGAGAAAGGGGCTTCATCAGAAAGTCATGCAAGTTTTCCCAATTGCACAAATCCCAATGTTACAGCTGTTTTCATATTATAATACTGAATATTAAGACTTGTCTCAAATAATACGAGAAAGTGTGATAAAGTGCAAGCAATATGTTAAATAAGACAAATTTTTTGTCAGAAATTTTCCTGAACATATAAATTTCTCATTCTGCAAGGATTTATTTTAATAAAATCAAAGAATAAAATGAAATTCAATAAAAAGAGAATGTGTTTTTATTGTGAACTATGAATTATTCTCAAATAATATTATTTAATTTTCGTTGACGTGAGAAAAGTCTAATTAAAAGCTTAGGACATGTATTTTAATGATAATTGGCTTTAAGCAGTATTATGAAAAACTCTTACTATTAATAAGTTACGCCTATGAGTTGATATTTTTTACAAAAGAATATTTAAAAATGACACCTCTAAAATACGTATTTATACAACAAAAAGCTCTTTATTCTTTTAAATTGCAAGACATTTTTGTTGTAAACCAAAGTGATGATACAGGCCAATAAACATATATGATTATAACTACCACAGCAACTAATTATAATCAGGATGTAAGTATATGTATTAAGATGAAAGTAAAACAACATTCAATATCCGTTTTCTTTGTAGTTTATATGTAAATAAGATTGATAGGCTCATCCTTCTTTAGGGTATCAAATTGATATAGAGACTTATGGGGCTGCAACGGCATGCACATACATAAATATACATGTATTCCTTAAGCTGTGTTTCACAAAGTATATATATATATATATATATATATATATATATATATATATATATATATATATATAATTGTATGTGCTGTTTAATATATTAGCGATATACAAAAAGTATTATGAAAAAAATTTACATTTTATACACTATAAGCAGTTTGTGTTGAATAATGTCAATTTGAGCTGTTTAAAAGACAGTTATTTATGTTAAGAAAACTTTACTGCAGTAAAATTATATTTTATTAAAATAATTGCAAACAACTAAATGAATGCTTTTCAAACATAATTTGGCTAAATGGTACTGATGATTTGGTTAGCGCCAATAAAATGCAGGCATATACTCAGCTAAGCCAACAATGAACAATATGGTAAAATGTTAAATACTTATTTTGGAGAATATTTCGAATAACAAATTTGATAAATACAAATAAAAATATTTATATCTTTTTTGCTGATCAAAGAAATAATACTAAATATGACTGCTTGAATATCTGGTATACAAAGGGTTTGGAAACTTTTACTGAAAAGGATTGATTTAACAATTAAGAATCTTAGTTTTAAATCAAAATAAGGCCACAAGAATTATCATACGACTTTAATCAACTTTAAAATAAATAATATTTAATTTTAATACGTCACAAATCGACCTGCTGGTTGCATGTCCATGGCTGCGTATACTTGATATTTGTTTCGAAATCCATATTAATTACACAGGCCTGCAAATTGACAGTTTTTGATTTTTTTCGTATGTATTTTGGTGCGCTGAGTCCAAATATGCCCTCAGTTTTTCTCCAGCACGTAGGCATTTTTCGCAAAATGAAAAATGAAAGTTATGTAAAACCCACAGTATATATGGGAAAAAATGTATTTTGAAATGAAAAAAAAAAAAAATAATAAAAAAAAAATAAAAATATATTACTAGTGGTTTATTCACATTTTTAAATACAATTTAAAGAAGAAGTTTATATGTTGTAGAAATTTGTTTATTAAGATCTTAGGTAAATTTTTGTAGTTGATTGTTGCCTTGAATTTTGAACGGTTTGCTACCTATGGACCTGAACAAGAGAAAAAGGTAAAAAAATCGAATTTTTTTAAGTTTTTTGCGATTTTTATCTGGAAGGTGAAGTTTTTTTGATTTTATATGTTCGCAATTTTTGTTCTTTATGACAAGAGCTACAAGTTTGCCTCAGAGAGTAAATCGAAATTCGGTACGGTTTGCAAGATATGAGCCCAAGAAAATGATCACTTTTTTGCGAAAATGATACCGAGGCCCCAAATCTTTGGCGGCCCATAAAAAAAAGTGCATGACTTTGGGAAAAATTGGGAGACACGGGTCTTTTTTTTTAGTCTTTTATCACGTAGTGGTGTCCGTATATGGTTATTTTGCCACGACTTAAAAAATTACAGACAGTGTTATTTATTAGTGCTCAATCAGTGACATTTTAATCATATTTTTGAAAAAAAAAAAAACTAAGATACTTACAAGTTAGGCCTCGTAAAATGAATATGAAATATCGTTACATGCTACAATATACCGTCTGTGGCATATAAGCTGATATGAATTGCATAGTTTGCATGTAGTAAGCAATTATGTTTTTTTTTGTGATGACATATTAAGAGGCACATTTTTATAACAGCCTTAAAAAGTATTAGAATAGATTTTCTCAGACAATGGGATAGATTGAATAAAATTTGTAATAAAAATAGTTTTATTTTGCAGGCAAATATTAATAACTGCCTGTCCCACGATGTCATTCGACATCGATCGCTCGCATAAATACATTCAAACCAAAAAACAACATTTTAAAATTTGTTGCAGTTTCAAACGTATTTATGCAAGCGATCGATGTCGAATGACATCGTGGGATAGGCAGTAAAGATGTTAGAGATATACTTGTGTATATATTTATGAACTAGTACATATATGTATGTCCTTCCAAATAACCTAATGTGCCTGCACCCAGAAAGCAAATTGCAATATGAAAGGAAAAACAATTGCTTAGTTCTGATAAAAAAACATGATAAAGTGTTTTTAAACTTTTCATTAAAAAATAGTTTTTTTCCCAAAAGTTTCAACAACATCTTTAACTTACACAATCTTGTTAGAAGTATGTGTCGTAACAACTAGAGCTCTTTCTATTGTAATTTTAGTTTCTTCAATTTATCTGTGCATCAACATAAAAGTTGAATGACATGTTCATTTAGGCTTTAACTAACACATCTATATCCGCTTACTTTACATGTCTATCTCCGTTTAGAGCTTGCAACAGCACATGAACACAAGTATTCAGTTTGTGATGTATAGGAAACTATCAATCATTTAGTTGTACTAGATATACGGCCCATTAGCTGGTTGAGTGAGACACATGAAACTATCACAACATTGTAAACTTTAAAAGACTGACATTGAGTACAGTGGTTCTGCTGACTTGTTAATGTTAGCAATAGCAAAAGTAAATGGAAAAACTTTAAGTAGAATGAGGTCGCAAATAGATAAATTTTATGGTATTGAATTTATTATCTAGAATATGATGTCAGTTTTACAAGAAAATTGACTTCAACACTGCCAACAAGAGGTGCAGATGATTGAAACTGTTACTGGGATCAGATGAAATTGTCGTAGACGACGAAAAGAAAATCTTAAAAAAGTGAGCCAATTAGCTTGAATAAGTTTTATTAAAAAGGAAAGCTGGGAAAATTGGTTTGGAAATATTGTAAGAAGGAATAATGACGGTTGACTTTTAAGAAGAATCAAGTTTGCTGATGTCAAAAAGACCTCCTATCGTATTAGAAAAAATATGCTCCATGTTTATTGTACCCTTAGTAGTCATTAGAGAAAGACAACCTTGCTAAAAATAAAAAAGGCGAGTCATCGACTAACTCATGGCACATTTTGTAACAAGTAATTCATAATAAACATTAGGGACATCACCGCCTTCAAAAGAAGTAAACTACAAGTGAACTAAGTTTTGGATTTACTATAATGATAAGTTATTAGAAAGCTTGAAAGAACTTAATACCGTGCTTAGACATGCCCCTTAATTAAGTAAATTATAATAAAAAATTAAATATTGTTAATTGTTCATTTAAATTAACATCTTGTCTTAGGATTTTAATAAAACAATTTAACTGGCCATAGAAATCATATCTTAGCAATTTGTCCTTTAAAATATGTTTCTCAGATTTTTACTGATTTTATGGTACAATTAAGTATTAATTGCGCATTTATTAATTGTGCTCTTGTTTGGTACATTAATTAAACCTTTTGTTGCCTCAATTTCCTAATTGCGCGAATAAGATGCATGTCTAAACACAGTATACAAAGCCGTGTAAATTTGTAAAATTTTACAATAGTATATGATGTGTATCAGCTTTTTAGGGGAAAATGTAAATCAAGAGTAGTTCTGCTGTTGAAGAAGGTTTTAGAGTTAAAGAGTTATATTTGTTAATGCAATACTGACCTACAAAAATACATTGAAATATTATTGACTTCAACAGTGAAGCAAATAATGATCAAAAATCTGTTGAATAAGGTAAAAACATTGAAAATTCAAACGAATTGTGTTTTGAAGATTTGGGTGAATCTTTATTTACTTGCAACTCTAGGTCACGCTAAATAAAGATTGGGTGAATCTTTATTTACTTGCAACTCTAGGTCGCGCTAAATTCAGATTCTTAAAACAAAATGTTTTGGCTTGTATACTAACTATGAGAATATCACTAAATCTAGAGTTAGTACAAACATTTGGTGGGAAAATTTGTGTGTGAAAATTTAAAATAAAAATGTTTAAAAGATAGGTGTAAATATTTTGTATGTTTCCCATAAGTGCAAAGGCATAGGTGCAGTTGTGTGTGAGGCCACTTCAAGTGCATGTCGCTGCAACGGCAATAGTCATAAACGTTTGCAGCGAAAGAGACACAGGCGGCGTGCCAATTGTTGTCGCATGCAAGAGCAGCGACACTTTCGATTTCATGGGAATGCAAGCGGTCATTTGATCTATTAAAATAATAAATTATTTTCCCATAATGAGTTAAGTGAGCCAAACACACACACACGGCTTTATAACAATTTTGTCTGCCGGCTTGCACTGATAGTTAGGTTAGGTTAGGTTAGGTTGATTGGAGGGGTGTGATAACCCATGTCTTACGACATACACTTAAGCCAGTGAAGGCTTGTTGTGCGCTGCCTTTAAGTATTAGACACAAACTGCCAGAGTTCTGCGGCAGGATTCGAACCTGGGACCTTCGCACTACGAGTCTAGTACACTACCTACTAGTCTACGAAGATCAGTTTGCACTGATAGTTAGTGACACATGACATTATTTTAGATTTTTTGTGCATGCGTTTAAAATGATAAATTCTTTCATGTTGATGTTGTTTAAAAGAATTATATCATACCATGCTACAAAGGGTCATATTCAATAAATCGTAAGAATAAGTAGCATTTGATTTGTATTAGAATAGCGGAGAAAGTTTGCGTTTCTATTGCAGAGCAGTACTGCAAGTAAAAAATACATTGAAACTCATTTGCACAGCCTTTGTAAGAGCGCGATATTATTTTCTTTTGCAAAATTTTATTCAATAAATGCAACTCAATTTTGCATTAATTGAATCAAATGTTTTTTACTAAAATAGTGTAATTAATGGTTATTATTTAATAGAGCAAATAAGATTTTAATTTTGAGATTTAATCAAAAAAGAAATTTTTAAAACTTGTGTTTGAAAAATTTTTCAAACTTGCACAACCGTTGAGAAAGGGGCTTCATCAGAAAGTCATGCAAGTTTTCCCAATTGCACAAATCCCAATGTTACAGCTGTTTTCATATTATAATACTGAATATTAAGACTTGTCTCAAATAATACGAGAAAGTGTGATAAAGTGCAAGCAATATGTTAAATAAGACAAATTTTTTGTCAGAAATTTTCCTGAACATATAAATTTCTCATTCTGCAAGGATTTATTTTAATAAAATCAAAGAATAAAATGAAATTCAATAAAAAGAGAATGTGTTTTTATTGTGAACTATGAATTATTCTCAAATAATATTATTTAATTTTCGTTGACGTGAGAAAAGTCTAATTAAAAGCTTAGGACATGTATTTTAATGATAATTGGCTTTAAGCAGTATTATGAAAAACTCTTACTATTAATAAGTTACGCCTATGAGTTGATATTTTTTACAAAAGAATATTTAAAAATGACACCTCTAAAATACGTATTTATACAACAAAAAGCTCTTTATTCTTTTAAATTGCAAGACATTTTTGTTGTAAACCAAAGTGATGATACAGGCCAATAAACATATATGATTATAACTACCACAGCAACTAATTATAATCAGGATGTAAGTATATGTATTAAGATGAAAGTAAAACAACATTCAATATCCGTTTTCTTTGTAGTTTATATGTAAATAAGATTGATAGGCTCATCCTTCTTTAGGGTATCAAATTGATATAGAGACTTATGGGGCTGCAACGGCATGCACATACATAAATATACATGTATTCCTTAAGCTGTGTTTCACAAAGTATATATATATATATATATATATATATATATATATATATATATATATATATATATATATATATATATATATATATATAATTGTATGTGCTGTTTAATATATTAGCGATATACAAAAAGTATTATGAAAAAAATTTACATTTTATACACTATAAGCAGTTTGTGTTGAATAATGTCAATTTGAGCTGTTTAAAAGACAGTTATTTATGTTAAGAAAACTTTACTGCAGTAAAATTATATTTTATTAAAATAATTGCAAACAACTAAATGAATGCTTTTCAAACATAATTTGGCTAAATGGTACTGATGATTTGGTTAGCGCCAATAAAATGCAGGCATATACTCAGCTAAGCCAACAATGAACAATATGGTAAAATGTTAAATACTTATTTTGGAGAATATTTCGAATAACAAATTTGATAAATACAAATAAAAATATTTATATCTTTTTTGCTGATCAAAGAAATAATACTAAATATGACTGCTTGAATATCTGGTATACAAAGGGTTTGGAAACTTTTACTGAAAAGGATTGATTTAACAATTAAGAATCTTAGTTTTAAATCAAAATAAGGCCACAAGAATTATCATACGACTTTAATCAACTTTAAAATAAATAATATTTAATTTTAATACGTCACAAATCGACCTGCTGGTTGCATGTCCATGGCTGCGTATACTTGATATTTGTTTCGAAATCCATATTAATTACACAGGCCTGCAAATTGACAGTTTTTGATTTTTTTCGTATGTATTTTGGTGCGCTGAGTCCAAATATGCCCTCAGTTTTTCTCCAGCACGTAGGCATTTTTCGCAAAATGAAAAATGAAAGTTATGTAAAACCCACAGTATATATGGGAAAAAATGTATTTTGAAATGAAAAAAAAAAAAAATAAAAAAAAAATAAAAATATATTACTAGTGGTTTATTCACATTTTTAAATACAATTTGATAAAAATAATATGTATATACAATAAGGATTTATAATTTTTTATAATATTAAAATTTTTTCCCTAAAAATTCCGTTTTGGGCTTTTCCGTTTGTGTGGGGTGTCTGGAAGTTCTCTATGAAGCATCCAACAATGGTCTCCCACCATATTCACATCCCATCGTCCTAGGTACCTCCGTTTCATTTCTTTGATGTCTTGTTGGAACCTCTCGCTCTGGTCTTCACTTACGTCACCAAGGTTTTCTGGGAAATAACTCAAATGGCAGTTCAAAAAGTGAAGTTCCAAGGTCATGAAGCACACCAAGGTTTGAAAACATTAAATATAATAATTTTTATCATATTTCATAGTATCTGATATAAAACTATGAAGTCGAATAGGAACAACAACTTTTTTCGGGCTGGAAATAAAAAACTAAGCCCATTGCTGAACTCAGCGCACCAAAATAGATAAGAATCACCCATTATTTTAAAGAAAAAAAATTTGGTTGCAAATCTTTGTTATCCGTTTATTTATTTCTTCATTTATTTGAAATGAAACTTAGAAATGGCATATATAAATATGTAATAAATATATTACTAATGTGGATACAAGGTATTCACAAGGAATTAAAATTTCATTTTAAAGATTGAATTGTCTTAGAAATTTAAAAACTCATTTAAATTAAGCTAAATAGGGTCAACGAGAGGAATATGAGACTGATGTCAAAAGGACATACATCTAAGTCAGTAAAGATCAGTTGTGAGCTTCCACACAGGGAAGATAGCCATTTTATTATCTTGGGTCAACACTTCTTAGGTGGGTAATGTCTAAAAGTTTGTCATCCACATATAAGTTAAAAACTAATAAGATTGCAAGGGAAAAAGGGTTGGTTTAGAATTATGAGGGATCTAATTTTGAAAACAGTGAGATATTAATTGTTTGTATTTGCAACATTCGCCAAAAAAATTAAATTATCCTCTTGGATATGATGAAATGCAATTGCAAAGGGGTTAAAAATTAGAGTTTATGGCATAACCCTACAATGCGTAATTTTGTATGACCCAAATGAAGTCCTCGAACTACATAGACTGTTAACAGTTCGCGCGGTATTAGAAAGGTAGTAGCGTAGAATATTAATACTTTTATACCAGTCTGTGGTGCTATTCAGTAGCTTTTAACGAGTGGACAGAAGCTAAATTTATCAACAACTACCATAGTTTGCACCAACGGTTATGTGATTCACTATCCTCGCTTTAAGAACTCTGTTATAATTTGATATCAAGTAACATCTCCGTTAAAAATGACAGAAGCACAAAGAGGAACAGAAAAAAAAAACAAATGAATGTGTGTCGACCAAGCAGTGTATAATAATACTTTCTTTAATTATGATCAATAAAAGTAAAATTCTATAAGAAAATAATATAAATAATAATATGTATATAAATGTGCTTTTATAATTTTGCATATTTGTTGTAAAATAGCAACTTGCGTTATTTGCAAAAGGAGACGTGCTTCTATTAAACAGCTGATTTGAATCATTTAAGTAACCACACAAAAATTATTGTCGTTAAGATAACTCTAAATATATAAATAAAATAAAAAGCAAAATCGTTAATTTTGCTGTTACATTTTTTATTCAACTCAGTAATCTTTAAATAAAGTTACTAAATTGCACTACTGAACTCTTACTAAAATATAAAACGTGTACACCTAAAACAAAATTAAAATCATGCGCAACTACAGAGCACGAAGTATGGAAAGCTTGACTTAGGAAAGATTTCCGGATGGAATTTAAGTAAAAACCAAAATCTCAGTTCAAGAAAAATAGACCTGCTTTAAGGCAGAAATGGACTTAGACTGAAATGTTAAGTCATGTTGGTTGGAGTTTTTTTTCAATCCTACAATATTATGGCACTTACATTTCTTTAGGTATTAATTTAATTTTTTTGCTTGGTTGATATGGGTTTTGAATTCAGGACTTTCCGTTCACTTTCGTTCGTGAAAGCTACTTTAGTCACAAAAATATCTTACATATCGACAGCACAAAGTCGATATACACAGAGAATAAGTCATACATTTCGTGTTTGACTTACAAATTCCATAATAGGCTTAGAGTCATTTGTACTTAAATTATTAAAACCGACTTGTACTAAAAGCAGGAAGAAAAAACTAAAGTTTAGAACGAGTTTTTGGTTTCTGTATGGTTGTTCAGTAATTAACCAACAACTAAAGCACAGAGTAGTGAGGCAGAATATACAATTCTCTATATTACTGCAATTATAATTCTATTTCAAATGATTCTTGGTAGCATATACTTGCTTCCTTGTATTTGACAATGGCCAGGCACCCACGTTATAATGATATTTGGGAATTATTTGATGAGGATGTTTCCGGTATATCAGTAATATATATGTAAGTTATTATTAGGGAATTTAATGACTGATTGCAGTGCCGAAAGTGAGATGAATCATATAAAAAAGGTTTTTTGTTTACTCCTGATATAACGAATAGAAATATGATTTTTAATTTGAATGTGCAGTGCACTATGTGGGCAGAGTGGAAACAACAATAACATGTTTGTCTGTTGTAATTCTACAAGTCATCGAGTTATCTGCCTCGGAGCCAGCGGTATAAATATATTGATAGCTTCTTCATAATTGCTTAATCATTGCATCAATTTTTCTAAAGTTCTCCGGATCAACAATGTAGACGCCAAACTGGATGTTGATTCGGTTGGCGTTATATATCTGCTACAACTAATGTAAAATCAAATCTTCTGCAATTTTTTACTGCTCTATAAACAAACCAGGGTATTGCCTTCCTCCTCCTAGCACTCTTTGACTCCAAAAAGTATTATTTATTTATTCACTTTATTTTTAATCCTTCTGTGGTAATCATTTATAAGCAGTTTTCATTGGTGACCTGCAAATTAGTAGCTGGCCCATATAATAAAATAATGTTTCATTGGAATATGACTAATTTATCTAATATTGCGACGTCCGTAAGCTGAGACTAAAATTTCGTAAATGATATTTTGTGAGCTCATAATATGAAAATATATTAAGTTCCTCGAAATATAAGCACCGAAAACAGTTAGCGGATACATTAGTGAAATTTAGCCACAAACTTGGAAATGTGTCTGTTTTAAAAGCTTTTTGTAATATTATTACAAGTAAACACTTTATTGCTTGTTTTGTATTTCTTAATCAAAGAAAACCAAGGACTTATTTCCATAATTAATGCGGTCAACAATTCAGGACGAGTACCAAAAAGCTGCAGAAAGATTGATAGGAGTGTGAAAATTTCATTTAAATCAAGAAAAAATGGAAAATTGTCTCAAAATTTTCTTTATTCATTTTCATTTGTACGTTTAGCTAGAAGGTTAAAATGTCATCTTAAAAAAGTCTACAAAAACAGTGAAGAAAGCAGAGTAAATATGTTTAATCTTCCATGTTGGGAAAAATTTTACTTTGTTAATTTCTTGCAATTTTTCTATAAATTTTGTTTTAAATAAAAAATAAAATTAGTCGTTCAATCACAGTCAAAATACTCGAATGAATTAAAAGTAGACTATTTTTATTGAGTTTTTGTAAAATAATATTTATTTGTTTATGTTGCAAAAAACATACTCGTACACTTTTAATGGGGTTCAACGTCCTTAATGCTCAGCTGTATCAGCGCTTAAATTGATTTATTTGTCCTTCTGTCTGAGTAATTTTACTTTTTGTTTTTGTTGTTGTTTGCCGACTGGCTTGACTGTTTTATTTTATTTTGACTGCTTTCAACATGTACAACATTTTTTTAAATACTTTTAGCGAATTTGTTGACTGTTGCTTATGGAAACACGTGTATTGCTGCTGTTTGTCGTGGTTTTCGAATGCAAAGTGATGCTAAAAGTTTTTCATTTAGTTTTGAATTTAAATGGAGTTAAATTGTTTAGAAAACTAAAAACAACTTGATAAAACGTTTAAGCAAAATTACATTTCTTCAGGACAGTGTATTTTATATAAAAAAGCAAATCAAACAGTTAAAAACGTGTTATGTGTTGCATCATTAAAAAAAAAAAATACTGTAAGAAAATTGTTATTTGTTTCGCTTAAATCTGTCGATGTGCTTAAATTAAATTTTATCTATAAAATTTAATTTGAACTATAAAGCAAAACAAATAATATTTTTAAATATATATGAATATCAATATTTTGATGATTGAAATTTACTGCTGAGTTGGGATGTATAAATAATTCTGGTATATGGACAGCCAACCATAGCAAACAATTGATGCATAAAAAAGACATAAACTAATTTCAAATAAAAAATATTCCCAAATATTAGTTTACAAAATTTTTTTAATTTATGTAAAATTTTTCAAACTACGAGAAATTTTCACAAATGTAATAAAAACTTGAATTGAAAATAGTTCATAAATTTCTACAGTGAATTTATTACACATGAGGAAAAATTGTTTGATTAGATAAATAGATTTCTAAAATTTATTCATATAAAGATAAGAAATTTCTATTTTAGCAAGAGAAACTCGGTCTAAGAAATGATCTACTAGCGAAGAGTTCATAATTTTTTTTTTACAAACTTAAAATTTGCATCACAAAATGCAATTCCTCATACTTTTAATTCCATTAGAAAAACTTTCTTAGAAACAAGAATTTTTTTTTTGTAAGATGTATATCATTGTTCATGAGTTAATGGATTTTATATAAAAGTTACTAGTTACAAAAAATATTAGAAAGAAAGTTGCTGGTTCGGGCTTATCGCTACGTTAATTAAAAAAACAAATAACTTTATAGTCTCTTATCGTTCTGTTGATTTGAATAATCAATAAAATCAACCAAATTTCTTTCGTGATGAACTCTTCTTCCTCCTATAGAAATGGTTAACTTTGAAAAATTAATTAAGGAAACTTAAAAGCTAGAATCTAAATAAATTGCCAAATTTGGGTAAAAGACATCCTTTCAGGATATTTTGGTATAACTCTTCATTTTGTTGTGGATTTGAGAGACCTGTAAAAACATTGACCATCCAAAAAAATTTTCTAGGAATATTAAGAAAGTTCATGAGCTAGAATTGAAAAACAAATCATTAAATACGAGTACATGTTCATAATTTCGAAATTGCGAAAATATAAATTTTTATTTTAAATTGCCAATATTAGAAGAAAATCCGAAAATTTGTTAAAACTGTTAATAATATTGAGAAAAATGTCCTAAAAAAACAAGGAACTCTTCAGCAGCGAAATTATTTTACTGAGTCCTAGTAAAACTAGCCATTGCGCTATATGACAAGCGATTTGAACTCATGTCGAGTAAACATTTCTAAATTCATTATTTCTTTGAGTGTAGGATAACTGGATATATAATTTTGACGTCAACAAAACTTGAATTAGGGACATCTATTTAAGGAGCTAAGCAAAAAGGAAAAAGTCCTGAGGTAGTGGACAGAGGTTCTGCGGAGTCCTTTAGACTAACAAAGTGATGAAACCACCATCGTGAAATAAGGCAAAAAGTGCGATTCTACGGAAAATCTTGAAAATAATTGTATATAATTTGTGTTAATAATATTGAAAAGCATTGTGTTTATTTGATAAATATCAAGAGCAACACAAAGTAGATTTCAATTTAGCCTCAGGTATTGTTATTAAAAATAAATATGGCTTCAACTCCCCACTTCACGACATGTTGTAGATTGCAAATTATAGAAAACACTGTTAAAAGTTTCCTGTGCTAAATTCTCAACTTTTAAGAGTACAATTGTAAAAGTTTATTCAAATGGAAATAAAGAAGATTGCGTGTGCATTGTTTTTATTGCAGACTTTTTATGAATATATATTGCGAGTAATGCATTCATATATTCGTTGTAAACCGAAAATAAAACATATTTTTATTTTCCATATTTTCCATAAATTTAGAAACTCTTTTATTTATTTTAACTTCCCAATTACCTTTGAATTTATTGTTAACTATTTCTGAACTGCATGTTTGTATGTGTGTGTTTAAGCTTTAATTTGATATTAAAATTCATCTATCTGGAAAAAATGCAGAGCGATTTATTTGCTTTTTAATTGAAATGACCGCAAATGGACAAAGTATTTAATTATTTATACTCAATTATAAGTCTAAATGATTTTATCCAGTACATTATATTGGTATTTATTCACAAGCAAAAAATAAATTATTTTTAAAATTAACATTTCTCTTCAGCTTTACTGCCGCCTTTTAGAGTTTCATCGAAATAAATAATTTGTGAGAAAAAATACTAAGAAAATAAATAGATTTATTTTCAAGTGAAAAATATTTGAAATTAAAATGCTTGGCACTAATGGTTAAATTGAAGGATTAATAAAATATTTTCTGTGATATTTCAACAACAAAGTCTTATTACATGGGAGAATTTTCTTTTTAACATGAATGGGAATAAAAATTTCCATTTAATGAAATTCCTGGTATTTTTAAACTATTTAATATTTAACTGATAATATTTGAAAAACTAAGATAATCACTGTTAATGACAGCTAAATGCGCTAGAGACCGATAGCAGTTGTAGTTACTTTTTCATATTATTTGTTTCGTTGTCAGATGATAACGCCTCTAACATATTAAAGTTATTAATATGCCATTATTTGGTTGAATTTTTATTTGTCCTTAAGTCAATCTCTTGTTTTTAATGATTTCTTAAATACTTACATATAGAGCAAAATTAACTTTGAACAGCCTCAAAATATTTTTTTTAATTTTTCTAACGCAGACAAACACTAGATTTTGATTTACTTATTTACACTTTATAGTTTGAAGTATTTGCCTACAAAAGGTATTTGTTATTCGCAACTAGAAGGTTTCGAGTTTCCATGTTACTGGTAGAGTTGAAAAATTAATTTATTGCGGATTTAGTTGCCTAAATGATTGACAATAAGCAAATCATCAAAAGAGTTTAACCAAACTATTTGAAAAGCATTCAAAGTTTTATCCGCTCATTTTTCCATTTTCATGGAATTAATCCACAGAAATTCCAAAATTTTGAAAATCTGATAAACAGAACATTTTTCAATAAAAAAACACTATTGGATATTTTGACTACTGGAGATCAAAGAGGAGCTTTAAGTCTTTAAATAATATCAAGTTTTATCCGTCCATTTTCTCCATTTTACTGGAATCCTTAATAATGTTTTGAAAAATTTCAACATTTTGGTATGTGAAAAGTTTAAGTTTGATGAGGTGTTAAAAATATATGGAACAGGCAGTATGCGTGGCATATTTTTTGTCCAATGAGTCAACCAATGTAACCGCAATTCCACTTGGAATACGTACTCCTAGATTTGGTTCGTGTCTGGGGTTATAAATTTGGAAATTTATCTTCACACACATTGAAAAGAGCAGAGGCAATCACCGATTATGCCCCAAAATTTCACTTCGGGAATTATTGATTGTCATTACTAAAGAAATTCCTATCGGAAACTGAAAGATTTTAAATTCAAATGGCATATCACCTGGAATCATTGGGATACGTTGTATTAAAATATAACCCTCGTTGTATTGAATTGTTTCAGGTCTAGTGCTATTGTATAGACGTGCTTGATTGGTGTTTTGCGAAATCATGATCACTGATCTGAGCGCCAAGTTTATATGATGAGGTGGCGATACAGGAAAGTCCAGTGAGAAGAGAAATTCAGTCGAATAGCAAATTCACTTTGAATATCGAAATTTAAGTCGTCAGTATCACCCAACTTAGCACATTTTTCTTTCCACAAGAACTATCCACGGACCATAGCGGATATATACGTAATTACTTATGAGAGTTTTTATAACAAAATTTGTTTTAAAATATTGAACTTAAAACTTATTTAAATGTCTCTGGAAAGTTCTACGAACACTTTTTTAGTCTTACTTCTTTTTGCTAATGGGCTACGTCCCTTCTTAGCAGTTTTCATTGACACAGTTTTCAAGACACATAATATTAAATAATTGTTGTATCTACCCTGCCCATCAGTTAAATTTAATTTTTATTTTATAAATAATTAATGTAAATTTTAACGCACTTGCAATATTCTAGATAAACAATAACAGCGGCTTTTTTATTTGGTAGTTGTCACTCCTGGGCATTCTTTAAAAAATCTATGTTCTTATCTGAATAATTAACGGCCCAGAAGGGATATTTAGAAAAAACTCAAATCAGTCCAGCTGCTTTAGTTTGTGCAATAAGTAATTACGTTGTATGGAAGGTTTCCCGGCCATTAGTTCGATTTCATTAATTTTTAAATGGACTATGCCTCTTTGTGTTAAAGAACTCTATACAAGGTATGAAGCCTTTAGCCAACGTTATTCCTTAGATATGCAATATACTCCCTTTGAGTCTACTGTATCCTTTTCAGATCTGATTTTGTATAATATATTTACTACGAAATAAATTGTAAAATCGCATTGGGGATGTGCCATTCCAAAGCAATGTTTTTTTTTTTTTGATTTTCTTTCCATTATAACCATCCTTGGTTCATTGGAGGGTTAGGGCGCTATAAAGGAAAATCATTTTATATTTATAAATATAATATAAAAACACCACAAGCAACTTGTACTCGATATCCATCTACTTTCTTTTCATTATAACTTGCGCACAATTACGCGCCCTTTGGATGTTAACGATTGTAAATATTTGCTATACAAAACAAAAAATAAAAATCAAAATAAAAATTTTCGATAAATGTTTTATCTAGAATATCCATCAAAAAATATTTATTTAAAAATTTTTTCATTTGTTATAAGTTTTACGGTGTGAAAAAAACCAAAAAATGCAAATCAAATATCAGTGGCGCGTTTTGTTGTGTGTATAAAAAGTCTTCTATTACTACGTTTATACGCACGTTCTATTTGCAAATAGAACTATTTGCAAATAACTAATTCACTGTTTATACGGGAAATTGCATACAGAACTTGTGTTATTATTAGTGATGCCATGTGACAAAAATATGATTGTTTGGTAAGTAAAACACAAAAAACGTTCATGAAGTGGCAACGTCTTACTTTTTATTTGCAAATAGTGTCGTTATTCACGACTTGTTAAGTGAGCTAATAAGTTACAATAAAAAAGTTATACGGCAACATTCTTCTTTTTTATTTGCAAATAAGGCGTGCGTATAAACGTAGTATATGACTAATACTCGTATGGGATTTTTTTTTTAAATTCAAATGTAGAAAATTCTCATGGAATTCTCGTATTGCATTTATCGGTTCTTGCATAAGCATATAATTTTTTGAGCGCTTATCAAATATGGTGGCGAAATTGTACTGGTGATTTAGTTTGCACCCGTTATATGCCGGTATATAAACAGCATATAAAAACTATTGAAAACCAAGTTTTTTATTGAATGAAGCTTTTATCTTGAATGATAAATAGGAAGATTATATTTATATTGATCTTATATATGTGTACAAATTTGCTAACTTTTACATTAACGTCTATACTACTTAATGGCTTGTAAGCTGAATTAATTAAAAAAATCAAAATATAGTGTAAGGAAAATTTTAGCGCACAATCAAAAAACAACGTCTCAAATATTCACCAAAATTCAACCTCAAAGATGATTTATCACTCAAAGGTTATAGAATTTAATATTTTTATTATATATATTTACTTTGTATTTGATAGGAAAATGTAATTTAATTGGTGTGATAATCGTAGTTTTGCAACAAAATCTACAAAGATCAAATACAACAGCAGGGAATTTGTAATTTTATTGTTCAATTAATAATTTTTTATTTAAAATGCTTTTGCGTCATAATTGATTGATTTGTAAAGTACTTCCCACTTCACAGATTAACTGTTTAGTATTCGTTAAATTTTCTTTAAATAAACTGGGTAAGAAAAGGTTAGCGCGCAGTGAAATGCAGGTATACTCTGGAGCCACAACTTTCATTCTGGAGGTTTAAAGGACTGACTACATCCTAATTATTCCAGTAAACTAAAAAGTAGTGTTCCTGGGAACGAACTATAATATCTCGTTAAGCCGAACAGACCACAACATTAGAACTTTCTTCAGGCAGTCCAAGTGTTGTGTAAAATGATTGCCTAGACGTTTAAATCTACATTCGCGCAGAGCTGGCCAGTTGCATATTAACGGCAGAAGCGGCTCTAATTACTCTGCTTTGAAGTAATCATTGTACTCGCCATCAAAGGGGAATTTTCGAATAGCACAGTGCTCTTGAGGAAAGCTCATCAAGGGTGTCAGCGACTCCTTCAGAAGGACTGGGTGCCGTTAGTCAGCGAGTACCAAAAAGTATATCCAGGGCCAACTGATGAAAAATTTAAAAGTTCTATGTAGATCCATGAGCATTAACTTTATAATCGGCTTTACTACACATAGACTTTTATCTCTTGTAATATTTTCAAAATATTGGTGTAAATGTTTGTTGAGATGAAAATGTTGCAAGAATAGCAGAACAAAATAAATAGTAAAAATTAAGAAAAAAAAATTTCTAATCAAAAAAATAAATAGTAAAAATTAAAAAAAAAAATTTCTAATCAAAAAAATATCATAGAAATATATTTCTAAGTCTTCCTGTACAAACAAAAAAAATTGCTAAGGGAAAAGCTGATTGTGTGCAAAAAAACCTTCAAAGCAAAAAATAAAAAAAAAAAAATATGGTGTTGGAGCGTAATATTAAATAGAAATCAACTTATAATTAAATAGAAATCAACTTGTAATTAAATAGAATTTAGTTTTTAGTTTATACATTTAGAATTTAGTTTATACATTCCATAAATCTGAACTGTTATTATATTTCTTATTAAAAATAATCAAACTTAATTATTAAGTAAAATTCCTCAAAATACTGCTATTTAAGTGCAAACATATGTACCTATATATTATAGGTACATATGTACCTATTATATAAATATGCACCTAGTATATAGATAGTTAATGACCTTTGGTTAAGTATAAGTAAACAAGTAAATAAATAACTAACTGTCCTCTCATTAAGTCTCTCTGAGTCATAAACACCTGGAATAAATAAGAAATAAACATTGGAATGTAATAATATAAAAACAAGAATGTAAACAATAAAGGAAGACAGTTTGTGAATATACGGAGATCGAAATAAAAGTGTTATTATTTTAAATCCAGTACCCAAATTTTTAATAACAAAACTCATAATTTATTTGAGTTTTGATTCGTTGCCTTAAAAACTATTAAGGCTAAACATTTTGGCGCCCGAGCAGGGACTTGATTTAAATAATAATAATAATTATAAAAATAACATAAACTGATAAATTACTTCAGTTTATACAATAATTAAAAAACTTAATTTAAAAATTAATAAAAAACTGAAAAACTGATAAGTTACTTCAGTTAAACAAATTTGAGAAAAACTGATAAATTATTTCAGTTAAACAAATAAAATAAACTGATAAGATACTTCAGTTTAAATAAATTTATAAAATAATTAAAATTTGTTAAAAACAAAATTGTTTTTGTTGCGTGTAAAAAGTGAAGCATATTTTATTAATCATCATAAAAAGACATATTTATGTGCAATTGAATTTGAAAGTTTGATCTCCATCAACAATCCAACAGATCTCCATCAACAACAACAGATCTTCATCAACAATCCAACATATCTCCATCAATTTCACATTTGGGAAATCTTCATAATCGTGTCCAGATGCCCGGTTGCCGTTGCCTGTGTAGAGCTGAACCTAAGAAGGGGAGTAATTTCGATTCGAATCAAGAGGTAACAAGTGTCCAAAATATTTGTGTTTTTCTACCCTTAAATTTGTAATTTAATCAAATTTAAGAGATTTTTGTAAGTTAATCAAAAATTATTCTGCATTGCAAGTCAAACACAAATACATTTTTACACTTGAATTTTGTGAAACAATTTATTTATTTAATATTTATATTAAACAAATTCCACCCTTAAAAGTGAAACAATTTGCAAGTGTTTATATTTTTATTATTAACACATTCGTACACAAACAATTCGGTCTCTTTATTTTTGAGAGAAATTATAACAACTTTCGTTTACCGCCGGTACTTCAATCGCATGAAAATTTTTAAGTGCGTTAAAAAATTAAAAATTTCGCTATTTATTAATTTTATTTATTGTAAATAAATAAATAAATATTTTTTGCAATTTATTTTATACATTTTGGGTTATCTTTAATTTCTTAAGATCAGTATTCCATTCCGTGCGTTCCTATACCAATTGTAATAATTTGCATACAGCAGCTGTAACAGAATAGTGCGTTCACACTAGCTTCGGAAAGTTAATTTTCATACAAAGTGAAATTATAAAGTCGTTCGTGTATTCACACTAGCATCGAAAACTTATTTCATATAATTAAAAAAGAAAAAAAAAAAAAAAAAAAATTAATTGCTTGATGTGTGTACTCGCACGGCTTATGTTTTCGTACTTGAAAAAATTAACTGAAAGAGATTTCACTTGGTAAAGGAACTCGAACTATTTACCAAAGGCTGTTGATGGTATTTTTGCAAATTCAATAAGGTAGTTAATTTGGAACAAATTTTAATACTGCTAAACTCAAAAAATAGTATATATAAAAAACAAAAGTTACGAATATCGTATATCCGGCGAGAGATTTTTATAAATCTTTTTATCTAAATCAACTTCGATATTCAATTATATTTTGCCAATAATTTAATTTGGCAATTTCTGAATCCGAGTATTTAAGGAATTAATTTGATCAAATATAATTGATATGACTGGCAAAAAACGCCAAGATTCTCCTTCCAAACCGGAAACTTTGGAGAAAATAATCTTAAAAAAGGAAAGAGTCGTAAGAAATATAATCCGAATTCGACAGTCCATTAAAGATAGGACTATTTTGTTCAATCCTATTGAACTAGAATGTCGATTGGATATTTTGAAAACTTATATTGACCAAGCAATGAAGCTTCAGTCGGAGGTGGATAATTTGGATCCCGACAACGATGATAGAGCTGAGCTTGAGGATATTTGTGTGACTACAAAATCACTGTTGTTAAGCCTTCTAACAAAAAACAAACAGTCAAGTGTGCCTGAAACTTCATTCAGCGTACAGTCACATCAGTCTCGACTTCCGAATATGAAGCTTCCCAAATTTACTGGGAAATACAGCGAATATAAGAATTTTATGAGCTTATTTGAAAATTTAGTTCATAATGATCCGACGTTGACAGATATAGAAAAGTTCAATCATTTAATATCATGCTTGTCCGAATCAGCTTTAGGTACAGTGAAAGCTTTTCAGATTTCTGAAGAAAATTATCCCAAAGCACTAGCTAGCTTAAAAAAGGTTTATGACAATGAATGTCTTATATTTTTCGACAATATATCGAAACTTTTTGATTTACCAGAAATTACAAAACCTTCGGCTTCTGCTTTGCGAAGCATGATTGATACTGTGTCTGCCATTTATGATTCCTTGTTATCAATAGGCGATGACAAGAAAATTACAAATGCTATTTTGATACATTTAGTGATGTCAAAAGTAGATCCAGTCAGTAAGTCCAAGTGGGAAGAACAGCTTGATTTTGAAAAACTTCCTCTATGGTCTGATTGCGAAGCCGCTTTAAACAAACGTTACCAGCATATTTCAGCTGACGAATCTTCTGGTTCAAGGCTGAGGTTTAATAAAAATAAAACTGAGAATGCAAATAATAGAAATACAAGGACATCATTAAATTGTACAAAATCAAAGCAACCCGTTGACAAATGTCTGTTTTGCAAATCTACTCAACATATAATCAATAATTGCCCTTCTTTCACTTCTGAGACTGTAGCGAAAAGATTTCACTTTATAAAATCTGTGCCAGCATGTATTAATTGTCTAAAAAAGGGACATACATTAGCACGATGTTTGTCTTCCAAGTGCCGAATATGTAACGGTTCTCACAGCTCGCTACTTCATCGATTCAATAATGGTTCTAATGACGTAAATAACTCTTCTGATCAGCCGTCTATCTCTCACGCTTCTGTAAATTATTCATCTTCGGATGAAAGAATCATTCTCGCGACAGCTATAGTAAGAGTACGAAATAGTTCTGGCCAATTTATTCCAGCTAGAGCACTGTTAGATTCCGGTTCGCAACCAAACTTGATTACTGAGGAACTTGCGCAGCTACTCAGATTAAAGAGAGAAGGAGGTAGATTGAATTTGAATGGCATCAGTGAAACAAATTCGGTTTCAAAATCATGTATTAATTTGACTGTCTCGTCGAGGGTTAACTCTACCCAATTCACTTCCAAATTTTGGGTATTGAGCTCAATTACAAATTTGCAACCTGATCGTAGATTGGTCACAACGAGCTTAAATATTCCCAGAAATATAGAATTAGCTGACCCACTCTTCCATAAGCCCCAGAAAATTGATTTGTTAATTGGGGCAGAAGTGTTCTTTGATTTAATGTGTGTTGGCCAAATCAAATCTGGCCCATGCCTTCCTATTCTTCAAAAAACTTCACTTGGCTGGATTGTTACTGGAAAGTACAATCAATCAAAGAGCTTGAATAATGGCAAAGTTTTTCACTTAAGTACTTCAATAGAAAACGAGAGCAATATTGATTCAATTGTCAGAAAATTCTGGGAGCTAGAAGAGCTTCTAAATGAATCATCGAAATTGTATACTGAGGAACAACAACAATGTGAGGCCAAATTTAAAAATTCAGTACGACGTTTGGAGTCAGGCCGATTCGAAGTCTCGCTACCGTTCAAATCTGATACAAAATTATTGGGTTCATCTTTCGAAATTGCCAAAAGACGATTCCTATCTTTGGAGCGAAGGCTTTCCAAAGACAATGTAATGAGACAAATGTATCATGATTTTATGAAGGAGTATTTCAACTTGGGCCATATGTCACTCCAGGACAAAATGCCAGATTTTCCTCATTATTTCATTCCACATCAGTGTGTTTTGCGACCTCAGAGTACAACTACTAAACTTCGAGTAGTGTTCGATGCTTCGTGTAGAACTTCTTCGCTTGCATCACTCAACGATCTGTTAATGGTCGGTCCCACAGTTCAAGAAGAATTATATTCTACATTGATTCGTTTTCGACTCCATAAATACGCAATCACTGCAGATATTGAAAAAATGTATCGTCAGGTCTTGATTGATGATCGAGACAGAAACTATCAATTAATCCTCTGGAGGGAAAATCAATCTGATACCTTAAAGATTTTTCGCTTGAACACGGTGACTTATGGTACAGCTTCTGCTCCATTTTTGGCCATAAGATGTTTGATCCATTTGAGCGATTTATACAAAGAGACCTTACCTATTGGTTCGAAGGTTATCCGCAGTGATTTCTATGTCGATGATTTGCTCACTGGAGCTGAAAGTTACCAAGATCTAATCGAAATTCGTAATCAGGCTACTGAAATTCTAAGTTCAGCTGGTTTTAACCTGACTAAGTGGGTTTCAAATCATCCAGATTTCATTAGTACTTTACACGAGGAAAAATTGTTGCATAGCGATGCGGATGCTACTAAAGCTCTAGGTATACATTGGGTTCCGAAAAATGATACATTTAAGTTTCATTTGGAAGATAATTTTCAAGAATTGAAAGCTACGAAAAGGAACATATTGTCAATTTCTTCCCGATTATTTGATCCCCTCGGACTTTTGTGTCCATTGGTAACTAAAGCTAAAATGTTATTGCAGGAACTATGGATTCAAAAGCTTGACTGGGATGAATCAATTCCCATGAGCCTAAATACTTTATGGGAAAATTTCAAGTTGAATTTACTGAAACTCGATTCAATCACAATCCCAAGATTCGTAAACACAACTTCAGCAGCAAGAATTCAAATTCATGGATTTGCTGATGCTTCAATTCGAGCATATGGGTGTTGCATTTACATTCGAAGCTCCGAATCAACCAAATTTGATTCGAGACTACTTACGGCTAAGTCTAAAGTTGCTCCACTTAAGACAAAATCTCTTCCGAGACTTGAATTATGCGCTGCACATCTACTGGCTAAGTTGTGGAATAGAATTAAGCTAATGATAAACTTCGAAATTGAGTCTGTTAATTTTTGGACAGACTCCGAAATAGTTTTATATTGGATAAAGACGCATCCATCCTCACTGTCCACGTTTGTTTCAAATCGTGTAGCTGAGATTCAGGAATGTTCAGATCAAGTTTTTTGGCGGCATGTGCCAACTAAACAAAATCCAGCTGATATCGTTTCCAGGGGATGTGATGTCGAAGAATTGAAAAATTCGATTTGGTTTAAAGGATCTTCGTTTTTGCTAAACGATAGTCATCAGTGGCCTGTTAACGAACATTTTGAGTTAACAGAGAACCAAAAGTTTACCGAAATGAAGAAAACAAACGTATTGCTTGCGGTAAAGGACTCAGAAAATTGTATGCTGGATCTGATAGAAAAATACTCTTCTTATAATAAGTTGCTGCGAGTTGCTGCATATGTTTACCGATTCATTGACAGCATCAAAGGCAGAAAAGTAGATAAAGATACTATACCTACAACAATCGAATTAAAGTGGTCATTCTTTCGTCTTGTAGAGATAATCCAAAAATCTCATTTTCCCGCAGACATATTGCGGATACAAAACTCTCTGAGTTTGCCGTCAAATATTCAGAGATTGACACCATTCATCCACACGTTTACCGAAGAGAAAAGAACATTTTCACTTTTAAGGGTAGGTGGGAGACTGCTAAATGCAGATTTGGAATACAATACCAAATTCCCACTGTTACTACCGAAAAGAAATAGCTTTGTTACACTTTATTTGCGGAACTTGCATTTCGAAAATTGTCACGCTGGCACAAAAGCCCTCATAGCTCTGTCACGAGAGAATATTTGGCTGATAAATGCGAAAGAAGAATGCAATAGAATAGTTCGTAAATGTGTACATTGCTTCCGCTATAAGCCTAAGCTTATGTCCCAAATAATGGGCAATTTACCCACTAATAGAGTGATAGCTGCGCGACCATTCTTAATAGTCGGCGTAGACTTTTGTGGTCCTATCAACGTCTCACTACGTATTCGTGGTAGACCACCGGTTAAAATGTATATAGCGGTTTTCGTGTGTTTCACTTCTAAAGCTGTACATTTAGAATTAGTATCGGATCTATCTACTGATTCATTTCTTCTCTCTTTTAAAAGGTTCACTGCAAGGAGAGGTCTTCCCAAAGAAGTATTTTGCGACAACGCAACGAATTTCGTGGGAGCAAGCAGAGTCCTCAACGAGCTACAGAACGCCTTCAATCAAAATCGGCAGGCCGTCGAATTATACGCAGCGTCGTTAGGGGTGAAATTCAACTTCATACCACCTCGAGCGCCGCACTTCGGAGGACTATGGGAAGCAGCCGTGAAGCAGGCGAAGTTCCTACTTCTACGAGCAGTAGGCAATGCGTCGCTCATGCAAGAAGAAATGTGTACAATGCTCGCAGAGGTAGAGGCGGTACTCAACAGTCGTCCCATAGCACCGCTGTCTCCAGACCCCAACGACGGAGAAGCGTTAACTCCGGCTCACCTACTAATAGGAACGGGTCTGCGTTCGCTGCCACTAGAATCAGGAGAAGGCGTGAGAGGCAAAGAGGCCAACTTATCGAAGCGATGGCGACTGCTCTGCGTTCTCAAGCAGACATTCTGGCAAGCCTGGTCAAGAGACTACATTCTGGGACTTCAGGGCAAAGCGAAGTGGTCGAAAGAAATGCCCAGTCTCCAGGTCGGTCAAGTGGTAATAATCCACGAAGACAATTGCCCGCCACAACAATGGGTGACCGGGATAGTCGTAAAGGTCATCGCAGGCGACGACGGCAAGGTCCGTGTGGCGGAGGTCAAAACCCGAAATGGCATATTTAAACGTCCAATACACAAATTAGCACCGCTTCCAGATGTTTGAAGACTTCCAGTCCTTCAATGGGGCCGGAATGTTGGAGCGTAATATTAAATAGAAATCAACTTGTAATTAAATAGAAATCAACTTGTAATTAAATAGAATTTAGTTTTTAGTTTATACATTTAGAATTTAGTTTATACATTCCATAAATCTGAACTGTTATTATATTTCTTATTAAAAATAATCAAACTTAATTATTAAGTAAAATTCCTCAAAATACTGCTATTTAAGTGCAAACATATGTACCTATATATTATAGGTACATATGTACCTATTATATAAATATGCACCTAGTATATAGATAGTTAATGACCTTTGGTTAAGTATAAGTAAACAAGTAAATAAATAACTAACTGTCCTCTCATTAAGTCTCTCTGAGTCATAAACACCTGGAATAAATAAGAAATAAACATTGGAATGTAATAATATAAAAACAAGAATGTAAACAATAAAGGAAGACAGTTTGTGAATATACGGAGATCGAAATAAAAGTGTTATTATTTTAAATCCAGTACCCAAATTTTTAATAACAAAACTCATAATTTATTTGAGTTTTGATTCGTTGCCTTAAAAACTATTAAGGCTAAACATATGGGTTGATAACAAAAAAAAGTAGAAAAAAACGTAGTTGAATACTCGTTAGATTTGTTACGTCGTGTAATCTTTGGTTCTTTTGTGTCCCTGTGGAAAACTGATCTTACTACCTTTACCAAAAAAGGTTGTTTGACGTTTTCCTTTGTCTCTGTGAAATTGTATAAAAATACCTTCATCAATTAAATAAGGATTTTATCTAGTTTCAAGGTCACCTAATTTTTCCAAACAAATAATTTTATAGAAATAATTTATTGTTTAGTTGTTAAGTATCAAATAAAATGAAGAAAATAAAAGGAAAATTACTACGTTGTGATATAAAAGTACCTTTCTGTTAATTGCTGCTAAATGTAGCAGACTAAGTCGTTATTATATAATAATATTTTTTTTCTATACTAACAAGTTTTGTAACTTTTTCCTTTAATTATTTATTCATTGTTTTAATAAATTTATATTAAATATTGAAATTTTATATTAAAGCTGGAAAGTCACAAATGACTAAACTCTTAATTTGTATATATTAAAATTATTGTGAATTGCTCATTATATTTTTGACAATAAAAGCCAAATACAAATTCAAATATATAATAATATTGAGCAAGTAATTGGCTTGTATTTTATTCAGTGTTGGAAAAGCAATAACAATTGTAATTGTTACTTTATTCACTGCGCAAACTGTAAAGTATCCTGCTGAGATGTCTATTTACTGTAAATTTACAGGTAGTGCGTTCGCCAAATTTGTCACATGCTTAATTCTATGTTCTGTATTTGTGTAAAAGCTTTTCCCACAATGGACAATGAATTACAGCCATTCCCACATAAATAAAAAAACATAAACACTAGTCGCCACGAATTTTAATATAACTATATTTGCGAAAGGCAATAATCTGCGAAATATAATATTGCAGATAACAAATATGCCTTTAGATGCTTTTGGAAAAATAATTTAAGAAATTCATTAATATTACTTATTCGACCTTTTCATTTACATTTCCATTATATTTCTATTGTTGAAGCAAACGCTCATAGAATTATAGTAATATTTAGTTCGATGAGGCTATTAACGAAAGAATTGGACAATCCCAATACTGGTAATATTTGTAAATATTTATTAAAATTGCTAAAATTAGTTTTTTCTAAGAAATTGTTACTTGTTGTAGGCTAAGCTGTCCATATGTCTGCATTGTATTGGTGCTGTAATAATGATAAAAATAATTTCAATAAATATTTGTTAAATCCTTCTAGAATGCCTTGAAATTAGTTTGTCTTTATTGTAGACTGTTTGTTGTCAAATTGGAAAAATTCCTTTTATTATCACGGTATGGGTTCTTTAGCCCACTTTTTTAAAGTGGGACCAAAAGTATCCCCTAAACAGCGACAAATAAGTGAAAAATATTCCATAAAAATATTTTTCATCAAATATTACTACAGGCCATCGAATACGATAAGGCTCAGTGATTAGAAATAAGTTGAAACTTGAATGGTGCTAAATGTTTAATTTTGTGTTTCAATATTTCATCATCTTTAACCGCATACGAAAATTTCTCCATTAAAGTCTTTTTAATAAAGTTTGAAGAAAGAAAGTAATTCATAGTATATTGGGAGGTAAAAGGAAAACATTTAACTATTTTGTCTGTCCGACAAACTCTTTTGGTGGCTGTCACAGATTTAAATCAATCTCTGAGCAACGCTAATATCATCCGAGGTATACTGTGTTATTAATGGCCTCATGCTGATCGATTAAAATTTTTATAAATATTTCGGATAGAAAAACAGACTTCAACACAAACAGCCTGTTGAACAGATTAACAAACAAACGCAAGCACACGGTTCATCGTAGTAATGCGACAATCAATATTTTGGGTAGCCACAGTGTTTGTCCCACCAAGCTTCAGACATACGCTTTCCAATATAGAAACCATTCTCAAATACGGTCAGTGAATAAAGGAGCTCTGCGATTATATATATTTCAATTTGAAAACATTAAAAAAGGTACAAACGAAGTTGATTAAAAGTACTGGGATTTGAGTTTTTCCCATACAATTGCGAGTATCAAGCGTTCAGAGTACATTTGCTCCACGCCATGATAAAATTATAATATCATAAAAATAAAATTATAATATCAAGAACAAAAAAAAAGCAGAAATAACCAGGTATTGATAAGAATATTGCTCATACGTCCAAGGCTGTGCGCACAAAAGTATGCAATGGAATTGTATCTCTATGTTGGCATATGTAGCGTATAACTAATATTAAGCCGTTTATGAATTTTACATCATTATTAATATTATTATTGTTGTTGTTGTTTTAATTATATTATTTTCAAATTTAATATGACATCTTTTATTAATAATAACCTGCAGACAAGCCAGCGTGGCTTAGCAAGGTTTTCATTAACAAATATAATGTACGATTTTGATATAAATGAATGTAAGTATAAATGAATTAGAAAAGCCTCATACATGATGCATCAATTAAGTTACTGTGCAAACAATAGTGTTTTGCGACAAGCTAACTTCTCGTTCGTGGAATCCCATTTACGACATGGTATAACACTATGTGGAAATACATCCCACTGTGGAAAACTGTAGAAAATACAAAACAAAATACTCAAACTAGTTGGATCAAACACTAATACCATTACAGTGAGATTTACTGGAGATGTAAATTATCCTAAGGATTGTTACGTATTAAACGTCAAGAATAACACTAGCCCTAGAATTTTACAATAACAACAGGTATCTCCATAAAATTAAACAAAGCCACCAAACAAGAAGATATATAGAAAGAAAGTATCGCATCGACAAATTCCGTAACGAATATGATAGAAGCACCTTATCAACGGAGACTCAGTAAAAATGAATCAGCAGCATAAAACTGATGGACCCAGATGAGGGAGTTTCGAGAAAAGTCCTTCTTAGGAGGATGAAGTTTTTGGGCCTTCCCGAAGTAATGTAGAAAACAGTACCGGGAAGGTATCCCACCAGAAACGGAGGAGGGAATGTTTTAGTGTATACACCACACAACGCAGTTGACGACGGTTACTGTAAGTGCGAAAGGATTTTCAACCTTACCTCACCCGTCAAAAAAAAAAAATTATTATTATCATTGCTATTATTATCAGAAAAAGTTTCTAAAGGATGCCATGTACGTATGCATAAAAAAATTTAAGCTGAAAGTTGAACAGCTGATCGTCGACCGCGGTCGAACACTGCATACATTGGTCTTCCACTATTAATTGTTATCCTTGAACTCTTATCTTAACGATATATTCAAATTGCAAACATTATAAGATTAAAAAAAAAATCGTATTTTAACCGCCCGAAAAGCTTAAGGGAGAAACACAAAATTTACATTTTACATTTGACAGGAGAAGTATTTTTACTAACTGCTATTGCTAAATGGATTTTGTTCTAAATTTGTGATTCTAACGATTAAAAAATTTTAAGATTTCATTTTACTGATCGTAAATTATCATCGCAATGAAAAAGTGGAAATCTAAAATTAAAAATTCTTAATTATTATTGTAGTACAGGAATGTACAATTATTCGTCAATAAGAATATAAGTTCTATATATTTAAACAAAAATTTCATTTAAATTGAATAAATTTTGTCTAATCAACATGGAATATTGAATTTTTTAGCGATATAATAACCTTTTTCTTCTTTAACTTACACCCCACTGTGCAGTGTTTAGTTAAATTTTTGGTTCAGTGAATTTTTTAAATTTACTCTTCCCCCAAAATCTGGATGATGATTAATACAACAGCATGATTTTATTTGAACTTGAAACCATTTTGTTATATATGATATCTGATTTCCTATCATTGCTTTAAGTCCTTAACGAATAAATCCTTAATTCTATTGTGAGCAGAAACAAACGTCTTAATAAAGAGTTTCTCGTTAATGAAATAAAAACTTTTATAATTTATTTTAACATAACAAGCAGAAAACCGCCAACAAGAAAACTAAATAAATTGCTCAACAATTATTTTTCTCTGTTTTAAAACTCTTTCAACTGCAAAGGAATGGAAGTGGAAGAAAAATGTTGCCAATTTTTCTTAGCAACCACACAAAGAATGTTCTAAAGACAAATAAAACAAAATAAAATAAAAGCAAATAAATTCAGACATCAAGTGTTGCTATAATTAAACTTTGTATGCCAATTTAACGCTTTAAATTTAAGACAGGGACTTGGTAGATGGGCCAGTTAAATTATTAAGTTTTTTTTTTACCAAAAAACGAAACATAATAAGGTAATTAAAATGTACTGAAAGATGCTGTCATATTACAAGTTGTTTGTAATAAAAAATCTAGTTAATTATATTAATTTCAAATACTTAAATAATTCGCACTGTCATTAGCTCTTCAAGGGGTTAAATTTAACTTTAAGGCAATAACAAGTTAGACATAAGCCCACTGTTGAAGTAGAATTTACTAAATAAAGCAAACGGATTCACAAACAGCCTCCAGAGCTTCCAAACATTGCGTTTGATGCAGACATTAAGTTGTAAGTATGAGGCTTATCAAAACTCCTGCAGGACTTCATTTACATTTTAATATAATTTAACGCAAATTAAGCAAATAGAAATACATATTTGAGGAACAAGTAAGTAAAATAATAGCACTACAAAATTTTTTGGGTATTTTAATATGATATTTGATGACACTGTAGTGATATTCAAAAATAATATAAAATAATGGAACAACTTAATGGACCGAACATGAATGATCATTGATTTGTTTTTCAAACGCAGTGAACTCACAACTGTATTAATACAGCTCCTACAGTATTTCTAAACCTCATACTACATGGTTTTGTGTGCGAGGTGATTGTTATACCTCAAAACGGAGTGGAAATAGTTCCGGTCACTGCAAAGTCTTGTTGCCCTGAAGCTCGGGCGTAGTGTGTGGAATACCTACGAAATATCCACTAATCCACTATAACCACTAGTATAATTTTAGCGTGAAGGGGCGTCGCATTTTGTGACAAGGATTTTGAATCAAGTACTGGTTATCACCTCCTCCGTTTTAGTTTATGTAGGCCGTTAAGAAAGTTATTTAACCTCCTAGCGCATATAACAATTGGTACCCCAGGTAACTTCAAATATAATGGGGGTATACTTATGGGTTTGAGTCTCTTCATGCCAAAACTGATCACTGAAGTGTTCTTCAAACAGAAACTTTATATTGAAAATGTGACGAAACATCTAGAGGAACACCAGGGCTCATTAGGAAGCTAAATGTAGCACTACCTTAGATTTTCCATCGTAGTTAGAACGTTTGAGTTTTTTTATTCCTGTGATCTCATAATTAAGAGCTAAAATGACGAATCGCCAGGCAGTTATGGGCTCTGCTAAACATGAAATACAAAACTTTTCCAATGTATAGTAATGGAAAACGCTGGCTTATTGGCTGGAGTGCGCAAAACTTGACGACTTCGCTGCAGCCTCCTCCATATACTCGTAGAAGATGAGGATGGCATAGAACACTTCAACAAACATAGGCTGCTGTGATGGTGATTATTCCTTCTAAGCAGATTTTCCGTGGTCTCACAATGGACCACAAGATCTAAGTGAGCCTGATGAAAAGTTCTGATGACTATCTTTATCTAACCTGAAATTTTAGTTACTTTTAGGCCCCATATAGACAAAAGTTCTGATAAAATTTTCTTCTGGAACTAAATAATATACTTTATTTAATTCAAAGCTGTATTTAAAAAAATACATTCACAACTTATGATTGTCGCATAGTGAAAATTCAGATCCGTTTCATATATTTGAGAAGACATTTTCTTAAAACTTGGTCATTGATTCTGAAGCCATGTTCAAAATGTTGTAAAAAACAACTTTTGGTAATAAATTAAATTCTATTTAACGAAGAGTATATTTTACAATCTTAATATAATTAATAGTTTGACTTTTGATGATAATTAATAGTTTGACTTTTGACCATGATGAACAAGTCCCATAGGGAACTTGTAATCAAACCTACTTTCTGTTATGTTCTGCTACGTAGTTCGGAGATGTTTTAATGATTCAAGGCCATCACATTTGTACGCCCGTTTGGCTGCTGAAAAAAATAAACCAGGAAAAAGGTCGACTTTATGTGCGTTTCCTTTTCTATTACTTTTATTCTTCTAGAATACAAACATACGAGCATAAGTTGTTTACAACTTTCTTGCTTTTTTACATCCACTCACTAAAACAATGAGTGATTTATTATTATACTTTTTTATTTCATGACACAGGAATAACAATTTAAGCTTTTTAGTTTCATTACGCCAGCTTTCTTGTCACAGGCTTTATTTTTTTAAAAGGGGAAATACTGACAATGAAAGGAAAAGCAAAACTTTCAAACTTAAATTCAGCTTATATACTATATTAATTCATTATATAAAGAAATTTATAAGGAAATCTCGGAGAAATGAGATCCCTTGGGAAAAAATTGTTATTCAAATGCAAAAAGACCAGTTCCAAGAAAACTCGGGCTTGTGTGCTCTTGAACTTCACGTGCTCTCGCTCTAACACACGTTTGGTAAGAAGCAACACGTCAGCCAGTCCCGCATTAGTATTCGAACCAGAAGATATGTTCTCACTTGTTGCATGATTTACAAGAATTTGAGGCGTACGACAAATATATTTCAGGTGCAAAAGGAAAATTTGAAAACAATTCATGCAATTGGAAAATTTTGCAAGACTAGTGCATCGATCACTGGCTTAGATATAAAAGTCTATGTGACAGGATGAAAGTAATTTATTTTATAGCAAGTCGGTACCTTTTCATATACGCCCATGCATTAAGAAATATTGATTGGGCAACATAGCCCATGTTATCGATCAAAATTAACCTGATCTATACGACAGAGTCATGGAAAATCAAACGTTTGGAACTTGCACCATCATAGACCTTTTATTTAAAAAAACAGTGGTTTCTTACACACACTTGATTTTCTTTAAATTCAAAGATATTAAGATTGTAATGAAAGGATTATGAATTTCAATTTAACGTAATTGATATCAATTTAAAAGTATGATGTACATATTTCATACTGAAATACTTCCTTTATTTATAAAACGAAATATAATTATTGATCATTTAGAACAGTGTGTTGGAATATTTATTTATACTCAAAAGGACAATCAACTAATCCATATAGTAACTAAACCGAAGCGGTGTGAAAAGTACGGCAAGTGTGGAACAGGACACTTGTATCAGGAATGCATTCAGGATTAATTTGAAGCAAAAAGCCAACACTCAATGAGATATGGACTTTAAGTTAGAAATGGCCCATCGATTTTATAGGATTGTAATAAAAAAAAAAGAATTTAATAATTAACTTTTAAAATTTGTTTGTTGTGGCTCTTGTTGTTCATATGCCATTATTTCATTTGTCTCTAAACCAAATCATCAATGAACTTTATCCAATTAGAAAATAATCAACCTTATATGATTATGCCAAATCATTCAAATACAATGAAAGATTTGTCTATCATATGAACAGCTAAAGCCACAACAAACAAATTAGAAAAGCAAATTACTCGTATTCAAATGTTTTTTTTTTATTTTTTGGAAAAATGCCGATAAATTTCGATATGAAGTATTTAAAATAAAGATTTTATTTTTCATTTTGCATAATAATTTTGCAATTACTGGCATCCAAAGGGTGGCTGACTAATTGACTCATGTCGAATATAAATTATTTGTTGTGCTGTTTTTAAGAAATTATTCTAAGTCTACTATGATTACGTTTTTGGTAATATTCATATACGATAGAAAATTCGCATATTGTATTTGATTCGTTTAGCATAAATATGTGAAGTTAAATGTTTTCGAAATGCTTAAAGTGTACTGATGATTTTATTTAGAGACCAATGAAATGTCACAAAACAAATATGTAATCGAATATAAAATAAAACAAAACAAAAGCCTTATTTTGATTAACAGATTATTTGACACAATTGAAAAAAGGACATTATCTATTCCTGAAATAAAATTATAGCAAAACATGTCACATATTTATATCTTATCTGTGCAATATATTTAGAAAACATATTTTTTTTTATTTCTTAGAACAGAACACTAGTACGAAATATGTGTCAATTATTTTTTAACAATAAATATGTCAGCAGAGTACATGTACATATTCAAACTAAAATGAAGGGCAATTTTTATGTAAAGGCCGACGCTTTATCTCTTCGGGCGCTTGCAAAACAATTCAAAAAAATTCTATCGGCTCAGCATGGAATCTGTTTTAATATAAACTTTACAACTGGTTGACAAGATGGTGGCAATTCTGGTCTACATGGACTATTTATGACCATCTTATGTAAGACTTAGATCTATCTAATTTTTCAAAAACAATAGCGGCTAGGAAAAATTTCGTGACAAATATATGCAATTTATTAAAAATTGAGAAACATCATTCTAAGTCTCACTCAAGGTGTGGCCACTATGGACTCATATGTCACCAATAAATAGTCCAGAAAAACTTTGTGGTAGCAGTCATAATACTATTTTTGGAAACACGGAAATATAAACGGCTGTTACTAAAAGAAATTTCTATAATTCTGGGCGCCGTACATTTATTTGACTCAAAATGCTATAGGGGAAGTATTATTTATACAACACTTTCTTTAGCAGCACCAAATTGCAGCTGTTCTAATGTATTTCCTAATAATAAAAAATAAAATAAGATTCATTATTCTTTCCTGATTTGTTTTTGTTATAAAAAAGCTATGTACTAATGCCAAAGCAAAGTCCCAATAAGAATTATTTATGGACTGGGGAGCGCTGGCCTAATACATACGATACTTGAATTACTTTTGTTAACCCCATTCGTATATTTCATTTACGATTTATTTTAAAAATGAACCCAATTTTGAACCACAATCAAAAGGAAAAAAAGGTTTAGCAAAAATCTTTTGTATTAAAAAGGATCGTTATTGTCTTAGATTTGTCAAATGAAAACTTTTAGAAGGTAAAAATGGAAATATTTTTAATCAAGGCTGGATCTACCTCAACCAAAGTATGATTTCAAAAGACGCAAATTGAAGAGGCAAAACAAAATAAATTTAGTAACATAAGGATTAAAGATGGATGCGTTCTGTCAAATATTTAAATATGCCTCCTTATTGCGTTTAAGAGATTTTTACCTTAAACATCGAATGAAGGACCGTAAATTATAAGATTAGCAACCAGGCCTTGTTACGTTCATCTTATCTTTTGCAAAATTATTTTATCTTTCATATATTTTATATGACTAATAATAAAAAAGTTTACATTACCTCCGTAATGTTAAGCGTAACTTAGTTCAAGATCCTAAATCTATCTTTAAGGTTGTAAACACAAAAAGAAAAACTTCTGGTTTTCCAGAAGTCATGAAATATTTAAGTTCTGAGTCCAGTGATGAGTTGGAAATTAGTAACATGTTCACTTTCCGAAAATGTGAAGAGAATCATACATTATTCCCTTGTTTAAATCCGGAAATAAATCAGATATTAGTAATTACAGAGGTATAGCTAAGCTAAGTGATATACCAAAACTTTGTGAAAAATGTATAATGGATTGCTTTATTAATAACACTTCCGCCTTATTGCCACCATTACAATATGGATTTCGGAAAGGTTTTTCTGCCATGACTAACGTTCTTCACTTAACAACATTAGTGAATAGAACTTTTTTCCAATGGCCACCACACTGACGTTATTTACACTGATTTTAGCAAAGCGTCCGATAAAGTTAATCATGCGCTATTGTTAAAAAATTAGACATAATGGGTTTCAATAGTAACTTCCTAATGTGGATTAAGTGATATCTGTTATGTAGAATCCAATCTCTGAAACTTAATGCTGCAGTTTCGAAGAAAATTCTTGTCAATTCTGGAGTACCGCAGGGCAGTCACTTTGGTCCGATCTTGTTCCTTATCTTTATTAATGATTTGCCTGAAGCAATCAAACATTCTATTGTATTGATGTATGCAGATGACCTTAAAATATTTTTGAATGTTAAACTTTCCTCTGATCAGCAGTATCTTCAGAACGACCTGGATAACTTTCAGAGTTGGTGCAAATTTAAATTAATGGAACTAAATTTGAAGAAATGTCAACATATGCAATTTTCAAAAGTACGAAATCCTGTCAATTCTTACGTACTCGGTGGATGTAATTTACAATCGGTGAATATAATCATGGACTTAGGAATATTGTTAGATGCGAAACTAAGCTTTATCCAACATATAACTTTGATGGTCAACAAATCTCGTAGTATCCTGTATCCTGGCTTTTATTAAAAGATGGGCAAACGATCCTTTTATCACTAAAAGTCTTTTTACTATGCTAGTAAGACCGATTTTGGAATACGGTTGCATTATTTGGGACCCACTTTATAATGTACATAGTAATCGTATCGAGTCTGTTCAAAAACAATTTCTAATGTTTATAGAGGCCATGTGGTACTACCATCATACTCAAGAAGACTAGCTGAAATTTATTTGTCAACCTTAAAAAGCCGAAAAACAATGCTAAATATTTCTTTTATAGTCAATCTTATAAATGGTAACATAAATTCTGGATTCTTGCTGAGTAATTTAACTTTTAATGTACCTCAACACTCATTATGTACTTTTAACCCACTATATGTCAGAACATGTCGTTCTAACTTTGCTGTCTGATCCGCTTAGGAAATTATGCAGTTGTTTCAATGAAATGTATAATTTTATAGACTTTCCACTGAACACCAATGTTATTAAACGTAATGTAATTTATTTTTAAATCAGAAATCTTTATAAAATAAGTATATTATTGTGCTAATAGTCTGTAAGGAATTCGTCATAGACTTAATTTGAATAAATAAATATGGGCTTTTTGCTTCCACCAAACGTGTGTGCAAGTTCGTAATTTGTAGGGCTTGAGTGTAACACATAATTATTCTTGTTATTAACTTTTATTAACACCGGGAGGTCCAAATGCAAGTGTGCCCTTAAAAATTTAGTGAAATGGACTAAAATTGAATTTCTTATGGTATATTATGGCTTGATTCGAAATAACAAATGTATCCATTATTTAAGGAATACGATTTCGCTTCTCAGTAACTTATACTGTCACTACAATTTTCCAAGACAGTGTTCACGATATGGATCCTTTCTGGATTATATACGTATCATCGGTCTTTAACGGCGCTCTGTAAGAAAAAATTTAAAATGGTCTACGTACAGCTCCGCACTTGGCAATTGATTTTGCCAAGATGGCTGATAACACGATTACTGTACTTAGTGCTTAAAGGATCATTTGTTTGATTAGCAGTGCAATATGGTGCACCATCCTGATGAAAGCAAAGATAGTCCAAGTTCTTATTTTTCATTTCAGACCACAAAAAGTCCATATTCATTGCTCCATAATAATATTTCGATTAAAAATTAGTTCAGTGATGTCACTACTACAAAATGTACATAAAATTGTCACTCTCTGTGGGTGGATGCACTTACGAAATATTTGCTTTGAATGGAAATCATCACAATATTTCAGTCACCTATTCGTATTACATTACGTATATTAGTAACAGAGTAACTCACACCGAAATGAAAATGTTTCAATTATACAAATTCCAAATTACATTTCAAATTCCAGAAGGCTTATTTCATTATATGAAGTCGCCAATTTAAATATTTTTTTTCTGTAATGAAATACGTACATTTGCTATTGAATGATTGTTAAAGTCCGTAGAATGTGTGTAAATTCGTTGCATTTATTACAATTTCTGTTCATTTCATGATCTTCCAAAAATCACTTATAGAGGGAGATGTAATGAAATGTAATGTAATGCAATATAATGGAGGTTTGGCCCAGGATGGCTTTTTGCACTGCGACCATTGTTGATCCATTGTCCAATACGTTCGCAAATAAGATCAGCTGCTTCAATGGGAACGTTAGCAGATCCTCTTCACTCAGCACATATGCATGTAGAGTCCTGGGTCTTCTGTGGCCCAATGCCCCACAATTTGCTATCAAGTGTTCCATTGACTCCTCCTCCTCACCGCAAAATCTGCAGATGTCCGTGTCAGATAAGCCCATTATGTGTAGGTGGGCTTTGCAGGTGTAATGGCCTGTGAGCGCCCCTACCAGCGTCCGTAGGCTTTTCCTGTCCAGTCTTAGAGCCAGATCCGCCCTCCAATAGAGGGAGATACAAAAAGATCAATAAAAATGTTCCAATTTTGGAGAGGTGAATACTTTTGCAATAAAATGAAATACACACATGTCTGACACATTTTTTTTATAATTACAAGTCCTATTGAATGAAATTCTGCTGCCAGTCAGACCTTAAATTCCAATACAAAAATGTAACTTTCAAAAATAAAAACACACAATTATTGTTTTGTATTGCTTTTGAGTCTACCAAAAGTTCAGCATTGTTATATTCATTATTTCAACACAATGTGGCCTGTTTAGGTCCTAATAATAAGTTGCTTAATTTGGATATTTTTAATGAATAACAAATAAGATTAAGAGACAAAATTGTACAAATATTTACTTATGCTGAGGTAGCAATAGCTGCCATCAGGTACAAGTATAATAAGTTTGCAGAAAGAAATAAATCGATTTGATTTAAAAAATAATTTTTAGGAACTTCATAAATTATTTTGGTCTCTTACTTACAGTGATAAATGAGGTTCTAATGAAATGGAAATGCTTAGGATTACAATAATTTTCGTACGTTATGTACGTATTTTCGAAATCTATTCTTCGAACAAAATAGTCAAAATAGTGTAACATGTTGTTGGTCATATCCCTAATAAAGAAAAATTTAGAACATTTAACTTTATTTGAGAAAATTTAACTTTTTTATGTATGGAAATTTAATACTTTTTTGTTAAAGAAAAGCACATTCGATTAAAGAATACTTAATATTAAAATTTATTATTTGGGATATTCTCCCCAACTAATCGTTAGAAATAATTAGAGCTTTTGCAAAATGCATTTGATTTGGTTTTAGCAATCAATAATATGTCGGCATATGAAGAGCTAAAGCCACAACAAAGACAACATTTTTTTCATAATCTATATATATAAAATTGGATGTGTGTATGTATGTATGTATGTATGTATGTATGTATGTATGTATGTATGCAACGTAATGGCTCCAAAACGGCTGGGCCGATATTGACGAAATGTTGAGGGAGCCTTCAGAATACTCGGGCGGGTGACACTGTGAAGTCCGACTTTTTATTTTCGGTCTGTGGGCGGAGGGGCGTGGCAAAATCCAATAATTCATAAAATGAGAACGGCTTGACCGTTTCCTGTAAAACTTTTTGTCAGTTGTTCGTATTTTCGAGGAGAAGGTTTTTCCTTCCGGAAAAGTCGGAAAATTGGAAAAATCGAAAATCGAGTTTTTGTATGAAATTATTCCTTAATGGCTTTTCAAATTAAAAAATAGAAAGTTTGTCTGAAGGCTTAAAATTGGGGCGTGGCGAAGTTCGCCTGGTCCGCTAGTTAAAGAATAAAAATATGAGCAAAAATATTACAAACAAATGAAAATTAATGTCAAATGATTATGAACATGTTTCATAAACGAGCTTTAGGTCTTTTTCAAAGAAATTTATTTTATTCAATATTTCGACGTCCCGTTGGGCGTCTTTTTCACGATTTCTTTTTTAAATTATATGTGACAATATTTATTAAATAAGATATAAGAATAAAAATGTCGTAAAAATTAATGTTATTTAATTGAAATTTTCCTCTCTTATAATTTACAATAGTGATTTAAGGAGTTTCATTGCTAAATTTTTTTAATTAAATATTGAACTTTGGTTTACGTTCTCTTCTCACACGTGCACATTGCCAGGGTTCGGAATCACACTTTATTTTTGTTAATTTTAGTTTATAAATTGATATACAATTTTGGGTTTTTTCTTTTCCATCGCAATCGATAACTTATGATTTCTAACATTAAGTCTGGAAATGCAATAAATAGTCGTTAGAAGTGACAAGATAAGCTTAGATAAAAATTGATTTTAGAGTAGCCCCACAACTCAGTGCAAATACAATTAATAAAAATACTTCTTGCCTAAAATCTTGTTTTTGTCGTAAAACAATTTGAATTATCATTTAGATAAGTCAAATTTTTCACAAAAGTATTAGTATATGAAAATTTTATTCGATTATTTATTCCATCTGCAGGTGACTTTCGTTTCCGCTTAAATGATTTTTCACTCAATGTCTTTTGTCATCTTTAACAGATGTATAAGACTTGAAACATATCACTGACAGAAGGAAGTGAAGCTTTTTTTTTTTGGAAATTTAATATTTTTTTGTTTAAAAAAAGCACATTCGATTAAAGAATACTTAATATTAAAATTTATTAGTTGGGATATTCTCCCCAACTAATCGTTAGAAATAATTAGAGCTTTTGCAAAATGCATTTGATTTGGTTTTAGCAATCAATAATATGTCGGCATATGAAGAGCTAAAGCCACAACAAAGACAACATTTTTTTCATAATCTATATATATATAAAATTGGATGTGTGTATGTATGTATGTATGTATGTATGTATGTATGTATGTATGTATGTATGTATGTATGTATGCAACGTAATGGCTCCAAAACGGCTGGGCCGATATTGACGAAATGTTGAGGGAGCCTTCAGAATACTCGGGCGGGTGACACTGTGAAGTCCGACTTTTTATTTTCGGTCTGTGGGCGGAGGGGCGTGGCAAAATCCAATAATTCATAAAATGAGAACGGCTTGACCGTTTCCTGTAAAACTTTTTGTCAGTTGTTCGTATTTTCGAGGAGAAGGTTTTTCCTTCTGGAAAAGTCGGAAAATTGGAAAAATCGAAAATCGAGTTTTTGTATGAAATTATTCCTTAATGGCTTTTCAAATTAAAAAATAGAAAGTTTGTCTGAAGGCTTAAAATTGGGGCGTGGCGAAGTTCGCCTGGTCCGCTAGTTAAAGAATAAAAATATGAGCAAAAATATTACAAACAAATGAAAATTAATGTCAAATGATTATGAACATGTTTCATAAACGAGCTTTAGGTCTTTTTCAAAGAAATTTATTTTATTCAATATTTCGACGTCCCGTTGGGCGTCTTTTTCACGATTTCTTTTTTAAATTATATGTGACAATATTTATTAAATAAGATATAAGAATAAAAATGTCGTAAAAATTAATGTTATTTAATTGAAATTTTCCTCTCTTATAATTTACAATTATGATTTAAGGAGTTTCATTGCTAAATTTTTTTAATTAAATATTGAACTTTGGTTTACGTTCTCTTCTCACACGTGCACATTGCCAGGGTTCGGAATCACACTTTATTTTTGTTAATTTTAGTTTATAAATTGATATACAATTTTGGGTTTTTTCTTTTCCATCGCAATCGATAACTTATGATTTCTAACATTAAGTCTGGAAATGCAATAAATAGTCGTTAGAAGTGACAAGATAAGCTTAGATAAAAATTGATTTTAGAGTAGCCCCACAACTCAGTGCAAATACAATTAATAAAAATACTTCTTGCCTAAAATCTTGTTTTTGTCGTAAAACAATTTGAATTATCATTTAGATAAGTCAAATTTTTCACAAAAGTATTAGTATATGAAAATTTTATTCGATTATTTATTCCATCTGCAGGTGACTTTCGTTTCCGCTTAAATGATTTTTCACTCAATGTCTTTTGTCATCTTTAACAGATGTATAAGACTTGAAACATATCACTGACAGAAGGAAGTGAAGCTTTTCAGCAAAATAAAAATAATGATAAAAAAACCCAGCAAAATGAATTTAAATCATTTGGAAGAAGTGTGTAACTGTGTAACACAGTCGAGTTCGGATATTAGAAAATGGAACATTTATACAGTTGTTCGGGTAAAATACATCTTCGCTGTTCAATTAAACTCAGGGCTTAAAAATTGTTTCTTTGAACTGAAAATAAAAAAAATATTATTCATACTTAATTAAGATTTACTTTGTACTTTGAGATTTTGTCGGTTGAACGTAATACAATTAAACAGAGCCTTCTTTTTTCAGTGGTATACAAATATTTTTTTCTTTTAAGTGATTTTTGTGTCATATACTCTTGCAATTTTATAAACAAAATGCTTAAACGGTTTTTCGTTTAAGTGGGTTTTCTTTTAAAGGAAGTAAAGCGCTTTGAAATCAATCAGCAGCGACATTTTCCTTTAAACGACATTAATTTGTTTGTCAATTACCAGAATTTTACAATACAATTTTAAAATTTAAAAGAATCTTTGTTTATGTTGTAGGCGATCAAAGGAAATTTAAGGAATAATATGATTACATTTTCAAGTCTATACAATAATTCAAGGAAGCGCTTAGTATTTCAGCAGAAATTAGTCTAGACCAGAACTAATATTCTTATTACTCTGTTAGGTTGAGCAAGCACTTTGAAAGGCCCTTTAAATAAGAATTATGGATCGTTTTAATGTCTAACACATACTTCTTGTTTTTTATGTCCTTTATATGAATTTATGTTTAAAGGAACTTGGCCCTTTTGTTTGATAACACAGCCAGATGCTTGTGAGAAAACTAAAAACCTCTGCATTTAGCTGCTATTCAAAGGAATGAAAGAAACAAATTGGATCACATCTTATGATACAATAACAAAAAGAGTGTCACAACATTCACCATTTTGGTGAGAGCCAGTTAGTGGTTTTCGATATTTCCAGGGCGTTCGATAGTGTGGATTTGTATGCTTCTGTTAAATCGAACAAGTCGTAGATCAATTCAGGTGTACCAAAAGGATTCTCCGACCAACATCCAAGCCTATTTCGATTTTTTTTCACATTTATATTCATTAAACAATATGAGGCAATATATTAATGGCACGTTCCATTACAACCTTGTAATAAAATCCAAATGGATCCATGGCAACAGAGTCGAATTCAAAGCTCGCAAAACCCAGTATTCCATTACGCCTAGGCGCATGGGCGAATCTGCTGTCCCGTCTTTAATTATATATAATATATAACTACTGAGGAATCAGAAACTCTTGATGTTCTTGGCATGAACATACTGTATGATGTATGATGGTTTAAGCCTTTAAGTGCTTCAGTTTCTTATGTCCTAAATTGCAATACAACTCCTACATATAGGCCAACGCCACAAATTCCATTTTGGAGATAGTTAATCAGGTACAGGAGGGGACGAGGGAGCTCATCGGTTGCAGTAGTTTAAGTAAAAACATTGACTCACTGGAACATCAATACAGTGTGGGGTGTGGTTGGCTCTTCTATCAGTACATTAATGTAACAAGATCTAATGAAATGCAGTACCATGCATCCGAAATCTAATATTTTCTATGAAAAGAAATCACTTTTCAGCTCGATATGCCCGCAAACTGCGCTTTGCATTACAGAAAAAACAATTTTTTAAACGAACAATTTTATGTGACAAAATTTTAATGCGAAAAGGTCTATGTTGAGGTCAATTTCAGTGAGAAAGATTTGGAATCGAATGTGTACAAATAATACTCCCTGTATTCTACTTTCCAAAAACAACTTTATTAGTTCGAACACAATGCAGTTTTCAGATACAAAATTGAACTAATTTCTTGTTTAACCATGATCTTACTATCATGTGTGTCAGAGACACATTTGTTTATTCAATTCAACTCCAAAAACTCAAAGAGGTTTTCTTGCTCGTAATATCAATCGGTGCCCATTCAACAAAGTTAGAATTCCACCAGGCAAGGAAGTTGAAGACCCATTAGCGTCAATTGAGCTGTATTTGAGTGACGAAATTGTTTACGCACTTGTGAAATTTAATAAACTGGTCCAACAACTGAAATAGAAATAAGAGCATTTATTGGACTACTGATTTTAGCAGGGACAAAAAGAGATGGAAATGCGGAGATTTCTGAGTTTTGGTGTTCGCGATACGGCTGACCAATTTTCCGCGCCACCATGAGCCATGAGAGATCGTTTTATGAAAATTTCAAAAAATTTGCGCTTTGATGACAAAAGCACTAAGACCATCCGACAACAAAAAGACAAACTTGCACCTGTTAGGGATTTATTTGAAATTATAAGCCAAAAACTTAAAGGAAATTTTACTGTCCTGGTGATAATATAACAGTCGATGAGCAGCTTGTTCCTATTCGTGGAAGGTGTTCTTTTCGGCAATATATGCCTAGTAAACCAGAAAATATGGACTAAAAATTTGGTGGCTCTGTGATAGTAAAACAAGTTATCCATTGAATGCAATACCCTATTTAGGCAAAGTAAATAATCAGAGGGGCTATGGATTGGGTCAAAAAGTAGTAGAAGAGTTAGTGCAGAATTATGAAAATACAGGCAGAAACATAATGTGTGATAATTATTTCACGAGTATTGAACTAGCGCAAAATTTATTGGCTAAAGGTTTAACACTAACGGGCACTCTCAAAAAGGACAAGCGTTGTGTTCTCTCATCATTTTTACCAAACAGAAAAAGAGAAGTGGAAAGTAATTTGTTTGGTTTTACCGAAAACATGACTTTAGTGTCTTACGTCCCAAAACAAAATAGAGCAGTTCTTTTACTTTCATTAATGCATTACACAACTCACTGCGACTTAAAAAAAAAAAAAAAAAAAAAAAAACAAATCGGAGGTAAACTTGCATTATCATCAAACTAAAGGAGCAGTTGATACTCGGGATCAACTTACACATAGTTTTTCTTTGCAATTTAGTTGACGTTTGCGGGATTGCTGCGTACGTAGTTTGGAAAAACTACTTCTTGGAAAGCAACGCAAGAAAAAAAAGCTCGAAAACTCTTTTTACGGGAAGTCGCTGAAGGACTTGTTCCACCCAAATACACCAAAGATCAAATAATAAATTGCAACGGCCTATGGTTCAACTAATGGAAGAAATCTTTCAAGAAGGAATTGCACCTACTAAAACCCAGACTGTGAACATGCTGTGAAAGTCCTTTTATGTAAAGAATGTAATGAATAAAAAATAAACAAAATTAAATACTTTTCCTTAAGATTTTTATATGTGTCTTAGAGACACATTAAAAGTTTAACTTTTGGAAAATTTAAATTTTCTGAATATATATTTATTTATATGTTAAGGAAATTATTACATTATATGTTTTATTTTCTCTCTTGTTAATAAAACAAAATAAAAGTTCCAAACAATTTTCTATTTGTTTGATAACTTTGAATAATTGAAATTTTTAGAACAAAAATATTAAATTAATTAAATCCTACGATTAGCATAGTTTAAGCAATAGAAGCATTTATTTCGATTCATTTTTGTTGGAAACACAGTAGAAGTACAACTTTTGAATTTGAAAGCAAACTCAATACAACATCTCTATTTAATTATTAGAGCATTAATTAAAAGCTTTTAGTTTTCAATTATTTCTAGCAAAATATTATTTTGTAAGAATCACACTAAAATTTTACGTTTTTTGTGTTTGATTTCCTGTATTACACACGTATAACGTTTCCAAGGAAAGCGTCATATTTCTTGTTTCACAGTAATAAATTAATTATGTTCATTTCAGACTTGAAAATGTTACTTATTTTGTAAAGCTATAAATAAATTAAGATAAAATTGATCAAGTAATTTCGGCTGTTAAACATTCTTCTCCAAAAACTAAAACTTGGAAAAACTTTCAGAGAAGACAATATTTATCATTTCAAGATATTCTAATTTTTGATTTCTAATCATTTAATGTCGAAAAACTTTAAATTCTTCAAACACAATGAATATTTTTCTAAAATTTTATATAAAACATTTTACGTGTTAAAAACTTATAAAGCATTCAGAAAGTTCAAAGCTGTCAGGTATTGTGGAAAGTAATGCATTTTTTCTGTATATCGAGCTAGAAAACTCTGATGATTGAAGTTGGACTTGAAAAAGAGTACATTAGGCCAAAATATATATCGTAACATATCCATTTTTAGATAAAATATTTTCGTGGATATCAAATATTTAGTATGAGTTCTTTGTTTTTTTCTTCATCTTTTTTTCTCCTCTAAATATGCAATATTTTTTTTTCATTTAATTTTCATTAGAATAAAATTAGAATTTCTATCAAATGTGATTTTTTGTTAAAAATAAGCATTTGTTAAAAGCAAATAAATATTTTATATTATGTTTTATAATATTGGAACGTACAAACGTGGGCCATTGAATAACTAAAGTGAATATAGTCGGGTATTGCTTATTATAGTTATTTTGTAAGAATTTTGGTCGTAAAAGGTATACATAAAAAACAACTCATAAATAAGTAAGTAATTCTTTTGATGAGTTCTTATAATTTATAAAAAATGAAAAGTTTACTTCCATAATTTTTACTTAAAAAGCAATAATCATATTTTTTTAGCAGAAACTGAATAATATTTGACAAAAGTCCAACACTCATGATATGTTATCGCGTTAAAATAAGAGTGTTATAATAATAATAATAATGAAAAGACTTAATATTGAAATTTATTATTTCGGGATTGCATTTACAGCTGCTTTGACCAAAAGCTTGTCAAAAACTCAAATAATACGAAAAAGTGTGATAATGTGAAAGCAATATGTCACAAAAATGCCAAGTAATGCGGTCAGCAATTTTACATCTCATATGCTAAAGCCATTTTTAAAAATTTTTTTAAACAAATGGATTTTCCATTCTACCACTTTTAGACTTTAAGCTATTTATAATCAAAAACTAAACATATTCAAAATAATATTTAATTCCCAATTGTTTTAACTTGTATATTTGCTGTGTGTATATGTATTGTATGTGTACATTTTAATCCATATATGTGCGTAGTTTGAATGCAAATGGTAGTCAAAGCTCTCCCTTTACATATAATCCTATTTATAGATATACAATATAAATACAAATTATTTTATTTGACCTCTTTATTTACTATGCAAATAATTTAAATTACTGAGCACTAAATTTTTTGATAAAAACTAACTTTATTTAATTCAATTGGGGGATTCAAACGATGTGCTATTAAGTCATATTGTCATAATGTCTTAATATTTTAGTATGGTTTAAAAAAATTGTTTTTGTGCTGCAAACAAAAAAGTCATAAAATAATAAGACTTTTTGAGGTATGTTTATTGTTTTGTCATAAAATAATAAAAAAAAAATCTGAGCCCAAAGTTAAACTGAAAAATGGAATCTGCTAGAAAAAAGTCGCTAATAGAGATTTTGGAACCCCAAGGTGGACACTTCTGCGGCTAGTGGCAAACTAGCAACATTTATTAAAAACCCTTCCTCAGTTTGATCTTCCTCGTCCTCATCACCTACAAGGCATATACCCGTGACGTCCTTCATATCCAGATAGAAAACTTGTTTGAGTAACTGAAATAACTGGATAAGAAATATTTAATGCTAAGGCTACCGCTTTCAGCAACTGAAAATTCGGTTCATCAATAGGCTTTATCAATGCCTACTTTAAGGGAAATTACAGACTTTATATATCAATTGCAGGTTCTTAAAAATAATAAAGATTTAGTTGATCAACACGCTTATTATATGTCGCCAATAGGTGACAAATGTTATTGGTAAATTAAACTTTGTTTCTCGTGGACCCTCCCCGTAATTAGGAAGCTTGGATGCCTAAACATCTGTTCTATCATTATCTGTCCGCCAGTTACCGAGTATTTAACTGCCCCTGTTCACCTGTTCAACGTACTACATGGTCTGAATTGAAAAAACTGCTAAAAACTTAAAAAAAGTTCCGGATATTTTCAAACTGCTTTCTAAGAATTCAGTAAGAATTAATATTAAAATTTTGTAGTAATTAATTTTTATTTTAATAAAATTATCCTAGTAATATTATCCTTGTAGCAACATGACAACCATTTTGAACTCAAGTTGAGTAAGTTTTCCTGTCATTCAATTCAATACCTTTTTTAGTGTAGATTTCTAATATAGTATAGAATATAAGTAGAAGATAATTTAAAAGAAAATATTGTTCATACGCGCTTTTATTAAGAGCCCTCTAAAGTATGCAATTAATTTACGTACAAATTTTTAGTAGCAGCAGTAGTCGGTAGCGTATGATTAATATTAAAAAAATTCGGCGTTGTTGCACGAATCTAGAGAATTGTTCTTTGATATAGTAATATCCCGATATTTGTTTATTATTAAAGGTTTAATATTGTATCAATCGTGATTTACTGCTTTTCATTAACATTTAAATAAAATCTTTTTTTGCACTATTTTTTTCAGTTTTCTCTGGAAAATATATATCGTGAAACGAAAATAAAAATTAGTTTATTGAGATATAATTAAACCTACAAGAAATATGTATTCATTTACATATAAAAATTACAAATAAAATCAAAACTGTCATTAGACCAAAAATTTAATTTTGGTTTGATTGGTTAGAGAGATGATATGATGATATCCATGGTGATGGACTCCATGTCTTCAGTTAAGCGCTTTTGTGACTGGAGGTGATCTGCGTTTAATCATGTGTACTTCGTGACAGTTTCGAAATGCAGCCACGAAGGTTAGATCGCTTTTTTCGCTCAGTAGTAAGCATATCGTACATTCACTGCCTAGAAAATAAGTATCCAAGTATCATATTATTGACTTATTATACAGGGTGAAATATTTGCACATTGAATTATTATGGGTTTGTCATGCCTCTCACAAACGAACTAATGTACACACACAAACTAAAGTAAACACGTAGCCCGAGAAATTTTAAAACGCAACTTTTCTATTGGACTGTCTCGCATACTGATGAGATTTATATAAGACTTGAAACATCAATAGAAGGAGTGTAAAGGTCTTAGAATATTATGCGCGTATCTTTGGACTTTGTTACTTCTAAAAAGTCACCTGCTTATTTACGGCTGAAAATTGCTGGTTTCATAAAATTTATTTTAAGGTTACAACTTATCATACTTAATATTAAAATTTATGGGGATATTCTCCCCAACTAATCGTTTAAAGCATTTAGAGTTTCACAAAATTTTTCATTGTTTGTTGTGGCTTTAGATAGAGAATGTGAGAAATATTGCATTTGGTTTATTTAAATTATCCACCTCTGTAAAGAAATGGATTTCAAACCATGCATTTGTGTTATAAATAAACACTTGACTATTAGCGATAAGGACTCTCCCTTATGAATTTTTCTATACGGACTAATTTATAAAAATTGTAAGGAAATATAAATTCCATATCCTAAACCTATCATGGTGAATCATTAGGCAGCACAAAAGAACCCATGGGTTAAGGTGCGTTAAGCTACACTTAATAATAATATTAATGGGAAATGCACATACAATTTTGAAAACTTACATATTTAATTTAATAAGTTGAGTGCATTTTGCTCTAATATTTTCATGTATTATTATCTATTGAATCTTAAATAAAAGTTGAACTAACAATGAATATTCAAATGTCAACAATGGCAAACATTTCTGAATATGGTGTCAAACAGCTGATAAAATTTATATGAATATTGAAACATATAAACGCACAAGTACATATGTACATATATGTATGTACATATAATGAAGGTTATGAAATGCCAACAGTTTTCTTCTGGCCCTTAAAACAAATTCATTTTGGCTACAGAGTCTCTTTTAACATAAATGTGGATGATGAGTTAACATAGTATTTGTTAAGCGGACGTTATGTTAGTTATTGTAGTAACATGGAAATGGGTATGGGTTGCAAGAAGCAACTGTAAAAGGCAAACAACATGAAGAACAAAATATAGGTATAAAAACGTATGTTTGTATGAGTTTAAATTCAGTTAAAATATTTTTATGCTGCACAACGGTCATGAGCAATAACGATTCGGTCTTAAGTTGTCGTAAAATAAAATATATAAAAGAAATAATAAGATTGAGGCATAATTTATTATGGTTGTTGCTTTAACAAAAGAATACAAGGAAAAACGTTACGTGATTTTATTAGACTCGTATGTATGTATAACGTAAAGTGTTTATTTTATGTGCAAATAAAAATCTAATATGTAACATCAATAAGGAAAGTCGAAATTTCGATTCGCTTTCCACCACTACTAACCTGCTCAATAAAGAATAAGTTACGTTGAATTGTATTACGTGATGTGGTACGATTTGTGTGTGTGTGTGTGTGCGTGTGTGTGGGTTATTAAATACGATGATGTTTGTTGTTTTTTCTAACGTATGTATATATTGTGTCTTGTCTGATGATACATGTTAGTGCTTGTGTGTGCAACTGTTGCTCTTTCATATCTTTATATTATTTTGAAGGCCACAAAGGGTAACATTGTACTTGATTTTTTGTTTACTTTAAAACTGTTGATTATTCGCAAGAGTGCCTCTACTTGTGGCATGCCGTGTGGTTTTGTTTGTGTGGATTTGCTGTTTTTTTTTCTTTCTTCTTGATTGAACTTGTCATTTAAGTGAGAGAAAAGTCAATTCGATTTCTGTTTTGACAAGATGCTTGGGCAGCCATGAAAATATTTGAAATGTGTGTATTTTTCAAGCAACAGTTAAGCACGTGAATGAAATAAAATATGAAATCTATGGAAACGAAATATGAAAAATATTTACAAAATAACAACAAGTTGAATATTTATAATCTATTGGTAACAGTTTTTTTTTAAAATCAATTTCAATCCAATAATAAAAAAATTGATACAAATAAAATAATAAGGAATTTCTTTAATAATTTTAATAAGACTAGTGCAATTCCAAGAAAAATTAACTTATGGATTATCAATAAAAAAATATATTATTTATAATGACTCAAATTTTATATTGAGTCACATTAAAATGAATTTGTTAATTTTCATATAAATATAAAAATAAAATATTTACTATAGAAAGGGACAAAGACCATTGCAGTCAATCAAAATAAAAATAATAATTAAATAAAGAAAAATAATATGAAAAAGGAACATAAAAAGGAATTACGTTTTCGTGTTTGATAATTTGAAAAACACTCGTATTAAAATCCGGGAAAATTAAAAAAAAATTAAAAATTGTACCTCCAATAGAACAATAAGCAATAATTATTCGAATAAAAAAGAAAAGGTATATTATGGTATAAAATGGTATATTATAGACCAGCCTAAATGATTTTAAAATTTGGTTTCACTAGATGTTGTATTGGTAACCGAATGAACATAGTTTTTTTTTTGGTGGATTCAAGTTCACATCTTATCAGACTCCATTAGTGAATTACTACTATTATTTGTCGTATGAAAACACTGGTCTCTTTATTTTCCAATAGATTTGGACACTCTATTTAAAATTTAATATTTGAAGAATGCGTTATCTTTTTAAGTGTCCTTAGACACTTTTTAAATTTATTCAATGATATGCTGACTTCTCTATTTATTTAGAGAGGAAGATTTAGTTGCGATATGACTGCAGCAAGGATGTGCTGTTCTTGTGTAATGAGTTTAATTTAGAAAAACGAGTAATTTTTGATCTAAACTTTGAATATTACATAATATGCCACAAATACACACATTAATACTGTTGCTGTCTAGAAATTAATCTACGATTTTACTTCAAAAAATTTAAGCCTTCAATTATCTGACCAAGTCCCATTCCTAGTAGAAATAATTGTCATGTAATTTGCACATAATTATACTGAGGCTTAACTTGAGACGCTACCTTGATAATAAATCAATAATCTTTGCAAGTTCAACATTTCTTTGGTCACTAAGCCAAATCGTCAGTGAACTTTAAGCAATTTGAAAACATGCAACCTCAGAGGAGAGAATTTTCTATCGTAAATCGATATTACGAAAAACATAATCATAGTAGGTTTAGAATGCTTTTACAGAAACAGTACAATAAACAATATGGTACTCGATATTAGAATAAAGTCATATTTCAATATTGCATATCATATTTGAAATCAATTTTGAAATTGTAACAAACACTTGAAGCGTGTTATCTGGTATATATTTCTGTGGCGTTATCTTTAGAAAAAGAAATCTAATGTTTTTAATTAATTTAAATAAAAATTATATTTTTTTCATTTATTTGAAAAAATTCAGTTCAATTACACAATTGCGTTCTCTTTCGCTTTTCAAAGCATTTCTGCTCTGTGGGTCTTTGGCCATGTGCAAGGGTTTTCAACCTTTTTTGCAATAATACCTTTATTAACTGGTTTCAAATATCATAATTTACATCAGAAAATATAATAAATTATGTTTATCCGAGACATACGCGTTCCAAAAAAAGTTGTAAATTGCCACGGAAAAGAGTCACGGAAAAGGGTCACATGATAGCAGATTCGTTTTATATATAAATAAATTTAGGCCACCGACATTATTTTTACATTTCACATAAACAATTTTAAATGTGTAATTTAATTGTAATAGAGAACAAATAAAACTGTAGAAATATTTTTTTAATATTTTTGGATTTCAAAATGTTCGTTTTAATAAACAATCGCGTTTTATATCAAGCAGCTGCTTTTGCAAAACTGTGGAAATATTTTTTTAAATTTGGAAAGTTTTACATTAAAATATTTTGTTTGGGTATAATCCCGATAAATTTTTGGTAACTAGTATTTATAATAAATAAATAAATATAATAATTGATATCCAAAGGTCTCCTTATTATATTCATGCTGCAAGGAAAATAAAATAGACTCATGTCAAATGGAAATTTTGTTGATCAATATGATCCCTGAGCACAAATAAGACCACACGCTTGTGGAATTTTACAGGCCTACAAGTCTGCTATCGAACATGTCAAAGATGTTTGAGAAACTACTTGTGAGCAGGCTGACCCCAATACTGAACAGCACTGGGTGTATTCCGGATCACCAATTTGGGTCAGGAAGAAACATAGCACCATCCCACAAATACAGAAAAATTAGAACAAATTTAGCAGGTACTGCTTTTGAAGAAAAAATATTGTTCAGCTGTTTTTATTGACATTTCCCATTTTTACTTTTACATTTCTCTGAATATGTCGAAATATATTTCTCCCTTTTTTGGAAACTAGCAGGTCACTTATTCTTAAATCTGGGTTTATTATATAGATTGTACTTCTTAATATCAAAGTTAAGACTTGAGTAAAATATTACGATGTTTGTGGTTCAATCTTGTCATCAATGTAGTGGGCCCATAGTGCACAAATGAGTTAAATTTTCTCACATATTCATCTCTCTTAAATAATTTTTTCTTTGATACAAACTTAGTGAAAGCTCTTTTGTGGCATTCATGTTGAAGTCATAAAAATCCATGTCTGCCATAAAAATTTAAAACAGAAAAAGTAATATATTCATAAGCATTTACTCATATAATATTAATTAATTATTTCACAATTTTAAATTAATATACGTTAAAAGCTTATAAGGTCACATCCACTACAAGAGAAATAAAACTACACAAAAAAAATAAGCAACAAACAAAATTTTTAATTAATTAACAAAGTTAGAAAAGCTGAATATGCGAACAAATATAAACGATTAAATAACTTCAATTAAAGTTGAAAAATGTATAATAAAAAATTTAATTAATTTTAAACTAGATCACAAAGTGATAACAGTTATTAAAAACGCAGTGTTTTAATGTGCTTCCTTTTTTGTTATTTTTTAATTGAATAGATTTTTTATAAAATATAAAATAATTGATTTGAATTTTCACCTAAAATTTTATAACGCAACTAAATTGTCTTTTTTTAAAGACATTCGTACGTTTTCATAGCTTCTTATTTTCGATATTTCTCTTATACAACGACTATAAAAGACTACTGGCAGTTGTGTTTATTTCCAATACGGAGGTTTTTATCTTCAACAAACCAATTGGGACTTAAGTCTTGGAGGTTGGATGAACATTTAGAAATTATATGAATACTTTATATTTGTAAAGTTGGTACATGCACTTTTACTCACATAAATAAAGGGACATATATACAAATATGATCCAGAATAACGTCAGCACTGGCCTTATCTCATGGTATTTTGGTCCCTGGGCCAGACTTACTGAGTTTGTTATTGCCTTTGCATACCAATTACGCATTTGGAATACAAAGCTTAACCTCCATATTTTTTTCTCTCACTATTATTTATTACATCTTCAACATAAAATAATTAAGAATAAGTATTCAACTCGTACGTCTAAAATTATAGATAATTTAATTGCAGACAATGACGGACAAAAATGAAATTTCTGCAGCATCTGCTGAGGTTTTGCTTTAAGGCCCTCATGTTCGTTTGAGAGTGACAGTATGCGTCCTTCTCAGCCGAGTATGGCCTTTATAGTTAAGAATGTTGTGGGCTAGTGGGCTTGGATGGTATTTAACAGGAAGCAGCTAAAATTGTATGGAAGATTTTTTTGTAGTGCAGATGGTTCTTTTAATATGTCAATTAAATTAAGGAAATTTTAGTTTCATCTAAATCAGTTTTTTATCAACTCGTATGTGACTCTGGGTAAATAAAAAAGTTCTTAGAACACAAGAGCCATTTAACTGTTAATGCCCAAAACACAAGTCAAATAACAGTATACTTGCTTACCTCCAGTAGCAATCCTTACTCTTGGTAGGTGGAATTACCGCTTTACCACTACCCCTGACTTGACTTATAACCGTTACCACTGCATGAACCCAAAGAGTCAGCGCTTGTCAACAGCCACACCTGATCAAGTCATTCGGACTGATGATATCCGTACCGCTCCCAATTTAGGACTTTAGGCATTCCAAAAACCTTACTAAGCCTTGGTTCGCAATAAATATCATTCGATAATTTATTGAGTATGACCTATATGATGTGCATCTCTCGGAGAAAGCAATGGTGACAGGCCGGTGAACGGTCATCACATATTAAAATTCACTATCGCAAGGCAGCACGTAAATATAATTTAAATAAAAATAGTTTCAAAAATTTAAGTACGAATAACTCTCATCAATCCGAAAATTCCTAAATCATGTACGAAAGGTCTCAGTTATTTGATTTGCGTATATTGAATTTACGCTGTCGATATTTCGAGTGTTGTTGTGGCAGAGGCAGTAAAGTTATTTACTTTTGAACATGCAATGAATGCAAAGGACTGGATTATAGACCAGTAAGATAAATAATATCGAAATTGGATATGATGTGGAAATTTTTACGTTGATCCTGTTCTAGGATTGATATGATAATGCAAGCAAAAAGAGAAACACCACCAAGAAGCAAAATGATGTATGATGGAAGCTAAAGTGCCCAGGCCTAGTTATTATAATTCGTCTAAGGCATCGTGGCCAGAATTTGTGGAAAGCGATGATAGGGACATGGAAACTGGCATTGACGTTGTTTTGTCATTGATAGACTAAATCATATCGCATGATTTGCATTTCAAGTAGAATATTTAATCTGACGTCATTTGAAGTTGATATAAACTTTGTTTTTGCTCAAAATAAATCCCGAATCCATTCCTGAGGCAAGTCTTCTATACATAGGAAAATCTACACTTACTGTATTTTTGATATCGCTTTGGCTTGAATGAACGTTAATGTGTTAGACCTTGGAAGGATCAGAGCTCTTAATTAAAAAGTGCTGGAGAGTATTTAATCTCTGGCTCTGCCAGAGAAGCTTGAGGGCATCCAGACTAACGATGCGTCTATAGAGTATGCAAGAGCAGACTGGGTTTGGACCTGATGTATTTACGAAGGTATATCGGTATTCCCTAGGATGAGTTGTCAAACAGCTTGAAAGAGTAGGCGCTGCAAAGATGATATTCTGGAGGTCTGCAGTCCCTACTTGTAAAATATTTAGCCATATTTGGTCCTCATTGTGCAGTTCCTGGTCTCTGGAAAAGGTTCGCTGGCAATGCTGAACTTTATAGACTCCGAACGTAACAGCAAATCTCCGATGCAGGCTGCCCTACTGATCCAACGTATCAGAACCTTATGTATCAATTATTTATCTACAAGTGTATCCTTTGCTTAGGGGTATAAACGGAATATTCCATCTTTCACCCACATAAATACAAGTCACAATTTTTTTTACGAATTATTATATAATGAATAAGTATTTTTTTTATCGAAATCGGTTTAAATCTAGTGCCGCTAAGTTTAAGTAAAACATTTAACATCAGTGTCCTATAAATTATGCTGTTTCTATGGGTTTTAACTTGTTCAAATGGTTACAAAACCACCCTTGCAACCTTTTCATTGTGGCGTTCGATATACGGCACCACAGAAATTTCATGGTCCTCCCCTGTTTCATCAATAGATAATAGAGTTCACATGTAGAGGCACCTGCCATTAGGTAATCTTACTAAGGAACTACATTTTAATAAGGAACCTTTCCTTTGCTTGTCATCTTGTCCTCTGGTTGTTAGCTACCCATTTGTTCATTGAAATGTCTCCGATTTAACTTGAAAAGCAACAATTTCATGGGCTAATGTATATTTAATTGAACAATAATGTTTCGCCACCAGAACGTGGGTCCCAGGCACGCAATGTAATAATAAGCAATGGGCCATAATCACAGTCTTTACACAAAATTTGGTTTGTTTTAGAAAAGGCTGTGCGTTAAAGACATGTCATTATTCATTTAACCATAAAAGTTGGTTTAAAATTTACCAACTTTTAACTGAATTGCAATTTAGATGCAGTCACAGTCACTTCTGAACATTTGATTGCTTAAAATATACAAAGAAGGAAAAGATTTTAAAAATTGAGGAGCAATAAAAAATCAGACAAATAAAATTTTTTTACAAATTCAGTTTCGATTTGTTGCAATGTAGACATTTTTATTTTTATAAAAATTTTACTTCATGTAAATTTCAAAAATTAATTTTTGTTTTTATTCTTTGATTTTTTACAAAATTCAAACGGTTTCTTATTTTTTTTCGCAAAAAGCTGATCAACTTTAATTAGTGTGAAATCAGTTGAAAACAACTTTAGCATTTTTTAACTTTAACACAAACTTTTGTACTTAAAGTATGTTTTTTCTCATCCGAAAAGAATTTTTTTAGCCAACATCCATTAGAATGCATTTAGTCGTTAAAAATACTTCACATTTTTATAACAAAAGTCTTAGAATCTGTTTATATATAAAGAAAGTTTCTTAAAATGTTGCAACAAACATTTTAGAAACCTGGTTTAAATTTTTTTGTTATTATTTAGCTTACAGTTGTCTATCTTCACTTCTTATGAAATTAATATTTTAAAAATATTTGAGAAGATAAAAATGTAATACTAATGAATCTAACCTGATGCTCAACAATAGTTATTTACTAAAATTTAAGATGAGGTCAAATTAATGGTATTAAAGAGCTAAAAAAAACATTTTGAAGAAAAATAGAACACAAGTATAACAAATAAATTACATCCGGCTTGCAGATAAAAAACAAATAATTAAATGTAATAAAGTTTTAATTATGAAATAATTAAAAGTAACTAAGAAAAATATATAGAGACAATTTTCTTACTACTAAAACATCAAGACGTGAAGCCAACATAAAGTTTTTTCTTTAATGACATCCGGTGAATGGGATCTACGTGCCCTTAAAGCACTGGAGGAAGAGGAACAAAAAGAGTTTCTAGCCTTATCACAAAAATCCCTGTTTGAACCACCTTCACCACCAGCCCAAGCAAATCAGTTGAGTGCACATCACTTAATAAATTCTGCTTTAACAGAGCGAGAAAGAAGCCAACAATCTGCACCAGCTACAGCAACATGCAACCAAAAAAATTATGTGCAATTGCAGGCACAGCAATTACTCAAATTGCCCACTATCAGCGAGTATCACAATCACCAGTACTTGCTTAGGAATAAATCAAAGTCAAGTGAAATTGGTGGGGGAGGACTTACAAAAGCTTTATCCTTATCAGCACATTCACTGACAAACCATTTAAGTGGAGGTGGCGACATTGCCTTCAAAAGAACCAAAAAATCTACTGGCTCAAACTCATCCAGTCATTATGGGTCACCTTCACATTTATACACGCCACCTCCAGCCAGACGCTGCAAGACGTTACATATCTCCCAGCCTCAAGTTAGAAAAGCATTCAGGACCTTGCAGCAATTGGAGAAACAAAAGCAGGAGCGTAAACAGGAGGCCCTTATTAAAAATCGAACCTTGCAACGTATAGCAGGCACCAATAAAACTTATTGGAAATATGGCATACATTCGACTGCCAATTCCATAACACAGCTGCATCAGCAAAGATTGCAGCAAAAAAAAAGTATAGCCGCAGAGTTAGAGTCCAATACATCAGATGATTTGGGTTCCGAAGAAACGCATCCAATTGATAATGTGTTAGAACGTGAACGCTTAAAGGATGCACAAACGATACTGGGAGTAGAAGGTGATGATGCAACTACAGAAACAGGTTCATGTTCAGTGCCACTGGCCACAGACTCAATAGAAATGATGAGTTTAATGTTAACAGCCGCCTCAACAGCTGTAAAAAGTCAACCGTCAGATGCTCGTGGAGAAGGCCCATCACCGCCAGACATAGCAGCAACTGGTGTCGGTATTGTTGACAATAGCATAGCAGATTTTCCAAAGCACTTCACTCTAAATCATTACAACTTAAGGGGCACAAGCGGCATTGTTGACAACTTAAATGAGGAAACTGTTGCTTATGAAGCTTTCCATAACATTTTCTCACGGCGCAAAAGGTTTGATGGTGAAAAACTGCTGAGAGCTCAAACCTTGCAACGAAATTCAAGTTTACAACATGAAGCTGTAGAGCAACAACAGCAATCACAATCACGTAATGCTAACAACAGACTGCTGTTAAAATCGTCGTCTTTCGACGCACCTCTTTCATCGTATCTAGACTTTAACATAAATTCCACCGCAGGTATAACAAATCCCTTGATAACAAATAAAAAATCGACCAACAAAGACACAAAAGCAACAAAAACAACAACAACAAAAACAGCAACAGCAGCAGCAATGTTCAAATCTGTTACAACCTCTGGTTTATCGAACAAAAAACTTTCAACTTCTGGTGCCCTTTTGACTATGCCTTACAATAACAGCACGACCGGTGATTTGAATCAACAACATAATCACGATTGTAACCAAATGTGTTCCAGTGAATTTCATCATCATCTCCACCATCATCATCTGGAACAACAGCAACAACAACAGCAGCAGCAGCAGCTTTTACAGAATCGAGCATATCATACGCAGCATTTGCAGGCCCAACATCTTCATCATTTACTGGATGGCAATGGGTTAAGCAACTCTTCACCGTTGATCATAGACGACGAACTTGAGGAACATATCAAGCAGTGTTCATGCTCCTGTAATCATATGGGTTATGGCAATTCGATGGATTACCAGGTAAGAGTCTCAACTTTTATATCCTAATTTTTTCATTGCAAGTATGTGTGTGTAACACTTTTAATAGCAACTTTAAATTTAAACTTGATATACGTGTGTATATATTTTTATAATGTGAGTAGGATATAGTCATGTTTTATAAGTATCCTTTGATTCCAGGTATGAGAACGTATAATTTTTGTTGAAGCACTAACATCAGTGTTGTAACCTTCAGAATATTGTGTTAAATTAAATTCTTTTTAATAATCTCCAATTTAGTTTTTATGCATATAAAAACAGAGTTCAAGAGAGTTACATACATACATACATACATACATATATACATAAATATTTGAAATTTAAAGAGATTGTTCTTTAATAAATTATATCAATTAATTATAATATTTTAAATGTTTAGTTGGAATAAATTTATGTTTATCAAATTTGGGTTAAATAAAATTATACTTTAATACAATTATTTTATTGAGTTTGAGGTCTTCTTTTTAAAAAACAATATTTTTTTTTTGATTTTATCAATATTTTAAGATAAAAAAAAAATTATAAAGAAAAAAATTACGAATGTCGTTTTTTGTTAGAAATAATTAATATACCATTGCCACGGAGAATGAATTTTAGAACAGATACAGATAATTTAGCTCGAAGTTATAGGCATTTAATTTATAAAAGCAAAAGCGGACATTAAAAAGAAAAATATTTTATTAATCTCTGTTACTTAATAAAATATCATAATTTATTATGTATGAAATTTAAAAATGTTTATTCATTTCCTCAATTGTCAATTTTTGTATTGAAAATATTTAAACTTTTTTCATTTGTTATTGTTTCAAATTTTATAAAATATTTCTTCCTGAAGAAGACACACACAGGGTGTTGAAATATTGAAAAATCAAAAAAAAATTTTTTTAAAAACACCTCAAACTCAATAAAATAATTCAATTAATTTAAAATAAAAAAAGATTGAACAATATGTCAATTTATTTTAATACAATTTTATTGAATATTTCGAATAAAATTATTCATAATGAACAGATGTGAATACATGTATATGTTTATTTTTATAATATCTTTATTTTATTCTGTCTGTAATTGAAGTAAGTCCGGGAGCTTTTCTTATTCGGAAACTTCGGAAACTTCTAAGCTCATATGATCGTGTTGTTCTAACGATAAAAGAAGCAACACAAAATTTTTAGTATTTGTATAGGATTGTGCGTGTGGGGTGTGTATATGTGTGTAAGTGTGTGTGAGTGTGTTAAATAGAATATTGTCCTTTCTAAGGCATTCGTTTCCATGTTATAAGATTCGTAAGCAAAATTTCAAAGAAGTAAATAAATAACAATTTACTTTAATATTTTGCAATGGTTCAATAGAATCATTTCCCTCTTCTGTTTAAAGTCAGTTGTAAGATTCCAGCAATTTCTGCAAGGCCGTGTAGACTCATGGAGGATCTCTTCCATCGAAAAAGAAAACACAATTATGTAAAAAATGTACTAATGCAAAATGTCAAATGTGATTTTGTTGTTACGGTGATGTTCCTATAATTAAAATATTTTTATTACCTCCTCAAATTTCTTGATAATTTTAATTTCATTCCAAGGATGATTTTTACAAATATATTTTTTTCTGTGTCAGATATCCAAAGTTATAATTTAAGATTTTGAAAAAGTATTTGCATTATTTACATACGTTGGAGTATGATTTTATTTTTTGTTTAGTAATTAAGTAGATTGTAAGAAATTTTGTGAGTTAAAATGTTGAAAAAAAAATTATATTTTTCTATTTATAAAATATTTACGCCAACAAAAAAAAAAAAAAAAAAAAACATTAATAAAAAACACTAAAAATTGATTTACGAACCATGTATTCTAAAGAATTGTTCAAGTAACAATCTTTAAACATATTATGATAAATTTTTTTTTCGAAATATATTTTTATACTTCAAATATTTTTATAAATGTCGCAAGCAGGCATTTATGCTGCACCTTAAATTAAAGCATAAAGTCAAAGCTTTCGGTTGGTATTTATAATTTTTCTCACTGGATTGGAAAATATGTTTCTAAATTGTATAACTTAAGCAAAATACTCATATACAAATACAAAAAATGTTAATGATGTACATGTGATCACAACAAATATAAGAAGTTCGACCTTCAAATTTTCTCTTGATTCCAATAAAAAGAATATTTTGAAATTAAATTTTGTTCATTATATTTATGTTGGCATAATGCTTTATTTGTCTTAAAAATACTATATTTTTTATATTTGACTACTCGTCTCGAAATTATTATAGTTTTTGTATATCACAATGCAAAATTCTGTTAAATAAAATTCCTTAAATCATGAAATACTTAAAGTGCAATTTTTCACAAGATTTCCTAAACAAACAATTATTATTCTTAAGGTGTTCCTGAAGTTTAAGTCTGAAGTAAAATATTTTTTGCATGTGGCCTTTATTGTTTTGCTTTTAAATATTTTTTCTCTTAGATTTACATGTATATTTATGTATGTATAATGTAATACATAGACATGTATACAAATATTTTACTACTCGAGTTTTCTTGTGTTTTCCACTGTTTCAAGTGACCATAAAAAGAAACAACATTATCACTGTGTGAATTATTTGGCGTATTAATGCTTTCGTTGGCATGTAGTGTTGACCACTAATTTTTAATTATTATTATTTTTTTTTTTTTTTTTTTTTTTTTTTTTTTAAGAATATGACCTTAAGCATGTACGGATTATCGTTTTTCTTATACTTGTGCTGATGTTTAGTTAATAAATACACTATCGTTAAGCAAAAGCGATATATTTTTTCCAAATTAAATGTTATGATGCAGAAATAAAATATGTGATCTCAAAGGCAGTCAAACTTAGAAGGGAAAAACTAACAACACAAGAACATGGTGTTATGTTCCATATGAACATTATTCCACAAATGTATTCTAGAAAATTTTCCCTTCTTTTTAACTCGCAACAAGTTCACGATAATGAGAGTCTTTAATGTACTTATTTTTTTAAATTTAAATTATATAAATTATAAACTTCTTTTTTTAATCAAAGTTAACAAACAGAAACTGCGCAGCTACTTGGCTTGTCTGCAGAAACACCCAGAGTCTTCGGTAGGAATCGAACCTGCGACCTTCGGACTACCAATCTAGTACACTAGCTATTAGCCTACGAATATTTAGAAGAAAAAATATTGAATTGCGATCATTTCATCAAATTATTTGTCGATTATTAGAGTTTTTACGATTTTTTTTAAGTGTTAGTTGCTTTTTATGGATTTTTGGAGGTGTGAAAGATCTTGGGGATAAAGCAGCAATGGGTTAAATTTCAGCTTTCCATTTCCATTTTGTAGTGTTCGTCATTAGTTTTTGCTTTTATATGAGTAGTTAACATTTTCGTTTATTGGCCCTAATAGTGATTTTTTTGTGACATTGTGGCACTGGATTTATTCATTCCTACATATATATTTGTAAATGTGTGTGTGTGTGTTTTTGGTGCTTGCTTCGAGCCATTTTCTTGCTTTCGACGTTTGTTAAAACTTCTTTTCTTAGAAAGTTTCACACTTTCTTTCTGCCTAAAAATTTGCATAAACTGGTGAATACGAATGCGTTTGCAAATAGAAAAACAAGCGAATAGTTCGCGAAACATAATAACAATACGCTACGCCCTTATTTTTTAATTCCATAAGACATGATTTATATTATTTTGGAAAACTTTGAGGAAAAATTTTTCGGATCCTTCAATCTTTAAAACTTGTGAAGGTGTCATGAAAGATATCATCTTACGTGCCACGTGTATGTTTAAATTCTCAATGATTTTGAATCAGATGCTCAAGATTGGAAGTTGCTGCAAAACGGAGAGGGTCTAGCAGAAATAAGTTACGACTTATGTGGCGACGTAGATCTTTTAAAACTTAAAAAGCAATATTAGGAAAAGATTATTGGGTAAATATTATTAATAAATATCAGATGGGTTCATCTGCAAATCCTAAATATACATATCATGAGACACGCTGATTACAGCAGTGATGATGGCATAACTAACTCCGTAGAAATCTTAAAGGCCTAGGAAATAAAACACATACCTTCCCATAAGTTCGAATCAATAACTACTGAGTTGGTGTACCTCTCCTGTTGATGCGTAATCTCGATTTACCGGAGTTGTAAAAGAACATTGGATTGAAAGAATGTTGCATATCAAAAATTTGGTAAGAAATATCATGGAGGCGACTACTCCTACAAGAGATCATATTAGTGCATATCCTAAAGAATTAGAGGCTAAACTTTCCCCAAAAGACCCAAATATGCAAAGTGCTTGGATTCATTTGTAAAATTTTTGCTCTTTACATGGACAGATTTATGTCGGTTGCTCTTACACGTACTATTGGAAAACAATAAATAATTTAAAGTTGTCTAAATCGATAACGAAATGTAAAATTGATAGCGAATTGTAAACTTTATTGTAGTAAAATTATTCTCTAGTATGTGTGCACTTGTGTTATAATTTTTTTATTATGGTAAATTTGTATTCGTTTTTATAAAAGTATAATTCATTAAATTTAATTTATTTTGAAATGCCTGTTTTAAATCTTGTGTAAATAAAGGATTTTGCAAATTGGTCCTGTACTAGTTGAAATCTTAATTTTTTTGTAATAATTTTTATTTAAGAACTATTGCTAATAATAAGTAACAACAAAGGAAGTTTGGGCAATTTAAAGAAAAAGTTTAGTAGTTCGAGTCAAATAGTTGAATATATCGTCTAGAGCAAAATGTTTTACAGATTTAAAATAAAGGAAATGTCTTTGTTAAATACTTTTAGTCTAAAATAAATTAAGAAATTAGTGTTAGTTAAAATTCTTTAAACATTTCAATATAGTCTGACTTGTCGTACAGTGACTTGAGCCCATATAATAAATCAACGAAATCAGAGAAATAACAGCAGAAAAATTAGACTTGGCAGCTTAGAAGGGGCTTTCCAAATAAAGAAAAATTGAAAATTTGAGGAAAATTGGTATAAGGACATGCCTGCCTCCCACACATCCTAGATGTGTAAATTTCTTTTTAGCTATAATCATTATGAGAATACAATGACAATAGGCTACTGTTCATAAAACAATACCTATGAGATTTGTGAAAGTTTTCGCTTCCTGTTGTGCAAGGAAATATTAACCTTTGATATATTCTTAATATTTGCAATTAAGCTTGAGCTACAATTATAACCACAAGATGCCAAAATTAACAACAAATTAGCAAGGCAATCAAGATCACGTTTGTAGACCAAATTATACTGCAATAAACACGCTCTCATCTCTTGTACAAAAATAAAAAATAATAGAAAATAGAAATTTGCCAATTTCAATATCAAGTAAATTATAAATTTTATGTAAAAAATGTTTAGTTACTCGTCTATATAATATTTATTTTTGTGTTTGTAAAACCAACAGATTTATATAATAAAAAATTACTGATTGTTGTTGCCTTAGCCGAGTATATCCCTGCGTTTTGTCCGCGCTGGCCAAAGCGTACGTACTTTTCACCATTCAAATTTAAGTACTTATAACCAATAACTCCATAGAATTCAATCATATTTTCCTACTTTGTGATTCACAAAACTTATAATTCACAATAGTATTAGAAAGTTTAATATTTTTATTATAATATAAGTTCTAGTTTTTTGACCGTTTTATTTTAATTAATAAACTTAATTTATTTTTAAAGCTTAAGGACTTTATAACTTTTACTTAAATTATTATCGACATTTCGGTACTCATCGAGTACCATCTTCAGGATATTTGTATAAAATAAACAAATAAATAAATAATAAATAAAAATTAAAAAGACCTTAACCTTTAAAAATAAATTAAGTTTATTAATAATATTTTTTAAATGCAACAAATAATTTTAAACGACTTGCGTCATATAGTGTGCTAAGCCAGCAACAAGAAAATAATTTTTTAAATATTTTTTTAAGAAAATATCTCGAATAACGAATTTAGAAATACTAACAGATCTATTCTTACATGGAAAATTTAAAAAATTTCCTTTTTATTTCCTTTATTTTTAACCCTTTGACGACCAAACATTTTTGGCTGAAGCGATTTACTTTTTTGTTATATTTTCGCGATCTATGGTCTAATAGTAGTTATGAAAAAAAATTGCCGTCCTGGGAACCCTCTAAGTCCCCCATTTTGCTTGGCAAATATAGTTGCCTATGGGTTGAAATGAAATTTCTCACCCCAAATTATTTAATTGCAGAAACAATTTAAAGATCAGTTTTTATTTAAAACGTAAAGAAACATACAATTATTATTATAATTAGTGTTGTTCGTGATAGATTCCAAAGCAATTACTGGACGTAGTAAAGCAAAGGAACACATTACATTGAACGCAAAAAACATTTGTGCGACTATACTTATTATTGGAAGAACAATGAGAACACTGTTTCCAACCTTCACGTTTTTCCATTTTATGGAGAGATATGGGTTTGCTTATAAAATGGGTTCCACATTTGGTTGCGGCTAAAAAGGCACTCTTCCTTGAATTGAAGCTACTTATCAACTCTTTGGCTAAAGCTGCCCGAAATTCAATGGAGGTCAAATTGATTGAGGAACCTATTGGCCAATATGAGTTTTTTATATATTATATTGCTATTGTGAACACATAACTCGAAAAGGTCGAAGAACAAACGTAAATAAAAACGCCATTTACTTCTACGATCGTACTCATAATATACTTTTTTGGATCCATTAGATCGACACCTCCTATACCTTTGTTATAGTGCTGTATAATCAGGGGGCAATCAATATCTATTTTACTAGCTTGTCCAGCTACACGTCGCTTGACCTTGAATACCGCTGTTGGGTCAATAAAATTTGAGGCGCGGTAGACACCACGATTATCCATCCATTTGACTACGGAAATGCTATCCGACATGAAGTAAGTTATGTCCCCTCTTTTCATATATTTATCCGCCGGAAAATTTTTCGGTATGTGCTTTCTATTACATCGGATGGTTCCGCACGCCATTATATTATTTTTCGAGAATGTGCATTAAGTTCAGGCTTTTAAAAAAATTGTCGAAGTAAACTTCAACCCCTTTTTTTGCCAGTGGCTCGCATAACTGCAAAACAACAGCCTCGCCAAGACCGTGCTCAACAAATGGTTTTTTTCCGGTGTAAATGTCAATATTATATAAGTACGCGGTTTCTGCCTCACACAAACACCAAAGTTTGAATCCCCACGAAATAGGTTTGTCCTTCATATACTGTTTCATAGCATTATGTCCCTTAAACTTTACCATATGTTCATCGATTGACAGCTTTTTTGAATAAGTATACGCATCCGGCATAGCCTTGTTAATATGTTCTAAAATTGACCGAATTTTATACCCACGGTCACTAAAATCAGCTTTATTGTTGTCGCAAAAGTGAAGATTAGCTGTTTAACATTAGCTAAAAAAGCGCTCAAAAGTTCGAATTTTAATTTTAATTTAGAGGTTGTAATTGTAAAGTTTTTTTAGAAACGTTTATTTTCGTTTTAACCCATAGGCAAACATAATTGCCAAACATAATTTGATTAGTTGTAGACAGCTTTGAGTTTACGCAAACTTATCCATTATATTTTTTGATAGATTAAGGTCGAATCTATAACATAATTGACTCTTATCCTCTTGCGCCCTGTTTTCACCCCTTGGCAGCCCTCGTCATAAATACTTTTTTTGGCCAAATTTGGAGGCTCGTAGGGAACAAGTGGGGCCCGATGGGGACTCGTACTCAACCACATTCTTGTTGCCCCAATCCTCTTCTATAAAACAGTCTTTGACAAATTTGCTGTATCTGTTACCTGGACAAATATATAACCTAAGGAAACCCGGGCAAGCATATTTGCCTATGGTCGTCAAAGGGTTAAAGGTCGTTCGATAATCTAACACACTTAAAGTAAAATAAAAATTATTTTCTCCTTTTTAATTGTATATGTTTTGTATTTAATAGAAAATTTTTTAAATTTTTACTCTCCTCGAAGAATACAATTTTTGCCTACAATTTCATATTTCATCGCTGTTAAAAAAAAAGCTTGCACATTGGACCTAGTTCATTTTCGATGATAACAAATTATATTATAATTGCCAATGTTGACAATTATCTATAACATTTTCTAAAACTTAAGGAATATGGCTGAACAAATGTTTATTATTTTTACATTTCCGGCGGAAACATCTAAAGTTTTTCTGTCAGATAATACTATAACACTTCAAAATAAATCCAGATCTTCTATTTTTCTTAAACATATTTTTTTGTTGAGATTTTCAATTGAAAAATCTTGAAATGTTTTTATCTCAAAATAAATTCTTGTGTAAAAAATATTTAATAAAAATTATTTTCATTTTGTTGTAATAGTCAACAAAGCTTTTGAGTTTCAGAAAAGCACATTATTAATACTATTATTATAATAATAATTATTATTTTTGTTTTATTTTTATTTAGGCTTAGGTCATAAATAAAAATAAAACAAAAATTACATATCATAAGGTCGAAAAAATTAACAAATATATAAATAATTATTATTTTTTTTACTATTATTATTTGTAAATATTTCAACAGTTGTAGCGCAAAGTTTTTTTGTTTGTAGCCCCTTCCATTATTAACAAAAAGTGGAAGTAAAGAGCTCTACTTACAAGTTTATTTCAAGTTCTACGTTCGTTTTAAAAAGATTTTTATGACATAAGACTTCTAAGCATTATTTTTTCTCTTTGCGTAATTTTTAAATTGTATGATTCAATACAGTTTTGTCAGAAATTCATGTTTGTACTTGTTTTGTCATGAGCGTAATTCTTTCAGTTTTATACAATCATCGCCGTTTGTGTATTCTTTTGCCGTGTCATTTAACACCATAAAAATTTCCGCAAATTAAACATATTGTTTGTTAATTAAGGAAAACGAAAAGAAGGAAACAAAAAATATGCAATTAATTTTTTAGAAATTCTTGAAAATATATTAATATCAAGGAATAGTAAAAATTAATTAACGAACAGCTAAATAACTAATTTTGGCAACTGGTATTAAATATAAATGGAGGATGAAAATAAACAAATTTCCAACAATAGTAAAATATTATGTCTTTCGATAGTGGAAAGCTGATTTTTTTAGTTTATTAGTAAGTTTGAAAGCTCCTAGTGGGTAACCTTGGATCTAAGCACAATTAGAAAAAAATATATATTTGGGGAACTCAGAATTTGCTTATTAACGAGTTTTTAACGAAATAAGTCTGCTGTAGAAAAATAAATTGCGTCAAGTCTGTGGCATTTCCCATAAAAGGAAGAAATCGGCTACAAAAGTCTTAGGCTTAGACAGAAAATATGTATACAGCTGTTTTTACATTCCAATACTGAAATCTTAAAAGGCATAGTCTCATCCAGCAAAGCCGGGTACCAACTTATTCTTTGATTTTTCGATTTAATATGCTTAAATAAGCTTTAAGAAAATTATGTGATACAGCATTGTGGATAATCGATTTTTACGGTTGATTGATAACAATTTTGAGTGGTGCTTTTAAACATTTTCCATTTATATGTATTCATTTGTTCAGAGATTTTATAAACATTTTTAAATAATATAAGAAAAAAATGACAATTTTCGAAAAAAGAAAATTAAAGATTTCATTTTATGTAGTTTCCAAAAAGAAATCATGTTGTTGTTTGTTTTTACTGTCACAACTTCATATTTTCGTTTTTTGGCTTTTCGTAAAATGCTTTAAAATTAGAGTTTTTCTGGCTCTATAATATCGAAGAAGTCGAGCAATATAGTGGATGCATATGTTGCTTCTTTTAAAGTTATTTTAGGAACAATTAAATGATTTTCAACAGATTCTTCCGAATCATTTTCGACCTCAGGTTCATCTGAGGCATTTATCATACGGAGAAGAATTTTCATCAATTTCAGTCATTACAGAAATAAACAATTACGATTCATAATTATCTAACGTCTAAATTAAACTAATCATGTGTGTGCACAAGCTTTTGACTCATCTTATTTAAAGGAAGGAATTTCCGTTTTTCGTTTTATTTACATTGAGTTTGATTGTTCAAAAGTAATAAAAAATGCTTAGAATCCCGGATTGAAGAAGTAATCACGTTTAATCGATGCAAAAAAATGAAATCTGTAGAAATTATTACAAATTTTGTTTCCCGGATAATCGAGGTTTCCGGTTATTCGAATTATAGATAATCGGGATCCTACTGTAGCTCCAATAATTTATGTTTTCAAATGTTAAGATTGGTGATAATGAAGTATTAATCTTAAAGCAAAATTGAAGTTGAAGTTAGCAAGCGATTACAAATATAACTTAATTATCCTGTAGTTATTTTGAAAGAAGAAAACTAAAATTTTGATATTGACACAGACAAAACTTTTGGTATTGACATAGACAAGACAAAACAAAAGACTTCAAAATGCGTAAATATTTTCACTAAAAATACACTTCCTTCGAATCGACAAATTGAAACTCTGTCACTGAACTTTTTCTAATTTACCTTATGAATATTTTATACCATTAACCTGAAGGACTCAATATAGAAAATAAAAAGAATTAAGATCTTTTTTAAAACATTATTAAATGCAAATAAAATTGCTTTATACAAAACGAGCCGGCAATATGAACACACGTAAAAATGTATTATAAAGCTAAATTAAGAAACATATACATACACACACACACACACACTCAAATACATCAGTACACAGAAACTGTGTGGTAGTCGGCAACAGATTTAGATAAATGATACTTTTTTTCCAAAAAAGAAGTACTCATGTTCAGCTTGTTTTACGAATACGTGCCTCTATTAAATGCTCATTCAAACATTCAACACACTTGTCCAAAATTGTATCAGGCTTTAGTGTGTGTGTAAACTGTCATGCAGGAGGACAAAAATTTGGTCAAGTTAATTTCAAAAGTTCTTTTTCTTTTGTTTTCCTTTTATGTCCTTGAACAATGTTTCTTGTAACAAATTTTAATATATTTCCTGATTTCTTTTTCAAAATGTAGGGAAAAACTTTAAGAAACAACTTTTCAAGTGGAGAAAAGTTTTCTTCTTTAATTTTTTTCTTTGAAACATAATTGAGTAAAATATTAAAATTTTAAGTAAAGCTGAATAAAGTTGAAAACTAAGAGAATGATATCTTTAATAGGTGGCACGTTTATGAAAATGGTCTTATAAATTATATTTATGGCAGCAGTTTATTTAATCGGTACGGCAGAGGAATAGCCGGGTAGCCCCTTTTAATATTTCTCCATAAAAGTTAATAAATTGGTTTTAAAAGGGCTAGGAAAAATCGATGTTGCTCATATGTTTTATTTTAAATATTCTTAAGGACAGCAATATATAATACAACTGACATCTATTAGACAACCAAATAAGCAAAAAAGGATACAGTGCTACTCGAATTAATATTATTTAAATATATTTTATATTTTAGGCCAGAGTAATAATACTAAGGAATTTGAATTTTTATTGTAAATAAGCGATTTGTATAAACTACTGTCTTAATTTTAAAAGAAATATGCTCTAAAAATATCTGAAATGTTGCAAAAGCATCTTTAGTTTAAAAAACAAAAACTGTTCAGCTTAAGTTAGGGAAAAAATTTATTATATTTTTATAACATTCATAAGAATCGTATGAAAATTATGTTGGAAATAAATTCTTCTTTCATTCGAATGAATATAATCGTGTGAATTTATAATCATATTTTTTATCAGAGAAAATGATAGAAATTTATAATTTTTAAAAATAATATACATACTTTCTGTAAAATATTAATGTATTGATCTATAAAATAATTTATTTTTATTTTTACAATTGTATTTTTAATTGTTTTTTAAATTTTTATAATACTTGTAATGAGTTGAAAGAATTTTTTGAAAAGGACACCCAAAGGATGTATAAATATTAGATATTGTAAACACAAAAGTATTATTTTCATAAAAAGAACCCCGGTATGGTATAATACAAATTAAAATATGGCCATACATATACCTTGATTTATGAATCCAATTAAGCCTACTCAATTGGCATTTGACACCTTAACAGGTTTAGTTGAAATATCCTGTCCTAAAACCTTTAAGAAAAGTGTATATGTGATAATATTGGCCACAGAAAATACATTTTAGACATTTTTTATACATATTGCAATTGTAAAGTTTCTAGTTTTAAATATATTCAATAGTTATTTCCCATGACATTTAATTTTGTTGTAGTACAGAAGAGGGCAAATTGATTTATTAGGTAGCAACATGAGGCCAGGTGACACCTCTGCTAAAAATTAACAAGTTCTTTATATATATACCATTATTTTGTTCGATATACTAGATAGAAACAAACTGGGTGTTTGTTTTTGTTTTTTTTTTGTAGCTACAGTAGTCGCATTGTCACCTGGTGAGTCAATTCGCCTCGGTACAGTATTTTCTCTTCTCATCGAACATACTCATACTTCACAAGGGTTGTATGGCGAATTTAAATTTATTAATTGTTGGGTTCTTGTATGGTAAATTGAGGTCAATTAAAGTCTAAATTGCCTAAATTTCCTAATTGCGCAATTAAGATGCATGTCTGAAAATAGCCTTAATAAAATAATCTGGAGAAAGTTAGAATAACTAAAAGCAATATCTTGAATTATTTAAATTTTTTTGATGTCACGAATAAAATTTTTTTTCAAATCACAAAATACTTGCATGATTTGAGAAGTTTTGTTGGGTGCTGCCATAATGTAATTATTGTGGTATTTGTGAACATAATTTTTTTTTTTTGAAACGTTACTCAACATTTAAGTATTTATGAAATAACCATACCGAAAAACGCCTATGAGTTAAACCGATAACATCTCCCTTGCTTGAATTAAAGGGGGCGTATACTTAATATCTCCTACATCTTCCATTTCAATCATACGTACGTTAAAAGAGCATAGCGTAAGTAGAGTAGGCCTCAGACGAGAAAATGGATTTCTCAAACCTTTTTGAATAATCAATTTGTATAACAATGGATATCCATCTGTCTGTCTGTCTGTGCGAAACTCTTATTTCAAATACCAGTCGATATAATAAAGACAATTTAAAAGCGAATTAAAACTGCACTTTGATTTAGTCGGGACTGCACACAACACTTTTATCAATCCCATTTTGAATCGATTTTATTATACCAAAAATATACAAAAACATTTGAAAGAATTTATGCAGAGAGGTATTAAGTACTTTGTTTGAAATTAGCACTATTTTTAGCCCTCAAGGTTCCTACCAAGTGCTTTGAATCGATTGCTCACTTAAAGATTTTCTGCTTAATTCTCGTTTATTGCATTTTATGCCCAAAAGCCTAACAATGATAATCGTGGGAGATATCTGAAAAATATCAGTTCAAGCAGTATTAATATTGATTGAAAGTTCCCATAGAAAATATCAAAACTTTAATATTTTTGATCACGCCAAATAACAAAAACTGTTTAATTTAAGGAATTTAAACATTAGTATTGTATATGGAAAAGATAAAATGTAAAATTCGCCTAGAATTAAGTAAATGATCAGTCGTAGAACGTATAATAGATTTTGATGTATTTTTGGATCGCAAGCTAAAGACAGTTTTTGCATTTTTTAGATCTTGTAGTTTTATTCTAGTGAAAAGAATATACAAATCTTACCTCTATATTTGAGAAATCAAATTGTAGTTTGTTATTTGGTAAAATTTTTTATTTTAGTTTAATGGTGGAAGCATTGTCTTTAGATATGCTTTATTTAATTCATGAGCGCCTTTTCGAACCACATATAAGATTTAACCGACTACCAAAAGAGACCAAGCAATTTGATTCTATGATATACATTTGATTGATATAAATCTTAATAACTAAAATTTATAATATTTCCAACCGTACGTACATTTTAAAAATAAATATAAACAATTCGTTTTTAAGCCTCACAGGTACTGGTTTTATTGTAGAAGGCTCAGTAGAGTCCAAAAAACAATTCATACGCTATATGCTATTTTCTCATTTTGTAAAACCTTTTAACTTTACTTATTGAATTGTAAAATATGTGAGAAATAAAAAAACCTACATTGTTGTACAGCGGCGGCTTTGTGGACGGTGGTGTGTCCCAAAGGCAAAATTAAAAAAGTCCTTTAATATTTATATAATATCCTTTTTCTGTAAAACAAACATAATATACTACCAATATTCATCAAATTCGTTATTCGAGATATTCTCCAAAATAACCATTTTAATATTATATTGTTTGTTGTTGGCTTAGCTAGGTATATGCCTGCATTTCATTGGCGCTAACCAAATCATCAGTACCCTTTTAGCCAAATTATAATTGAAAGCATTCAAAGCTCGTATACTTAAGCCACAGACTACAAACACTATATGAGAATTCAAACAGAACTCAATCATATTTTCTATTTGTAATCAACAAAAACACAAAAGTATAAATAGCTTTAGAATGCTTTTGTACAATCACAACACAATGAAATGCAGGCATATACCTAGCTAAGCCAACAACAAACAATATAATATTAAAATAGTATACTACCTTAAATAAATTTGTAAGTAAAATTGTCTACTTCTTACAATAGATGACGCTATAAACAAACAAAAAATTTTCTGAGCTAAATCTGTTGAAAAGAAGAGGAACTTTTATCTGATATAGAAAAAAAATTTCACAAAAATAGATCTTGCAATGTGAAACTTAATACTTTTGGTTGCTACATGTATACAGACAAAAGCCATAAGTAGTTCCTGCTAAACTTTCTTTACGAAAAATTTTTTTGGTATGAAAATTTAAATTGGTATTCTTAAAATTGTTGAAGCTTTATATAGCGAAATTTTTATATTTTTTTTTCCTTTTTGAGGAGTAGCAAAATTTATATGATTTGAGAATTTTTTCGATTTTCCCACAATGTATGTTCTTTTATCTTAATTTTAGATACTTACTTCATTAGATTATCTAACGACTATTGAAAAAATATGATCTTTTGCCAACAATAGGAAATTTTTTACACTTATCGATCTTATAGTTGTGCAAATATAGAAGAATAATATCGGGGTCTCCATTCAGTGGTTTCAAGACTGTTAGTCTGGCAAACGTGATAGTTGTTAAATATATGCATTTGAGATGTAATTTATTTTAGTTCAGAGTGTGCGATTTACGATTATAGATCGATTAACAACCAAAGAGTTCGTAAAAATAGTTAAAGCTTACTACAAAATTGGTGGTTCAAATGTGGCCACTTTACGGGATGAATTTGGCATCTAATCGACATATACGGCTCATTATGGCATATTTTACATTTTGATATTTGCCTCCATATAAAGTCCAATTCACGCAAAAATTAAAGCTGGCTGACTATCCACAGCGCTGTAGATGTGCTGATTGGATGTTAGAGCAACAGGCTTTCGATGCTGATTTTTTTGGAATACAATTTTCTTCAGCAATTAAGCTCATTTCTCAATCGGTGATTACGTTAACAAGCAAAATTGTTACGTGTGGTACTCGAAGAACCCAAGAGTGATTGTAGAAAATCCATTGCAATTGGAAAAAGTCAGTGTTTGTCTAGAGGTCTCAATGGCCCGTATTTTTTTGAAAACGACGCTGGAAGAACGGTTGCGTTAAATTCAAAGCGCTATGGCCGTATGATAACCGAAATTTTTTGGACTGCAATTTAAGAGTATGAGCTGGACAATATGTGTTTTCATCAAGATTGTGCCACGACTCACATGAAACGACGGATTTTGGCTTTATTGCCTGAGAAGTTTCTACAACGCATAATTTCACGATTTGGCGACATCAGTTGGCCACCAAGATCAAGCAATTTAACGCAGTTAGACTTTTTTGTTTCAAAACCGACAAATCGATAACCGTGTATATAAAATTATAAAATTTTCTTCTTCTAGTTTATAATTTGCTCGTTGGCGAAAGTGTAGTACCAGTTTCATATAATTTTCTATTATTTTCTATTATTTATATTATATTTTCTATTATTTCATATTTTTGAAAAAGAGTTGAGAGCGTGTTTATTTCAGTTTATGTCTACAAACGTGATAATTTTCTTCATTATTGCTTTGCTGATTTATGGCTAATTTTGACACGTTCTGGTTGTAATTCTAGTTCAAGTTTTATCTTAAGTATTAAAATTTAACAACATTTTTGAATCTATTATAGTGGAAATTTGGACAGAATTAATACGTATTGTTTTATAAAACAGTTGCATTCTTGTAGCAGTTTTGATTGAAATTCTGCTCAATTTTCTGCAATTTCCCTCAAACTAAAAATTTTTATCTGCGATTATTTTCAAATTTGGATGAATCATTATTTAGAACAAAAGCACTGTGCGTATCTGAGTTTACTGTAGAATGATATTGAAGCTGTAGAATTTATTTTCAGCACCGGATATGGCCTACTTTTATTGAATTTTGCCAATATAATCTGTAGGTCAATTATATCATGAATCATTATTATTTTTATTAGGAGTAATAGATCCACTTTTCAGTGCTCAAGTGTACTAAATGCATGAAACCATTTTCAGACCATATAATTTAAATATAATTTAAGTATAATTAAGGATTCATTAATTAATTCTTCTACCCTTCTTTTCCAAACGATTTTCTAAAGCAATTTTAGTTTGCGTACATTTATGGCCTCACTAAAAATTGTGTTAAACAGAAAATACATACGAACACTGAAAGAGGTGTTTAGCTTTGAAGTTTTCGCGTAGGTTTCAATTAAAGTTAATATCATTTGGTGAGCTTGCAAAATTATGTCATGTTATATTATTCTTAATGCAGATTTTTACACTAAATTAAGAGTAATTTTAATACAAACTATCTCGATTGGTAATTTTACTTAATAGAACACTGGCTTTAATCTTATTAATTTAAACAAACGTTGTCCATCGAAGATGACAATTTTTATCAAGCTGAACCACTGTTCTTAATATAATAAAAGAACCATTAGATAATTGTAAAACTTTTTCTCCTCGTTGTCTAACTAACTTTAGAAAGTATTTATTTATTACTTCAACTTTTTAGATGCCACTTCAAATTAATTCACAACTGCTATTCTTTAAATTAATCGCCTCCAAACAATTTGTTTCTAAATTCTTGGGAGTTGTCCACATGTCTTCAAATTATGTTTGAACTTATTTATAGACTATTTATTTGCTTTTTTATTGTACTTTTAATTCCTATAAACTTTCTTCGATATCAAGACCTCCAGGGTTTTTGTTTTCTTTTTTGCTTAGATGTAAGTATGTTTTACATTCCATTAAAAGTTCTTTTTAAGTGAAAAATTTTGCAAAACAACATTCACGCATGATACCAACTTTACTGTGTCAATTAGGACAGTATGATGGGTTTCGTTTAAAAATGCTGACAAATTTAATATAAATACAATATAATTTTAATGAAAATACAATAAGTTAAATTCATCTAATTTAAAAGAGACTTACATATGGGACAGAAGAAGGTCTGTTGTATGCCCTTTACATTACGAAGGCATAGCAACCCTAACAAAAAACCCATATTATGTGAGTACTGCAAATCGCCTACTCAAAAGGTGGAAAGCAGCAGAGGAAGGTAATTACATTCTCAGTATTCACCCTACATGCCTTGCATTCGTCGTCCTTCATAGCGGCGATCCGGTGCAGACATAATCGCAAGTTGAAGTGTGCCGTCAATGCACCAGTCAATTTAATCGACTTTAGCTTTCTTTACCTCAACAAACTGGTAAGTTTAATTCTCCTCTGCTTCGGACATTGGTCGTATTAACCATGATTTTGCTATTTTACAGTGTTCTGTGGTTCAGTTTCGACTAAAGTTTCGGAGCCTAAAATATCTTCGCATTGACCAGGGTCACTGAGTGAAACCCTCTGGCTTTGATCTCCAGGTTGTTAACACGCTCATTTTCGGCACCCAATATATACGGGCACTGACGAGTATGGCATAATACTTAATAATATTTTTGAAATTCAAGATTTTCCTAGAAGTTACCCTATCAGATTTATTGCATTTAATTGGGTGTCTGTAAAAATGTTGGTTTCCGGTGGCCTAAAGCTTAGACTGCGCAATTACACGCACTCAGTCATTACACGGATTTTTGCCTGGGAGGTCTTGCTGTGGCCAGACAGGCAAAATAAAACTTCGATCTATGGTTCTTCTATAAAGAATTCTAGGCTGGTCTTTTCCTCTAATTTAAAACAACCCGTAGAACAAAATGCCTATTCACTTAAACATATGCGATATTTAGAACTTCCTATACGTGCCGAACGCCTGTCACGTTCGATCCATATATTCGATGCAAATATACTAAATTTATGGAACTAATAACAATATATCGTTGTAATATAAATTCTTTAAAAAAGTGGTAGTGGTATCAAATTAAAGCAGATTTAAGTAAGGTTTGTGCTGGCTTTAAATTTCCATAAAACATATTTTTTAATACATGATTACTTGCTAGTGGTTTGTAAAAAAACATTTTTTTGTATATAACTTAAGCTTTTATTTTTGAAGCGGACAAAAAATTTTATTATCTAATAAACATTTTAACACAATACTCGACATTCTCAAGAATATTTTTCTAAATATAAAAATTTTTTTATAAAATTTTGTACATTTTATAAGCGAGTCCCTTAGAATGAAGAATTTTCATTGCAACTGCGTTCCTTTTTATTGTAGTAAAAAAAGTTTAAAAAACGGTTAGAAATTACATTTGAAACCATAATCCCAAGAGCTCGAAATGCCCTGACACGGTCTCATAGTCCCAATTTCAGAAAATTCCGAGTTGAAAGGATATGTTTTCTTCGAATAGCGTAAAAGTCTTAAATAGATTGTGGAGTATGCAAAAACATAAAAATTAGTTTCACCTGGACGTAATAGGCAAAATAATATTACAGATTTATGTAGAATAGTGGCTGTTGAATAAATCCCTAAACAAACTCTCGCAGAGTATAAAGAAAGGCCTCCTCTTCCTATTACTAAGAGTGATTTATGCATCAGGTACATGATCATTTTATATGACAGCCAAGCGGTCCTATACAAAAATGGGCATAAGAAGAAAGACTTTCTGTTAGAGTTTACAAAGATAATAATTTAGTGAATTATTTGCCTTCTCCGAAGCCTTTCTTAAATTGAACAATGAATTCTTTAATAAAAAGTGATCATGTTTTATCCAGGTGGGACAAATTAAAACACAAACTAAACTCTTTTAATGTTTGGGCTCTAGGAAATACCATAAAATTGAAGTATATATGGCTGGATATTCGGATATTGGTATTTTTAAGCAAATTATCATCTGTCGGACTTGATTTTTGCAGTGGTGTTTATGCCTAGAGGTGAATGAAAAATATCACATATTCTTTTAGGAAAATGATGTGTTTTCATTTTAATTAAGCAGTTTTATTCGAACTATAATGAGACAAACAAAGACTGGATCTTGTGCCGATTATTAAATTAATTATTAATTAATTAATGATTTTCCCTACAACAAATATGTTTAAAATCCCTGTGAAAATCAATATTTGCCGCAGGGCTTATTAGTGTAGAATTTATAAAATAATTTATAAAATAATATACATACAGGTAGAGCTCTCTCAACTGGTCATCTCTCCTATAACCGAAGAAATTTTGTATATCCAAGCTTTTTCTCAAAATTGGTTGCGGATATTAGATATAAAAAATCTTGATTAAAGCATCTTTCATAATCAGACAAAAGTCGTGCAAAATAAAAAAATAGCAAGGGGATTTCTGTAGGACACAGTAGTGGCTTGTTAAGGGCGTTTTTGTCGAAAATTTTCAGACAGTAATCAACTCTCGTAGTTGTGTAATTTTGCTGTCAATCAACCTTACAAAAATTGTATTAAATCCGTACTTTTCCCTTTTGCTGACGCTGATCTATATTTAAATCACTAAAAAGTCCCTTAGGAGAAATTTTAAGATTCGACTGTAAAAAACTGCTTTTAAAAGGCTGGACTCTCAGGGGGTTAAGGAACTTTATACCAAGAAATAATATTCCACTGGCAACGTGTGCAGATTTATGAAAAGTGTTGGGTAAATTGGATGCCTTTGACGAAAGCGTCTCCATTTTTCCGGAGATAGGAGAGTCTTTCGGTTGGTGTAAAAAAAGATTTTTTTTGATAGAACAATGAAACAAATTATTCGCTTTGCAAAAATTATTTTCTATCATTCCAGTTCATCAAAAAGACAGAGCGCTATTTTAAAAACATGCAGCTGAAGTTCAACCAAAGCAAGTTGAAACAGTCTGCTCCAAATAAATTTCTTCTACCATCGTATACATAAGAGAGTAATAAAATAATTGCTCAATTTACAAGCCCCCATTGTATGGTGTATAGTTTATTGAAAACGCCTCTGATATACCATTTTTGAACAGGTATTTTTTTCGTATCGGTTGCTTCGAGGTTTATTTATACAACGTTATGACAAGGGATCAGATGTTACATTTTGATTATATTTTAGTATATCAAGATTTATTTTAATTGTCTTTTTGTTTGCACAGTGCTTTGCTCCATAGACAAAAATTAATAAACAATATTTCATCAGATCTACTTAAATGCGAGTATATAATATAATGGAGTAAATTGTTATTTATAACATGTGGAAGTCACAAGTTCACGCTGAAATTATAATTTTTATTTTTATAATATTCATATGGAATAAATATGATTTTTTCGACTCAGATGAAATAATTATAGCAGTTTAGTATAGTTTCTTTGTGTTGTAAGGTACCTCGTTCCTTATAAATAAATTCATTTTGTATTTAAATTTTTCAAATTATTTCCAAGAAGTCTTGAGATTGCTGTAAAATGTTCTTCTAATTACACTTTTGACTTTTCCACTAATTACGTTTCTACAACTAAGTTTACTGATTTATTTAATAGTTTCATTGGAAAAACGTATTTTTCTCGTAAAATTTAATTTTCGTAATTATTTTAAAATTAAATACTACATCATTTTCCATTTCACTTCTTGCCATGTGCAGTTATTTAATCAGTTCCACAGTAAGCATAAGGTTTTCATGTAAATTTTATCATATATCGAACAGTACCCAAAAATTAAAAAGTAAACTTTCCATCCCTGATTTATTACTTTGCCGTCAGCTGGTTTTAAAAGTCGGGCGAAATTTTACACAGACAAACTACCTGCTATTTTTGTATTATGTATGTTTGTTGTAGAACTGCCGCGACCTTCTACTAATAGAACTTGGGTTCTAATTTATATTAATTACCATCAAAAAATAAGAATTTAAAATTTTGCAAAAACTAAATTTTAAGTAAAATATAAAATATTATGGACACAGCAAAACTCTGATTCAAATGGTCAAATTAATTCAAGATATGGGTCCAATAGAGATTTTTCTAAACGTACATATAAAGGAAATTATGTAGATGTTTTATAATCCTTTTCCATTGAAAATTACCAACAAAAATTTTAATCTACTGTAAAGAAATACAATAATAAAATAGTGAGTGTACGTTTATGTCAGCCTTCACTGGACTTGTAAAACAATCCACATTGGCTTCTTTATTTCAGACCTTTAGATCTTTTAAATTCCTATTAAAAATTATGTATGTAGTATCGACTAATTCGGAATCCTTAAAAGCCCATTGGCGAGAATATTCGTGGAAATACCAGAAAAAAATTTTTTTGATAATTTTTTAAAAAAATTTATTGTTCGTCTACATATACTACATACTATAATTCAAGAGTATTCACGCTGCATATCAGCAGCTTACAATGGATTAAAAAAAAAGCTCGTTGGTAAAAACATTTGAAAAATATGTGCTAAAATATGCAAGTAAGATAAATAGAATTTCAATGATGTATATATATATATATATATATATATATATATATATATATATATATATATATATATATATATATATATATATATATAATGACAATATTAAATCATACTACGCAGAAAAAAAAACAGGAAATCAAAAAGTATATAAAATAGGGGAAACAATTGAAATGTCAATTATACGACATGAACACCAAACATAAAAGGAATTTCTATGATCATAACAGGACACACATACATATGTATGTAAAAAAAGTTTTATTGTCAGTTGGTGTGTGTTTGTTCACAAATAAATTAATATCATTAGTGGTGTATAAATAATGAAAATACTGACGTGAAAAAAGGAACAACCAAACGTTCGCTCATGGACATTCGTCAATACAATAGAAGGATTCTTTTTTTTAATTTGCATTTTCATACACTTCGTTTCACCGCATTTTTATTTGATCGCCATATCATTTAACTGCTAGATATACACAAATTTGGAAGTTTGTTTAATTTTTAGAATTTTCCCATGCATATTTTTGTGGTTATTACTAAAATATAATTTATGCATGATTTTCTTTGCAGACATGGGAATTTTATTTGTTTTATTTTACCAACACCAAATGTACACTGACATCATGGAATAAAAACGAAAATCCACAAGAGTTTAATAGAGCAAAATTCACGTACACGTATTTTGTTTAAGTTTTCGAAATCGCAATAAAACTTTAGATGAAATATATTGTGGTATTTGCTTCATTAAAAATGCTTTTCGATATTATTGATTTGGTGAACAAGAATATTTTTGAGTAAAATATTATATCAATTTACTATTCAATTTAATTTAATGTTTATTATATCCCAATTTATGATCTGCATACTTTAGCAATCGAAGAAATTTGTCATGCATCTTGCCCCAGTAAAAAAATGCAAGCCGTTCTTCAGGAATGAGATTTTCATTGCTTTCAAATATCAAAAGTGTAATTGTTTTACCTTCTTAGGGAGCCAAGTTAAGCAATTTGAAGAAATAAATTAGTTATTTTTACAAATCTGTTGAGCTGAAAATCATAGCTACTGGTAATTTTGCATGCCTTCCAGATATGATATGTAATTTGAATGGAAAGGAACCAATCCTGGTCACATATGAAGCTATTGTCTTTGGAAAAAAAACAAATATAACGAAAACGGCTTTCAAATCGTTAAATATAAGTCTAAAAAAGGTATCAGTGCGTTTGCAGTCATTTCGGATCCTAATCTGAGCTTATTCAAAACTTTTTTTGGACTCTCTTATTTTTTATTACCCCTCTTGGGAGCCTATGGCTTCCACAAAGCATCTCAATCTTACACGATTTGCTGCAATTGTTTTCGCATCTTCATATGTAAGATTGCACTGTCCTAGTTCTAGAAGTATCTTACGTCTCCATGTATTCTTTGGCCGACCACAGCTACTTGAGCCTTGAGGGTTCCAGTTGTTATAGAAACAGGATCCTTTCTGATATTATGACCGACTCACCTCCATTTCCTACGTTTTATTTGTGTTAGTATGCGTTCCTCGTTTGTAAAGTTCCAGATATCCGTGTTGCTGATGTTGTTTGGCCAGAATATTCTGCATATCATTCTGAGGCACTTGTTGATGAATACCTGAAGCTTTTGCATGATGGTGTTCGATACTAACCAGGTTTCACTTCCGTACAACAGAGTAGACTTTACACATGCGTTGGTTCGTCTAGACAGTTGTAAGTTTCTCCATACTGGTTATAGGCTTCCGAATGCCGCTCTCTTATTTTACTGGCACATTTAAGATTTTCTTAAATATTTTCTCGAAGACATGGTAGCTTTTCTAGGCTGCAGACAATAAAGTACTGTGTTTAATCACCTTTAAATTTTATTTAGATGGCTTAAACTTTAATATTTTTTAATGTCTCTGTCTATCTGATCCAACATGAGCTCACTGTCTTTCCAAAAATTACTTCTTGGGGAAAAATTTTTGGTTATTCTTCAAAGTTATGATTTCTTTTTTAAAAATTATTTTGAAGAAAAGATTAAAATATTTAGATTTATATTTAAATACATTGAACAGCGTTGTGCCTCTCTCCTTTAGTGAAAAAAAGGAAAATTAGTCTATGATGAATACCCGGAAGTTAAAAACTAGTCCCAAGGCTCCATTTTGGTTGCCATTTTCAGAGAATAAAAATCTTAGTTATTTCAAGCACAATTCCAGCGAATATTTGTTTGTAATCAGCTATTTTATGCTATTCTCCAAATAAATTTCATGCTTCAAAATTTTATAGCAAACACTTAGGAATATCTTTGAAAACTTTGGCAGTGGCGGCCATATTAATGAAACTACATCTGACAAAGTAGCTGTCATTTATTCAATATCCTGTCTTGATGTGATAAAATTATGAATGTGATAAAGTTATTTTCTTTCTGTCCTGGGTTTTTATCCAAAAATTATCTTCAGCTATTAAGGCCATTTCTGTATGAATGGATACGTCAACAAACAAAATTGTTAAAATTGTCGATGTTTGGTGTGGATTTTTGGGCTGGAAGGTTATCGCACCACATTTCTTTGAGAACGACGGTTGTCTATCCATCAGCTTTAACTGCGGACGCTATAGGTTAATGGTTACCGACTTCTTGGACCTGAGTTGCATGATAAGAATACAAAAAACATGGGATTTAACCAGGCTGCGCTGGATGCCATACAGCTCATGCGACATTGGACATTCCACAGAGCGATTTTAGGGCATGATCATCTCAAGTGAAGCTGATATAAACTGGTCCCTGAGATGGTAGGATTTGACCCCTGTAGACTTTTTTTAGTTTTTTTTTCGCAGGTCTATGCAAATAAGCAACAAACTACAGCGGCCCTCAAGGTCAATATGACTCATTTTATCGGTCGAATTAAGCCTGATTTATGCGTCTGGAAAATCGAACATATGACACTTAACAAAGCCGAGGAGGACATTTGCTTAGTATTACAATTAATACATAATGGCATTAAAGGGCCATAAAATATATATAATAATAGTGATATCTGACATATACAAACTTAACGATGAGAAGTGCTGGATCACAAAAGCGCTTCTAAAAAACTATTTTTACAGATCCCATGTAATTCCTTATAGAAGGAAATCATTATTGATTATATTTACAATATTTTTGAATATTCGTTTTATTGGAAATAATAATCATGTTACAGTTGATAGCTGACGTATTTAAAAAAGCATATTTTTTTAAATTGAACATTAAATTCTTAAGCCGTGACCAATATTTGCTTCATAAGACCGTTAGTAAGATCTTGACTTTATATATTCAGGAGAAAAGAACTTCTTAACTTAATAAGATCCACAACTTGTGATCTAGAAATAGTAAAAATTCCGATCTTTTCCAATGACTTTAGCAATAGCTTGTGTTGGCACTCTACTCAGTAGATTTAAAGTCATGTTCAAGATTTTATTAAAAATCCATTGCTTGGAAGTAATCCAAATGTAATTTTGTGCCACAGTATATTATGAATTGTAACGTTTATGAGAATCATCCCTATTACATTAGTTTCATGATTATTTTTGTCGACAGAATTCGAACTTGGAGTTAGAAATTTCATGATAACCGGCTTGGCCTATTGTAAAATGAATATGAGTGGCAAAAGCTTCTGTCAAAAGAGTAGATAGGGTTGGAAGTTTGACATAGAATGTCATTCAGAAAAACAAAGATTAGGGTGGCAGAAAGAACGGTAACAACTATATGCCTGAATTAATATTGAACTCCCTAACATTGTGATCCCTGAGAAAACTCGTTGCAAATCGAAAGAAGTCATCATCGACACCAACAGCAATCAATTTTGACAGTTGTGCTATTGCTAGACCCGGTCAAATACCAGAAAAATATCTAGAGACACTACCTTACTCTCCCCAAAATTGTAAATTGAATCATGCTATTTCTCCAATAGGAATGAAAACAAATCACCCGTAGAGCGTTTGCTACGTAAACCATACATAAGCCATTAAATTCTAACTATTTCACAAGATGGAAGTTAAGGATAGTTTTCATCATTTTGAAATGGGTGGAGGAAATTCCAATTTCATGGTGGTTTTCGGTGTTATTCACCTCTCCTTTTTTGGGAATCGGAACTACATTAGCATCTTTCCAACACTCGGGAAGTTCACCAGAATTGCACAATATATTCAAAAGGATGGCTAATGGAAGCGCGACCACCGAATAATACTGTTTCAAGACCAGTGCTAAAATTATATCCGGACCAAGAGACTTATTTAACTGCACCTATTCCAAAGATTATTTTTAGCATAGTTACATATGCACTTCCATGATCGGGATCGGGCTTTACGGCAATCGCTTACTACTTGAAAGCAGTACAGCCAGAATATCAGCTTTATCAAGTGGCGCAGCGAAGAGTTGGTCATCCTTTATTCCATTATCTCATGGGAACTGGTATACTACATTTTATAAAGTGTGTCCTTTAACATGATATTCACTGTATATTATACTTCACCAGCATGAAACCTCAAGGATATAATTAAGCCAATTTCAATGATTAAAAAAATCAATAACAATTTTAAAACTAGTGCAAGCACTAACATTGAATTTTAGAAAACAAAACTTTGTTTAAAAACAAACACAATAGAATATTAAAGCTATTAGAAAAAAATATTTCACTTCAAAAGAATTTTAAATTGAAGTATAATTTTCTATTTTTAAATATATTTCAAAAAAGCTGCATTTTAACGGCCTCGTTTATAATATTTGTGGAAATGTTAGAAACGATTTGTGAAAGATATATTGTGTGGAAATTTATTTCATCAAAATGTTACAAATCCTTAGTAAATTATTATGGGAAATATTTATAAAGTTTCCTCAATTTTCTAAATAAGTGTATTATTCTTATTTCTATTGCACATAAACTATTATTGTAAGTAACTCAGACTGATTTCTTAGAGTAAATTTGATTAGTCCATCTGACGTCACATCAGAATTCTTTCACCAATAATGGCTAAATACAATTTCTAGAAAGGGCCAAAAAAAGCAAAGGTTAGAAGAGGTTATCCTTGCATATACCAGACGTCGTCCTTAGGGAATGACCTCGAGGTGCCAAACGACTACTATAAAAATTTAACTTATCTTAGCAGTCTACATAAACCTATTCTCAATTTATTTTCAAGATTTCGGAAAGTATGAGCACGAAGAATTCTAGATTTTGTATGGTAGAGAGCCAGACAATGGCATAACATGCGATACATTGTGTCATTCACCCCTTCATCCCTACATTTCTTGCAGCTAATATCGAGCATCTGAACCATTTTACCGGAATACGAAGCTGTCCAACTAATACTTCTACAAGTAGTCTACAATCACTTCTCGTCAGTCATAAAATAAACTTAGATGGTTTAGAGTCATAAGAGCTGCAAGCCTTCTTATTGCTCCAAGCATTCTCGGTTTCATCCCTTTATTCTGAAATGGTATTCTATGGAATTCTGATGAAATAGTTGTTGGTTTTTATATAAGTATATGAATTTGAATACTTTTCAAACATGATTCGACTAAAAATTACTGATGATTTGGGTAGCGCCAATGAAATGCAGGCCTATACGCAGCCAAAAACATATAATAAAATTTGTTAAATAATTTTTTGGAGAATATCTCGAATTATGAATTTAAAAAGCAAAATTTCAACCATATTCTCTTGTTAAAATGCAGCAAAAAATTATAAATTGTATCCTTTAATTTAGTACAAGGACATATGTATATATATCTTTAATTTCAAAAACTTTTGCATTAATTTGGCTACATTTATGATCAAGTTGCAGAACATTTTTTTTAATATTTCCAAGTTGTGTTTCCTTTAGAAATCTCTTGTAAACACCGTCCATTTTGTGCACAGACACACTTACATTTTCCATATTTTCATGTCCTCAATTTAAGAAATTCTCCTGTTGCTACTAATGGTGTGATGAGAATACGAATAAAAATATTTGAAATATTTGAAATTTAGAGATATTGATGTTTTAGTTTGTTAGATTTATACGACTACGTTGCAAAATTAATATATAAAACTTGATTGAAAATTTTTTTCGCATCAATACACTCGTTGGTGTACATTTTAATTTGAAAAAATTTATACAAAATTTTAGTGGATACCATTCGACTGCTTTTAAAATCTTTACAACTTGCAAATTTCTATCACAATGTTATTGGATTATTATTATCAGAAAAGAACGCATTCACACCAAATAACAATAAATTTCCGCTACATTTAAGATTAGTAAGAGATAGGATAGGTTCGTAAATGCAGTAATGCGCAGCAACAAAAAATCAAACTTTCCCTGCAAACAGATACAAATGAAATGATGGTCTTTTATTATGTGATCATTATACATGCCTCGTATTTGCTATATTTTTGGACACCATCATTATTGCAGTTAAGAATATTTTAATTTACTGCTACAGCGCAATACTGCATTTACGAACGTATATTTGATATCTTTCTTGTCATTCATAATCGTTATTATTTGTGGTCATTTGATCTTTAACAAGCTCCAACACTGCACATCTCAACTTTTTAACCAACGTTGCCTGCGCTTCAGTTCATAGCGCCTTGTGTGGGTTATTCATTTACTACAACAGAATTATTATTATTAAGAGCAAAATATATTTTTAAAATTAAAAATCATAATAAATTAATAAATCTTGCGTCATTTACTTAATGTTGTTTTACCTTCGCCTTAATTGGCAAATAGGGACATGAATCCCCAAGTAAATAAATGGGCTAATATTTGCGAATACTAATACTCGTATTCGTTACATCACTAGTATGTGCACTAAGTGTCTTGTGTTCTCAATCCTTGAGAAAGAATATTATTTTATATTTTTTCACTAAGTTTTGTATGAATTATCAACTTTTTTTAATCTTTATTTGTAATGATATTGTAGCAAATAAGCGATATAGTGTGATTTTTAATGAACTACCCTCGTTTAATGCGTACTTATTTACAGCAAAGTAAATTTCACAATATTGTTTCATAACTTTTTTTTATTGCAAATTATGTTGCATATTAATTGCTTAAATTTACTGTTGTTAATTTCTATACTTGCTTTTGGCCACGTGTGGTGGCATAATAAAAAAAAGGGAGAAATGAATTAATATGGAAAGAAAGTTGGATCTTTATCCATTACAGGCGTAATAACTCTTGTTGTTGCAACTTGGTTTGAGTTTGGGGATATTTAATAGTAATTAAATTATAAATGTTTACGACATCTGCAGTTAATAAATCAAAAAAAGGCTTTACGACTTTTCAGCAACATATTATATATGTACATTGAACTTAAATAAATAATACATTTATCAGATATAAAGAATGTTTAATACTCGCACGAGTGATATTAATTACAGTGTGTAACAAAAAATAGTGGACTGTTATCAATTTACATCCGCCAAACTTGTGTGCCACTTTAAGTGTATGAAAACTTTTTGTTGCAAAGCTTACAGTCGAATATAGATATAATTATTCACCTGATTTTAGGTTATAATTCAAAAATAGTTATAATCCCCCTTATTATGGTTATCGAAGTCGACGTCACATCAAGTTGACAGTAAAAAGACAGTAGTTCCTGAACTCCTTGTAGGCAATAATTAACTAATATTGATGGCCAATTGTAATTTTATAAGCCATAGTAGCAGTAGTATCCTATCAATAATATTTAACAGTTCTCGATAACGATCCCACAATTGCCAATATATTGATGTCGACTTGGTGTGACGCCGACGTCGACAACCATAATAAGGGGGAATATATAAGTGCTCAAATAAGCCACACGATAAGAAAAAAAATTTAGTTTTTTTCCTTCTTGAAGCTCTTAATCCTCTTGAATAAGAAACCCACCATATTCTGATAACATTTTAATATTCCATCTCCCATGGTAACGACCTTCTATGCGTTCAGCTTGTTCATCAGTCACCATTTAAAGGAATTGAAATATAAAATATAAATTTCCCTAAATAGTTTTGGCAATAACTGTATTGTTTTTTATTTAATTATTTTCTTCGATTAATTGTTTTTCAAACTATTTTTATTATTGTAAGAAGGATAAGCCAATTATTACACTACCAGAAGAGACCAGTATTGTTTTCGATGGTGACTACTTTGGCTGTTGGTATTTTGGAGTATCAAGTATTAAATACACTTCTGTATGAAGAAAAAAATACAAGAGGTAAACGCACTTGTAAATACCAATGTGAGTTGGGAATAAAAAAATTTTTAAGAAAAAAGTTATTATTCTTAATTAACAAATTCAGGTATCAAACTGGAGCCAGACTAAAGAGTTTAATTAATGTACTTCAAAAAATAATATAAATATTAAGTTGCAATATATGGTGGCACGCATGTCAGTATTAGTGGAATATTAAATTGAAAATAAAAATATAACAAAACTAAAATTGCGAAACCATAAACCAACGTTTAAGCTATAATATAGAATAGAAGAGAAAATGCTAAATAGCAAATAAATGACATTTTCCTACTAGTACACATTGGTGTTGTTGTTGAAAATAAAATAAACATTTATTTCCTATATTATTTCTTTATACAAAAATGTTAAATTGTTATTATTCCTAAATACTAACAAGCGACTAATACATACAAACTCGTAAGCGGTAAATACAGACCCACGACCGCTGATGAAGATGGTGTGGCAAAGCAATATCGTTAGATTCTGTTATTGTAATAATTGGTTTCTACTTCCTTAACAAAAACAATTTGAAAAAAAAACTATTAATCAAAATTGTTGAATTTGGTAATTGAACACCAGCCACAGAAGCAAATTTTAATCAATCTGGTTCGAAAAGTTAAAAAAAATTTAATTGCAATTTTGTTCTTTTGATTATTATTCTTTCAAAAACAACCACACATGCATCTAATATGACATTTTAGTTCCTTCATTTCGTCAGACAGTGACAATTTTCACAACTTTTAAATGGTACATGTTACAAAAAATTATTGTTCATATTCGTATTCAGCAGGCCTAAATTACTAGCAATTAGATGTTAATTGTGTTAATTTAAGAAATATAAAGAAAATATTGAGTTAAAATATTGAAGACAATTCAAAAATTTAACAAAAATTCAGAAAAATACCGCCAAAAAAAAGCCGACTTTATTTCAAGGAATTAATCAAACAGACTACAAAACCGAAGCAACTATGGTTTAGTTTAAAATCCGATAGAATCCATTTTAAGTTTATATTTTACTCAAAGGAAATATTGAAATACCTTCTTGAATAAAAAAAAAATGAAATAAGTACGTCACCGGCGGAGTTATGTTAAAATAAATACTTCCGGCGCCCACTTTGTCCTTCCGATTTCCACTTAAATTTTTGTGAAACCAAACTACAAGCTACACTTTCAAATAAAATAGTTTTTTTTTTCAAAATGGTTTATAAATGGAAGAATTATGCGATAAAAATATTTTGGGGAGGAGCAAACTGCTCATCCGATTTACGAGCAAAGATATGGGACCAACCTATAAGCGAACTCTTTCAAATAACATTATGCGATAATTAAAAAAAATATGTTCACAAATAACAAAATTATGGGTACACAAACATAAAAGCTAAACAAATAAAAAAGAAATACATGCGAAATTATTACCTCTTCCCTTTTGAAGACGGTTAAAACAGAATCGACTTCAACACAAAGAGCAGATTTCATCCAGTTCTGAAATGTTATCCAAAAATTTTTTTAAATGGGTCCATGTATGACGGAATTATGCGATAGTCAATATCTCCGGCAGCCATATTCTCCTTCAGATTTCCACTTAAATTTTCAAAAGGACGAATCTATTTCCCAACTATTTAAAAGTGACTTCATAAAACAATGACTCCTAAGTCTATTAACAATTTTGGGAGTTATGTCATTTGTGTTTCTAGGCGTTATTTCATGCACCAACTACGTCTTCCAAAGTATCATCAAGTGTATTTTTTCAACATCATAGAAAGTAAATTTGCGAAATTTTGATTAAAAACTTAAATAACTTCCAGAAGCCTGTGAAATTTTCTCCCTGTTTTTTTTTAATGTCAGATTTCCCAGTTGCTAACAACCGCGATTTTTCCATGGAACTAACAAAAAGAGCTCAAAAATTTGCATTTTCTTTTTTTCTACTTAATAAAGTTAAACAAATTTTCAGTTTGTAAACTTTCAAATTTAAGCTTTTTCTTCGTTACATGTACATTTTTCCGTTATTTTGCCATTTCCAGAACATATTAATTGGAATTTATAGAAAAAGAGGATATAAAAATTTAAGCTAAAATGAAAAAAGTTTTTCCTCTGACATGTGTTTTACTGTTGAAGTAGTGAAGTAAACAAAGAAATCTCAAAGTATATTGCATTCGCAATATTATTTTAATACCTGCAAAGCAGCAAAAGTTTTTGTTTGTAAAACTGTTGCAAACAGATTGTATATCATAAAAATCTATTTAAAAAAACAAATTTTTTTTAAAAGCAAAGCTAATTAAATAAACTTTAACAAGAGTATAATATGTTTATTAAAGCTTTTATGTTGTGGTAGGACTTTGCTTAAAAACCAAATTCGAATTATCTCCTTTTACGCTACAAAAGCCCCACAAAAACTGTCATTTGCGACCAATACATGGTTTATTCAAATTTGTTTAGGATCTCATACACTTACATATGCATACAAACACAAAACTAATGTACAATATGCCTCATGTTGTTAACAAATACGCGGTTGAGGCCTCTAACATAAAACGATTTGGCTTCCTTTAATCCACGAAATCGAGTATTTTCAACACGTAAGATTATTCCCATGACAAGCACTTTTTTCTAACAATTTTTTTATGAGTTCTTTAAATATTACCATTATACAAATGCAAAAAATAAATTTGAGAAATCGTATTAGATCTCATATTTGTTATTTATAACTTTCAGCAATTTATTCTATTTAGTTTTTCGAATTGTGTTGGTCATAATGAAATTTGTTTCATGTTCCTGTCCCGAAATTGACTATTTATTCAGGTTAATAATTGTTCCAAGTTATTATTTTTTATATACTCGTATTGAGGAAAAAGTAGTAGATGCTAAATAATACCAGGAATCTATAGCATATGATTAGCGAGAGTAGGACGAGACAGCTTTTTGCACTAAGGAGAAGGTCCTTAGGGCTTCTGCCGTATGTCGGCTATATGTCGCATCATATAGGGCTTTTCTATGATGACCAGTGCAATGGTTGCTTCAATATAGAGGAGAAAGAGTTGGTTCAACACTTCCCAGACTCAGGATTGTAAGGTGCAGTTTAGTGTGCTCGCAAAACTTGCTGCCAGCTGTCCTGCCAACCTAACCTAACCTTAGGAAGACGTAAGGAGCACTACTGAATTTATGTTTTGTAAAATATTAATCATACGACCTGTAGAACACATTTTCAATGGAAATGCCAATCACAAAATGTCAATTAATAAGCTGAAGTTCTACTTCTAATAGTTCTTTATGGCCTACAGATAGAAACTTTGTTGTGAGAAAATTGAACTAGGATATGCCTTAATCTGGAGGACACTTTTGAATAAGTGAAATAAGAACAGATGAAAACTTCCTTCTAACACAAGATATTTTCTAATTTTTGTATTTATTCTTCATAAATGAATGATTTTCCCCAATACTCGTGATAAAGGTGATAAAAGAGCAGACACAGGAATGCTGATGATGATGGTGTGGCAAAAATGTAACTGCTTCGTTTGGCTAGTGTAATAATGGAGTTACCTTTAATACATAAATAAATAATTAAAAAATATATATAAAATTACGACTTTAACTTGAGAAAGAATAACCAAATTTTCAATTTAACCTTAAAAAGGTTAAATAATTTGATAACAAAGGTTAAATAATGATAACATTTTATTGCACACATATAAAATAATTTTTGAACTTACCTCGCTACTAAATAAAGAGTTAAGTAAGAAAAAAATTATAAAACTAAATGGAAATGAAAAGATTAAACTGGTGCCCTAAAGAAGGTAAAAGAAAAACATTCGAAATCAAGATCATTCCCATCTGAATATGTGACATTTCGGGCTGCTGACATATCACTGGGAATTTCATTAAGTCTGCCAAGGATTCAAAAACTATGTGACTTTCTTATATGAAGCTAATTTGAAAGAAAATATCGTAGAAGCACTAAGATCGGGTAGTGTCCGTAAATATCTTAATCGGGTACTGGATAATCAGAATACTAATAGAAATCGGCTAAAACAAAAAAAAGTCTTAAATGCAGCGGAAACAGAACTTTGGCTACGTGATAATAAAATACGAAGTTGTAAAGCATGATTTTCAAATGATACTCTTTTGGAAAATTAAACCTCAGTATTCAACAAAGGATTCACAGGGATTAGAGCCAAACTTCATAGTCCTTAGGCAGAGCTATTGCTACACACATCATTTCAGAAACGAATTTAAAACGGAACATCAACTCCTTTAATTTCAGTATTTAAGTGAAGCGTTTGATAGCACAAAAGGCCTTTCACAGATCTTCCATTAGATTATAGTAAAAAAGATTCCATGCAGGATATCAGTCTAATTTGCAGTGCTGCAATAGTGATATTCTAAGTAAAGAGGTGAGCGCCCCAGGATAAGCAAAGATGCAGTAGTCCTTTCTACAGTAAATAAAAATGGGAATACACACAAAAATACAGTTTGTGGTCAAAACTAAGTCAGATAGAAGCAAAAGAACTTTAAGCTTTCATTCCGTGGTAGGAGTAGCAATAATCATAAAGTTTTCAAGATTTCAAGAGCTTCGACCCTCCCTCTTGTGCAGTTAATATTTTAAGTTCTAAGTCTCTAATGTTAGTCTAAGTTATTAGTAACGTACTTTATTAGACTTCATAAATATTTCAATGTTAATAAATTGCCATATACTCACATCATTAATTATGTGGTGTATCAAATGATCCAAAATTATTCTTATATATTGTATTGTTACCTGCAAGAAAATAAAAAGTGATCGTTTTCTCATTAATAAAATATTGTATTAATTTTTGAGTAAAAAATTTAACTAAAATATGAAAAATAGTTTAGTTAAAATTTCTAAATTGTATATAAAAAATCAAAAGTTTGTTGTGGCTTTAGATCTTCATATGCCAACATTTCATTAGTTGCTAAAACCAAATCGTCAGTTGGGGAGAATATCCCAAATAATGAATTTCAATATTAAGTATTTGTAAATTGTTTTTTAATCAAATTCTTGATTTACTTATTTTGTAACTCAACAGTTTATTTTTGATACATAAAATTTGATTAAGGAGGTGATTTGGTCGATTTCTAATTTTTTTGACTGTAACAACACTCATGTGATTAATTGCACGATGAAGTGTGCTGGAACTAGGCAAATTGGTGGGTTAGGAAAATTGGTTATGAAGATAAAGGTAGTAGTGTTTGTGGAGATTAGATATGAACCTCTTCTCGTTCATAATGGCCTCTACAGTGACAAAGAGAGTGCGAATAGATTATTCTAAGGAAAACATTTTGCCTGTAATGCCAAGTGGGATGCGCTGGCTCATCAAGTAGATGTGATATTGCTGAAAAATGAGCCGCTAATAAAACAGCAGGTTCCATGAGAAAGTTCCCTGGATTTATAAGAGCATATTACACTGTTACAACGCCACATTGCGTTGATTCTTCAGTGTGTCAACATAGTTGGTTACACTACTGCCACCAATGACCTTCTTCTGAGGCCCCGGCACCATTTTAGGTCGGATGAAAGTAGCATAAATAGAAAGAAGACAAAAAGAAGTAAAATATCTCTTAAGAGACGAAGATACTAAAATGCTTCTTTACTGAGATGAAAATGTGCTCAGCACATCGAACATCACATTGGATTTTCATGCCTCAGATTCTTAAATGTTTATATTACCCATATTTACGGCTGGAGCAGCATCTGGCGGCGTAATCAGACAAGACTGGGTTTTACGAGCATTAAAACCAACCCCATCCGCATGATCGCGTTTGGAGATTGTTACAAGATCATAATTAAATGTATCATTAATATTTTCCCTCATGGCCCCATTTTCGACAGATTTGGCATATTCCTAAATTAATATCAACAAAAATGTAAGAGAAACAGCGGAGCCAGATGGTACCTTTGAATTGACGTTTAATCTTTTTCTGAGATCCCATCTATAACAACTTGTACAGTGAGATTTCTGAGGAGGCTCAATTTAAACCTAATATTGCTCTAGCCATATCATCAGGACAACTTCATCTAAGTTTGTGGGATAATTACAAATATCATTGTACCAGGCACTTATTAAACTCAATCAGATGCCTGTATCAGGATATTTCGTATTTGACTAAATAGTATTTTGCTTTCAACATAAATCTACCACAGAATATTCAAAGTGTAGTTTATCGAAGTAACGTTCAAACAAAAATATCGGGTTAAAAACTAGATATCATTGTTGTTAGACTGTGGTGATCATTTAGCTTTGGGGCTTCTGTAAATTTTCGAGTTTTCTTCAATCCATCACTATGGCACGTTATTACTCATTTCTGGCTGACAATAATAGCGAAAGTCCCTAAAGTTGATATGCTTAAGATGTCGTCGCAAAGTCAAAAGTCAAAGGGTGCACGTTAACTTCCAGAAATATTTTAAAAAAAGTCTCACACAAGTTCTTAACAAGAAATTTTGCCGGCTTCAAAAAATTTGTAAATAATGAAAATATTTATGTTTGTATTACGTACTGCAATCTTTGAAGCCGGTGCCAAGATGCCACCGTCTAACATCTATATTGCATTTATTGGAATACTCTTCAAAGATCTCACTAGTTAACGCGAGTGCTATTTGTTTTGCTACAGTGAAACTTCGATATAACGAATCTAGAGGGGGTCAAAAAATACTTCGTTATAGCTTTTGATTCGTTATACATATGCATTGTGAAACCTTGGTATAGCGAAATTTAAAGAAATACGAAAAAAATTCGTTATAAATAACTTTTTTTTTGGCCAAATTTCTATTTTTGCTTAAAACTTAATTTTGCTTTATTCTGACTTCGTTGTATGGAAGCTATAGTTCAAAACTTCGTTATGTAGAGGCTTTTGATAATGACTTACACACTTAAATGTTATATTAAAATGTTATGTATGTATTTCTCAATTATATTTTCGTTGTACAGAGGCTTTTGAAAAAATACTTCGCTATATAGAGGCTTTATAGCTCAGAATTTTTCTTTATAGATATAGAACATTTTTGTATGAAAAACTTTGTAAGAAAAAGGTTTTTCAAGGGACTCAGCTAAAAATTCGTTATATTGAGTTTTTCGTTATAACGAAGTTCTTAATATCGAAGTTTCACTGTATTTAAAATTTTTTATGGCGTATTTTTTAAAGTCGTATATACGTTTATACACATGTACACGTGTTTGGCGCCTGTAGACTTCATTTAACTCAACATTTTAATTTATGCATTTCTTCTTCCTTTTTTATTTTCATAAAGAATATCCTTAAAATAAATTGATAGTTGATTTTCCATATTACTTAATAAAATATCCCTACGAAAACATATATGTGAAAATAAGGTCTAGTCCTTATTGAAAATTTCCACCGTTAATAGTATTCAAATCAAACTGAGAAGCAAGTTTTCGCTTCATGTAATAACTATTACATAATTTTCTATAAAAAGTTAATGTCCTTTTTTAAAGAATCTCATTACAATCGTGAGGGAAATAACATTTGTTTTTAAAAATACAAGTTATTTGCTTCCCACTTACCATTACGGAAGCTTTGACTTGACATGCTATGGTCCTAATTTATACTTTGCCTTTTGCCTAGAAATAGAATGTTTTCCATAATTTTTTTCCATATTTGAAGCGTAAAATATACTTTTCATTCTTTATTATTTATTTAGAGGCAAAAACAATATTGTCAGGATATCAAGTCCTTTTCCTCTCACAAAAATCTTATGCCTCTTTTAGATAACAAAATAAGCTCTTTAGCGTATATTTAATATTTAAACAAAATGTTTTTACTCGCTTACGAAATACTGCAAGGGTGCACCGACAAGTATGCAACAGATGTAACATGTTGTGGAGGTTGCGTATACTTAATAATAAAATTCTTCATTAAGTGCAACACGAAAGCTTAATTAAAATATACTTAGAAAATGTTAAGGGATACTCGTATTACTATCTAGAGCACATACATACCGTCAATTGTTTTTATAATTTCTACATACGTTCCTACAAAAATCTCGTGAATTCGAGATATTATCCAAAATAACCATTAAACATTTTTATTGTTTGTTGTTGGTTTGGCGTGGTGGCGTCGTGTAGTGGTTAAAGTGCTTGCCTACAAAACTGAGTAAGCCAGGTTCGCTCCCTGGCAGAGGTAAAAAATTTTTCACCGTGGTTTTTCGAGTTTAAAAAAAATGAAGTGGCTTCAACCCCCTCCTAAAAATCTATCCAATGAGCCCCCTGACCACCCCCTCTACCAGGAAAAGTGGATAACATCATGACATACAAAGGTCAGGTAGAGCCACCACCTTTTGCGAAAAAAAGATAGGAATCAAAGATTAGCGAGGTTCCTCACCACTGCACCAAAATACAGAGGGGGCATTCTTCTTAGGCAACGACCGATGGCAGCCCCATTATCCTAGACCAGCTACAGCAGACCAATCATCTACTTAACTGGAACAAGAACCGATTACCGAAACTGATACAAGGCAAAAAACAAATAATAACAATGCAAAAAAAACTGCAGCAACAACCTGTGTAAAAATGGATAAGCTTTGTAGAAGCCCTCTGCTCCCCCCAGGCGTGAAAGGAACATATATGTTGGCTGAGTATCTGCCTGCATTTAATTGGCTCTAACGAAATCATCAGTAACCTTTAGCTAAATAATGTTTGCACAGCATTAGAACTCATATATTTACTTATATAGGGTGATATTTTAAGATCTTTCGGATTTTATTTAAAAACAAGAAACGCATAAAATTTAGAGAAACGTATGAAAACTTTATTTGAACCGATAGAAAGATCTACATAATTCAATGTTTAATGATGATTTCATGTAAATTTTGACATCGGCTACGCCTCAAATGATTCATACGCTAGGTAGAATTTTAGCATACTCTCTCCAACACATCGGCCGGTATCTTCTTCAATATTGGCTTCCAGGGCGTCAACCGCTGCAGGCTCGTCCCTATAGCCATAAGCCTTAACAAAGCTCTACAAAAAAAATCTAAAGGCGTTAAATCGCACTATCGAGGCGGCCAATTGACCGGCTCCAAACAGGAAATAAACTTTTCACCGAACTCGACTCTCAATTGGACCACTGTTTCGCGTGCTGTGTGACATGTGGCACCGCCTTGTTAAAACCACATGTCAGCCAAATCTAGCTCTTCTATTTTGGGTAAAAAAATTGGTAATCATCGCACGGTAGCGCTTGCCGGTCACAGTAACGTTCCTTCCTTCATCATTTTTGAAAAAGTACCGTCCACTGATGCCACGGGTTCCAAACATTGGCTGATCTTGCAATGATTCTGGCTGCTCATGAGGTCTAATACGGAAATTTTGCCTGTTCACCTATCCATTCAACCAGAAGTGAGGTTCGTCGCTGAACATAATTTTCCGATAAGAACGTGGACGATTCACTTTCTTAACCGATAATGAATTTTGTTAATAAAATTCAATGATCTGCAAGCGTTGTCCGCTTTTAAGTCGACTCATTATTAAATTATAGACAAAACTGAACATGTTTAACAGTAACATGTTACAGGAAAACAGCTGAGCTGCCAGTAACAGTGTTGCCAAAATGAAAGTTGATAAAAAAATCACCTTTTGCAAGAGAATGAGGATGAAAATTCTGTAGAATTCAATCACATTTTTCTATTTGTGGATTATAAAACATAAGTAAAACCGTTTTTGTAATGCAGGCATATACTCAGTTGAGCCAACAACAAACAATACATTTTTCTAGATAATGAACTATTTTAAAATTTTACATAAAATTGTTATTTAGACAGATACGGGCTTCAAAATTATTTGAAAAAATTTCAGGAACTATTGCTAGAACAAAAATTTTTATAAAAATTATATTGGCGAACCGTGTTATTTCAAATTCACGCAGAAAGAGTCCTTGTGACAGAAACAAAACTTAAAAAATATTTATTTAACATTTTACATCGCTTAAGCTTCTTTAAATTGCATTATTGTTTAGTTACTACAACTTGTTTCCTCTGTTGTTTATTTGTTTAAAATATTTTATAGATTGTGGTAAATATATTTTTCCATTTGTGGTTACGAGTAATTATTTCATGTTTACATTCATATTTATATAACTTTCTAATGCGATTGAAAAAGCTTAGCGAGACTCATTAGAGGCCACAATACCATGTTTTCATTAAATATAAATGCATGGGAACTTTCAATACTTTACAAATCATGATTTTTTTTATAATGTGATTGCAAAGCCAATAATATTTATGTATAAAATTTTAAATTTTGAAAAAATTCACATTGACAATTTAAATTAAAGTGTGGATATTAAAAAGATTTTCTAACAATTTCTCGTAGTTTAGTTGATTGAAAATCAACAGAGAGCCTACAAACCACCATCTGCTGTAGGCAGCAAAATTAAATTTTGTGCCAGCACAACGATGTACTTTACATAGTCGTACATATGGCAGCTATTCCAGGAACACATCATCGTAGGCATATGTTAGTATAGATGGAAACAGCAATCGAGTGCTAGTAGAGCAGATTGCGTATAATAGGAATTGTGCATAAACAATTTAATTCAAAGAAAACAAAATGGTTTAGTGAGTTTCATTGTGGTCGGCGAGCACCAGAAACTCGAAGTATTTTTTGGTCAATTAAAAAAAATTAAAAAATTTAAAAGTTGTTCACAAAGCAAAAGGTTTAAGGATACAAATATTAATAATAAAACCTCTAGGATATTTGAAATTGATAGCGGTTATTGCATGTCGTATTTTAAAAAAAATTCAGGAAAGGGCCGTCAGTTCCAAATCCATGGCTTATTAACATGTTCATCAAAGTTCTTTTGAAAAATACTTTTCCATAATATTTATTAGCTTTTTAACCATCGGAAACCTATAAACACTCACAAGTTTAATATCGGCAAAAAAAAAAAAATTAGCTGTCGAACAAACCAAATATTTAGAAAAAAAAACTATGAAAATCTTTTGAAAAGTAACACAAAAATTTATGGCAATTTTTAAAAAAATAAAAAGCATTCAGTACTCTGCAATCAAAGCTAGAAGTCTACTATAAAATATTATTATGGCCGTTTAAGAACATTTAAAAATTTTGTAAAAACTTATTCATTTAATCATAATACGTTAATGCACTCTATTTGACAATAAGAAAATGTTTGATAATGTATCGTTTGATATGTCTACAGGATGTATAAAAGATTGCACAGAAAGTTTTTCATCGTGATCATCAGTATAGATCCCTTCTATCAATATCAAATGCCAAAATCAATATTATAAAACCACATAGTAATGCAGGGTGCCCAGTATAGAAATAATAAAATACAAACAAGTAGCAGGAAGCACCAAGTCAACCTTCTTTTATTTTCTTTTGCACAGAGTGATTAAGATCAATATTCCCGCTAAAAGAGCATTCAGGGAAGACATTTTTTTGGTTTGATCAATGTAGTTAAAAAATTTAATTTAATCATCTCAAGAATATGTCCTCTGCACCTTGTATTATCTAAGGCACATTCAGTATATAGCAAGTCTATGAATTGGAAATTAGTTTCAACGTCACTGAAATTATATAATTATATTACTTAGATTGGATAACGTTTTCTTCAATTTATGAATTAGTTTTTCAGTATTTTGCTTACCGAACGGAAGAGGTATTTTGGACTGTATGAAAGCGGGCAGCTATGTTGGCTTTTATGTGTCCTTGTTAGTAGCACTTCTAAAACTTTCAACCTTTTATTAAATAATTTATTCTTAAGGAAATATTTATATTAAGGGTAATTGATTTTAACCCTTTCACATGTTTGCATTTTGTATTGTATTTTTATTTTTAGTATATTTTCTTTATTTTTAGCATTCAACGATCCTTGGATTAGCATCGGTAGGATATATAAATATTGTGTCAGATGCTGTAATTGCTAACGATTTTAATCATAAAACAAATTCACTATTGATTTAAAAAAGCCAAGTCCTAAAGCCTAAGAATTACAAAAACAACAATTTAAAAGTCAAATAAAACAATATAATTAAACCATCTTTACGTAAGAACTTTAGTATATTTTAATAATTCCATTATTGGTAGGACTTTTCTGATTTCAGTATATTTATTCTGGCTGCTAATTTATTTACCGAAATTTATTAAAATTATTATTTTTTATCAGTTTTCTTCATCAGAAATTTTAGTAAGATTTATGATTTTAAAAGAAAAACAAAGGCTTTACTCAAATTCTTGCTGAAGGAAACCGATGGTGATCGAAATATTGAATAAAAAATAAACAAATGAAGAATAAATAATAGTAATAAAACAAAGGAGTTTTACTTAAATTAAGGTACGACCTAGAGCCTGAATAAAAATTAATATAAATTACTTACCATAAGGTCGATGAAATTAATAAATATATACTTAATTAATAAATATTACTATTTTTGTCAAATTTATATGTGCCTAAGTCTAGTGTAGAAAAAACGTAAGTTTGTGTGGTATATTATTAATAATCAAGGCTTATTAGTTTTAGTTTTCTCTGATTTACAAAAAATACTACTGCTTATATCAAATCATATTTAACGATCAAATTTAATTTCGACAATTTTCTGGAAGTAAAAAAATTTCTTTTCACACCATCTGCAATTATAACTGATGCTTGATAAAGCTGTAAATACAGACAATAATAAACAAAATACACCTTAAAATTTTATTATTGCATTATTTCACTTTTTCGCTCTCATGCTTTCATAACCAAGGAGGAGAATGCCCCATGGACTACCCGCTGCTATTCCCAATAAATCTCCCGCACCGCAAAAACGAATGAATTACATTAAACAAAGTCAATTATTAAGCGCCAAGTATCTTTTATTGTTGACATTGTAAAAAAATAAAATGTGTATAAAACTGAAACAGCAGTAGAAATAATCGCGATAATAAAAATGTAAACAGGTGGAATAATTGACTGCATTGGACGGTGTAAAGTTGGTATTTAACAAACTTGAAGTCAATGGAAACGAACCTTTAATTAAAATGGAAATGGTGCGCTTAAAATTATGAATAAGTGTACTCGCACTTTGAGGATATTAATTAGCATTTAAACATTTGCTTAGATGCACATCGTTAGTTGGAATGAAAGCTCGACCAAAAGCAGATTTTTTATTGTTTAAAAAGACTTTTATTATTATTATTATTTTTTTTTTTTTGTTGTGGCTTTAGCTCTTCATATGCCGACATTTCATTGGTCGCTAAACCAAATCGTCAGTGAAGTTTAAGAAGTTTGAAAACATTCAATTTTTTATAGAGAACAAGTCCAGTGGCCCCCATGTCACTCTTTCACGGCATTAGTTCATTTAGAATAAACGGTGAAGCATTTCCTAGTTTGGTTTTCTATCAACAAAATGTTTTTATTATTGTATTTTGTCTTCACGTAAAATATAAGTTAACACGATAAAAGTTGGTGACCAATTGGTTATTAATCTTTTTTTTATTTTTTGCCTTTTTTTCTTAAATTACAAAATTATTTTAATATTGTGTTTGCATTGATAAATGCAAACACACCATTTTTGATATTTTTCCAATTAAATATTTCAATAAGTTAACATGATACAAGTTGGTGACCTGAAAAGCAATTTGCTATTAATTTTTTTGTTCTGTTTAAATTGCAAAATTATTTTATTTATTTATTTATTTATTTCAAATTTATTATAATTAAAACTATAATAAATAATATACAAAAGCACTAGCTACTACAGGCTATCGGCTTAGAAAATTATTTTAATATGGTGTTTGCATCGACAAATGCAAACATATAATTTTGGGTATTTTTCCAACTAAATACTTTTTCCGTGCAACGTCTGACTTGAGCAAATGAATTTCACAATAATTTTAAGTTTTACCTGGGATAAGGAGTTAAACAAAAAAACTTTGTAATAATTTTAAGTTTTACTTGTAAGCAAAATAATGTGTGGAAAAACTACGTTTGTCTTTTGAAATAAAGAGTAGCAGTCCGCCTCTCTCTGGAGAAGCGCGTGTCACGATAAAAAAGGAAATCGCGTTTTATTTGAAAGGCTTTAGATAAGCCTTCGTACGAAGATAAATAAATAAAGGCTTTTGACAAGCTTTCGTGCGAGAACAAAAAAAAAAAACATCCACGTATTCTGTGGTGCGTATGATTAATATTTTATAACAAATAATACAAATACGCCCACAATATTATTTTTTACCATGACACTTTAATTAAAATCTATTGAGGGGAAATTGATTGACATTGAGTTTGATAATATTAAAGGCATTTTATGTAGTAACTAGAGGCACAAGCTACAGTTGTCATGAACATTAATAACACGTCAATAAAGTTTATTAATAGACTGAAATCAAAACATCCAAAAAGACAGTTTCATTATATGAAAAATATATACTAAAAATGAAAGTGTTTCCTTTACAAAACCTCATATATTCATTGACAACAAGGAAAAATAAAAGGAGTCAGAAAAAATAAAAGCCTTTTGTGCATGAAAACAAAATTTATATTATATTATAGGGCTGTATCATTTAATGTGTCAATGTTTGTGGCATTAATTTTAGTTTTTCTTGCAATTATTTATTTTCATGAAGATGCTTAAAATGCAATGAAATAAAAAACATTAATTTGTAATGAATTATCAATATGAAATTTGAGCAACATGAGTCTTAATTAAGAAATATTCGAGCTGCATAAGCAGGTTAACGTGATGCCGGAGGTCGGTATAAGAATACTGGGCATGAGTCATCACAGTGGAATCTAATTTTGTTCTTGGAGGAGAGGGGTGCTACAGTCAACATAAAATATATTTTAAACAAATTGTGTTTTTTTTTTTTTTTGGAAATAGTTCTTTTGTGTTGCTTCAGCTCTTGTTTTAAGATTGAAAAACTATTTCTATTGAAAAACTGTTGCAGCAACAGTCTATGTATTCGTGAGGTATCAACCCATATTTATATTAAGATTTATTTCTGACTTAAGCCTGCTAAGTTTCGACTTAGTGCAACTAAACTAAATTTAGTTTCAATTAAAGCTGTACATACGCTGAAATCTATTCCATTTCTGAGTTAAATAAATAATGAATTTATTTACTCCAGTTCCGTTCATAATGCCAAAATTTAAAATATATGGAAGCGTTAATAACTTTCCATTATTATATACGAGTACCAAGATGTAATAATAGATTAACAAAAGATTTAAGATTTAATATTGAAACAAACAGCTGAAACTTAAACTTAGCCGCTGCTTAAATGAATGTGCATTAACTTAAATACAGATTAGAATATAATTGTTGCTTCGCATTTATAATACATAAATGTAAGTGCATATGTGCATACATACATATAAATATGTATGTATATGAATATGTACCGGTATATACATACATATGCATATATTTATTCATTATTAATACGGTACTAAGCGAATCAAATAATAATCCATCACACACCCTATTATTTGATAGTTGACGTATGCACTGCCTTTACGAAAGAAAAATAACAATTGTTTTACATTTCCATTACTGGCCTTCGTAGACTAGTAGGTAGTGTACTAGACTCATAGTGCGAAGGTAGCAGGTTCGAATCCTGCCGCAGAGCTCTGGCAGTTTGTGTATTATAATATGTCGTATGACATGGGCTATCACACCCTTCCAAGCATCCTAACCTACATTTCCATTATTTTTATTTTTGTTTAATGCATTAAGATCTCTTTTGTTATTATTGATACTGGATGCAAAAAAAAATCAAGATTGCACATGCACGGTCTTGCATTGCACACACAATCGGCACAATCATGATCAATTCTATGTTTCTCATTTATTTCCTGTATTATTTTCTTGCATATGTGTATGTACGTATGTATGTATGAGTGAACATATAAGTCAGTGTCATGTTAATTTATAGTCGGCGTTAAATTAGAAAAGTAATCGCACCGTAGAGGAGTTAAAATATAGTATCTACGTCACTGTTGGATATTCAGATCAACTAAGAAAAATTCCAAATTTGAAAAATCAGCAAAACTGGATTGTTTCAATAAAAAATGTACTGGATATTCTGACCACTGTCGATCATGAGGGAGCACTAAATCTTCAAACAACATAAATTTGTATCCGGCCATTTTACCACTTTGCTTGAATTTTCCTTTTAAAAAATTCCAAATTTTAAAAATAAGAAGAACTGAATTTTTTCCATAAAATAAAACGCACTATTGCATATTCTGACCGCTGGAAATCATGATGGAGAAAATAAAAAAAGTAAATTTCTATATGGACTTGATCTCTTTTATTGCAAAACAAAGTCAAAACTGTTCTACAATAGTAAGAAATATTTTATGAATAGAAATAAGTTTTAAGTTAAATTTAAGATGAAATTTATCTTGCTTTTAAATAGAGATGAATATGGGCTATAGTTTAAAAAATTTTCAGGCTGCATAGCCTGTCGTAGAAATTACATAAATCTCTTAAATTTAAAGGAAGTATTGTTTCAACATTATCAGGAAGCTCCATGTATGTCCTGCGAGGTCAACAATTATTTATATATATTTATTTAAATTTTTTTTGAATGGCTCATGAGATAATTAAGAACTATTAGCAAGTAAAAAATTATAAATTATCATATGGAAAATTTATATACCGTGCTCTTACCACCATAAATGAAAATAACGTAACCGACATAATTTTTGGTTTTCACTTTTCTATCGCAAATAATAATTTACCATCATTAAATTTAAGTGTGAAAATTTGTTAACCAAGAAAAGTGGAATGGGAAACTTATAGCAAATTAAAATTTAGACTAGCCCAATGATTTAGTAAAAAGGCAGTTTATTAAAGCTTCTACTTTAAAATGGTGTGTATGTCACTAACGTTTGTTTCGCGGTTAAAGTTCAATATTTTTAGAAAATAATTTTAAAGTGTCATACATCAAAAAGACGTAGACTGTAAGTTGCGTCTAAAAGTGAAATTGTGGCACTTTGATTATAGACAGTTTCGTTAAACGGCGTGTTTCAAGGTATTAAGAACACAAAAATTCAATATACATCGCAACCCAATCGCCGCCTTCTCTTACCAAACAATTTATTCCACTTTCATTATGAACTTAAAATCTGTTTTGTGTGAAAGTCTTGTAAGGCAGTGATCAAATAAATGTCATTAAATGCTGAATTCTGCTTATGGCCACAAGTTAAAAGTTTTATCGATCTCTATAAAATATATACATGCATCGGTATGTGTCTTTATATTGCAAAATAAGTTTAAGTACCAAAAAAAAAAAAAAAAATAATAATAATAATTAAATACAGTTTTGTATCCACATAAAATACGATTTATTATGTTCGTTTTATGTAAAATGTCTAGTCCTGGTATTTTCTTGTTCATACTTATCATAAATAAATCTCTTTGTTAAAATATTTCCTTTTACGAAAATACAATTTTCAATGCTCGTAAAAATATATTAAAAAAAATTGTATTGCACCTTATGCAAGGATATACCAGAAATATAATAAACATTTTATATGACATATTGATGATTTGTTTTAGCGACATTTTAGCCATGTTCAGTAAAATGTATTGTATATTGAATTTTCCCAGATAAAACTTTAGCAAAGATATAAAATTTCATGTAAGTGCTCGTCATAAATTTTATTGGAGCATTGAAAATACATACACTTGCAAACATTAACAGGATTTTATAAATTTAACTGAAGCAGTTAAGAAGACCCGCCATATAAGGATTATAAAATAAAATAAAGGACATATTTCAAAATTTTAATTTAAAGTTGTTTAGATTTGAATATTTTCTTAAATATTAAAATTTACTGTAGATCAATTTTGTGGAAAAATAAAGTAAACAGTTTCATACTTCATTTCATTAATTCTCTACTACAATTGCCTAAAGTAACAATTTATTTATATTTCTATTGAAAAAAAGTGAAAGTAATTTTTAAATAACGATAATTTCATTGCTTCCAAGTACCCATTATGCATTTTTTTTTTTCAAAATAAAAATTTATTTAATATGGAAATTCATTATTTGGGATATTCTCCCCAAGTAATCGTTAGAAACAATTAGAGCTTTTGCAAAATGCATAGAAAAAATAAAAATTTTGTTGTGGCTTTTGCTCTTCATATGCCGATATTTCATTGGTTGCTAAAACCAAATCGTCAGTGAAGTTTAAGCAGTTTGAAAACATTCACCCCCACCATAAACTTATAATAAATAACAAAATATAAAAATTATGTAACTAAAGGATTATTTTTTTAAGAGTTTTCGGATTTGATTTAAAAATAAAACATTAAATTGAGGCAATGTCTGAAATCGTTATTTAAGTCGATTGAACGATCTATATAATTCAATGCTTAAAGATGATTTCATGTAAATGTTGACTGCGACTACGCCCCAAATGATTCATACGCTGGGTTCAATTTTGGCATACACTCTCTTCAACATATCGGCCTATATCTCACAAATAAATTCTTCACTACTGGCTTCCAGTACGTCAACCGTTGTCCCTATAAGCATAAGCCTTAACAAAGCTCCACGATCTAGGCGGTAAATTTACTGGCCCCAAACGGGAAATAAATTTCTCACCGAACCCGATTCTCAATTGGATCATTGTTTCGCATGCTGTGTGACATGTGGCACCACCATGTTAAGACCACATGTCAGCCAAGTCCATTTTGGGCAAAAAAAATTGTAATCATCGCACAGCAGCACTTGCCATTCACAGTAACGTTCCTGCCTTCGCCGTTTTTGAAAAAGTACGGTGGAAAGATCCACACCAAACAGTACATTTTTCGAGATGCAATGCACCTGCAAATGCTGCTCTTCACGTCAAATACAGAAATTTTTCTTGTTCTCGTATTCATTCAACCAAAAATTAACTTCGTCTGAACACATGCACTTTTGGACGATGCACTTTCTTAACCGATAATGAAATTTAATAATAAAATTCAATGATCTGCGTTGTTCGCTTTTAAGTCGAATTATAGACAAAAGTGAACATGTTTAACGATAACATGTTACAGACCAAAACTCTTCGTTTTATTACGCAAGCCCCATGGTTTATAACAAATTCAGCGATACACAATGATCTCAAAATCCCTTCAGTCAAAGAAACAATAAAAGAATTTAGTACAAGATACCTTGAGAGATTGGGTAGTCATTCAAATCCACTAGCCATTAGCCTACTAGATAATTCTGAAGAAGTGCGTAGGCTAAATAGGTTACATATCCTTGATCTGCCATTTAGATAAAAGCATATTTAACTAATTAAGATTTATATATCATATATACTTATTTTTTTTATTCTTATTTTGTTGTTGTTATAATTAATTTATAATTATTAATGCTTAAAACAAAAATTGAACATGTTCATAGAACTTCCTTGTTTTGCACTATGGGGCATAAACAACTGTTATTTATTATTTATGATTAAATTTACTTATTGTTGTACAAACAGATTGTAAATAAAGAATATATTAAAAAAAAAATTTTACAAGAAAACAGCTGAGCTGCCAATAACTGTGTTTCCAAAAAAGAAGTTGCTAAAAATCGCCCTTTATTATTATATGTTTGTTTTTGTGCTTTGGATTTTTTCCATATTTGATGCTAAGGCGGTATCCCAAAGCTGTATTCCATTGCACTCTGTGGGTTTTAAGATCCAAATGTTTAACAGAAATTTGGAATCTTGACTCCATGTAGAATTTCTTCCAATAACTCAGTTAATTGGAATCTCTTTCGAATTCATCCTTTGATTCAATGTAGGTTTTCCATGTTAGGCGATGCTCGCGGAGAATACTGAGATCTTAGACCTCAGTATATCGTGCTATAAATTGCTAATTAATTTGAACTGGCGAACATGTCCTTCTGCACAGTGTAATATGTACACATTTTTGATATTCAATCTTGATTTTTCCCCTAATCATTGCTATAAATGGTTTGTGGGAAGATTTTATAGGCTTTTCGTGGACGCTGTTTTGCAATTTATTGTTGATGTGTGAATATCATTCCCTATTGGCATATCAGAAGCATATATAAAATAGGGCCGTTCATGCTTCGACCAGTTGCTGTGAGCTTAGAAAACTACCTTCTCTGATAATAATGTCTAGTCAAATAGTTTCCTAATAATTTTTATTAGTGTTTACGGCCAAGTTTTGTTTCATTTTATTTGCAATAAATTGCCACCAAAATCGTGTTGAAGTGTTCAAAGTCACTTCTTTATTTCACCACATGAGGCAGCAGACTCATTTGAAATATCATTACGTACTTCGGTATGTGGTTGACTTTGAGAGAAAAAATTATATAAATTTCAACTGATTATTTATTGCAAAGTTGACTCCTTGTTATCGTTGCTTGCGGCTGAAGCTTGTAAGTCTAAATAGGAATTAATAATTTAAACTAATACGTGTCAAGTTTTTATTCAGCTGTAAATCAACCTCATGTGTGTAAAAGGGATTTCACAAAAACCCTGCACACATTTTATTTTGTTATATTTCATCATGAACCCAATCTTGTTGCAAATATCTTTAACTCTAAGTTCATGAGAACAAACACAAACATCTTTCCTTAACACGTTTTATTTAATCCTTTAAGAGCATTGTTGTAAAACTTAAAGTAAATGTAAAATATATTTTTGCAAATATTGACGAACTTAACAGCAGTTTTTTTTACAATATATATACGTACATATGTATATATAAGTATTTGTACATAGTTTAAAATATGTATGTATTTTCACTGCTTTTCATAAGCTCTAAAATAAATATTTTATTTATTGCAAATAAATCTTCGTTGTTACAGTTTCACAAGCGCAACCCAATATTGACATAAATTCTTTGGACTGGTTGGGAATAAAGGAATTATAGAAAAAATTCCAAACAAACAAGAATGTTTTTTACAAAAAGATGTGTAAACTTATACATTTTTTACATGTACAACTCGAAAGTTTGAAATAATAAAATAACTTTAGTAGCATTTACTTTAAAGTTAAATGGTGAGTGTACGTGTATTAAATTTCATTTTGGAAACTAAATTTCTCAGCACTAGATCAGATAATTATTTAATTTTTTTAAATATTTTCAGAGCAACTTCTTGAAATTTTCAAATTATTTTAAGCACACAACAAAATCTTAGATCACTGAACTTTAAAAATAAAAAATAATATTTATTCAGTTTCATTATGATCCCATTTAAGCCAATCAGTCTACCCATACAAATCCAAGGAAAAAAAGGTATACGTTATGGTGATGTTGTCATGTTTCTAATTAATTGTTTAAATTACAACTTTGCACCAGATTGAAATTAGTTTTTGGAGTTCCCCATATGAATTTTCACACTATAAAGTGTAAGATTTATACAATACGAACGTAACTAAGCAGATGAAGTTTGAGCTTTCCGTCTCTCCTGAAAGCATAATACTGCTCCCATCAAGATTTGAGCAGGGTTCGCCATTTAGTTTGTCTTGGCCAGCAATTTAAAGCGGACTACCGCTCGATTTGAGAAGAAAAAGGATAAAAGTGAACTTCGTGTGCATACTGAGTATTATTTTTTGCAGGAAAATCTTACCACTCAAACCAAGAGTAGGCTTGATGAATAGTATGGGAATCCTTTACTAAATTACGTTGTGGCCGCACAAGCTCAGAAGAGGCCAAACGTTGTCGATGCCCAGTTGAAGTCTTTACACCCGGAACAATTGAAAAATTCAGCATATGATATTGGACGATCGGAGATTGGAAGTGTGAAAGATTATGGAAACCGTAAGCATATCACATGGCTCAGACTTGGGTATGAGAAAGCTCCTCTCAAGATGGCTACCATGTTTGCTCACAATCGATCACAAATACAACCGTGAGACAACACCGTGAGAGTGTTTGGCGTTGTTCAATCGTAATATGGACGAAGACAAAACAGGGATCCAACACTACACACCAAGGACTAAACAGCGATGAAAACCGTACGTTTCCCGGACTAAATGGGCATAAAAAAGGATAAGGTGGGCTTGTCAGCAAATAAAGTCACGGTCACCGTTTTATGGAATGCACTTGGTATAATCCACATTGCCTACCTTCAAAAGGATTAAATATTCAATAGCGAATATTATGCCATTTAATAGAGTCCATTTAATGAGGTTTAAAAAATAAAAAATGCCACATTTGGCTGAGAAAAAAGTTCTTTTGCACCAGAACAATGCAAGGGTGCATACAAGTCCAATTTCCAAGCAAAATTCCATGAGTTAAACTCCCTCATCCGCCCTTTTCTGCGGATTTAGCCCAAGTGACTATTTTTTGTTGCCATACCAGAAGAAATGGTTCAACGATAGATTTGACTCCAAAAATAAAATCATTTTACAAACAAATACATATTGTGATGATCTCGACAAATCTTATTTTTGGGCAGGGATGCAAAAGTTGGAGACGCGTGTGACTTTGTTAAAAAATAGAATGAATTTTTAACTAAAAAACTGTTACATTCAAAATATCGGGGGCTTATTGAGCCACCCTTGTATGTTGTTTGTAAGCCTGCTTTATGGACAATAATTTTTTTGTTTCTTCTTCCTGCAAATTGGGTCCAAAAAAATGAAATTAGACTAACTTCCTCGTCTGATTGTGATATGTACACGTTGAAATTCTATCAGCAAAATTTATATTAGTTTAACTAATTTCAGATTAAATTTGCTAACATTCTTGTTGGACCTTTTCAGATAAATTGCCATTTTCTAAAGTGTCATATCAGCTTTTTCAATAGGCATTTTTATATATATGCTTAATATTTCAGTTATGAAACTTAAAAAAAAGTCAGTTTGGCCACTATTTATTTATGAACCTTAATCTATATAGTATTATATAGTAGTTCTGTTGCAAAATTAAGCTGCTTAGACTCCCATTTATAACCCTTTTCCTAATTGTTTGTATTTCTATATGATCATGTTGCAACTTGCTTTCCAAGTAATTTGATATTAAATTATAAAGGTTGATGTTCTTAATCCATATTGTTACGTTAGACCGCATAATATAATTGTTATTTTCAAAGACATGTAATCGACACATTGAGCCTCGACCTGTACAGGATTTACTATAACAACCTGGTGTCTAAGAACATCAAAGATCCAAAAATATTTAAACAGCTAACATTGTAGATAAAATTTTCAGTTTCAATAAATGAAATATTTGGTAAATTAAAAGAGCGGATTTATGTTTCTTTTTTTAAATCTTATATTTCAGTAATGTCAGATAAAAGATATTTTTTCAAGCTGTTACGCATTTTATATCAGATATAAAAACAAATATATATATACACGTAGGTAATCACAGTTGAGGACAAAACAAGAGAGATCTTATACAACAAAATGCAGTGTCCACTGTGCCGAAATAGCTGCCTAAGTTTTTATAGTTTAAAAGCTTATCTCCTTGGCTACAAGTCATTCATACGTTTTTCATGTATCAGCCCATTCCTGTGGAGCATATAATTGTATAGGTAGGATCATATATAATTTTATAGATAGGAGAATATTTGAACGCTCACTGCATTTGCACAAAAAATTATCTCTTCAAATTTATAATCGATCAGACCATTAGCTTTGAAGATGTGATTTTTTTCGTCGCTAAATTGGCTCGTGTTACCAGTGTGCACCAACTAAGAAAATATTAAAAGAAACAACGGTGGCACTTGTAGCTAAAAATGATTTTCATTGGAACAAGCACGCCATGAAATATGTAGCAACATATTATGTTGACCTTCAGCGAATTTATATAATGGGACTGCGCTCCAAACATGAAATCAGTGTGCAAATATATGCGTTCAGGTTACCTTACATTAAATATTTGTTTCTACCAAAAAAAAAAAAAGCATTCAATTGTAATATTAACACCTCCTTGAATATTGCATTTGTTCAATTCGATTATCCATATTAATGATGATTGGAGTTTTATTTGATGGTTTGGCTGGTAATTTTGATTTCATGATAAATGCGAAACGTGCAACATCACAAACCCCACTATGGATAATGGTAACACTACCACAAAAGGGAATGTTTATAAGGATTGTTTTTAGATGTGTGACGGGTGGAATACAAATTTCTAAAGTTTGTAAAGTCAAAAGCTTTTTAAAGGGCTTTGCTACTGTCGTTGCGAGTACAGGTAATCCGGAGATTTAGTTTTTAAAAATTTTAGAACACAACGGATCGTTATTAGAGGAATTTAATTCATTTTACTCTCGTATATGAAGAATTATTACAAGTTCAACGAGACAAGAAAACTAATATAATAATATAATCTCGGATAGCACTACTTCAAATGATCCAGTCATATAGCTTCTTATCCGATAACAACAGATGTATAACGTGTCCTTTCATACGATTTTCCTTGGATGCTAATTCTAAAGAACTCAACCGATTTATTCAGTTTGTATGCTATTTGATCAATTAGTTGTACCCATTGTATTGTATTTTGGAGCCAAGTTATTGATTTTTAATTATTTACCACAATCATTGTTTTTGTTTCAATTCGTAATTTTGTTCGGAACATTTAAAATAAATTAAAAAATATTTTCTTATACTCAATATTGAAATTTATTATTCGCGATATTCTCCCCAACTAATCGTTGAAACAATTAGAGCTTTTGCAAAATGCATTGTTTGTTGTGGCTTCAGCTGTTCATATGCCGATATTTAATTGGTCGCTAAACCAAATCGTCAGTGAACTTTAGGCAGTTTGAAAACATTCAACCTCGGATGTTTATGCCATACATGCTTTGTTTAGCGATTTTGTTTTGTTGCCGCACTTGCCCCGAACATATGTTCTTGGCTGAGTTTGTTTATGTTTAGTTTAGTTTGTTTGTGAGAGGCATAACAGTTGGACGTGTTTTGCTTGTTCAGCCAACAAAGAATTTTGTGTAAAAAATGGAATTAAGTGCTCAGAAGCACTTAAACTATTGAAAGAGGCATATGGTGATAGTACTCTGAGTCAGAAAAATATTTACAAGCGGTGCAGGCTTTTTAAAAACGACGGTCGTCCTGGAAGTTCCATCGCATAAAAAAACGATGAAAATGTTGAGAAAAAGAGGAAAATTGTTATGGAGAATCGTCCAATAAATGAATGTCAGCACATCATTTGACTCATGCTCTACAATTTTTTCGCAAAATTTGTGCCTGAAGCGTGAGGCAGCGAAGTCTGTTCCAAAACTGCTGAATTTCGAACAAAAAAACCGTCGCATTGGCATCGGTACGCAAATGTTGAATGACGTTAAAACCGATCCAGATTTTCTTAAAAGGGTCATAACTTGTGACGAATCATGAGTATATGGATATGGCATCGTAACCAAACTTCAAGCGTCCCAATGAAAGAGCCAAGAAGCGCAAAGACCAAAAAAAGCACGCAAAGTTCGTTCAAAATCAAGATTTTGCTCACTCTTTTCTTAGATTACCGGGACGTAGTGCATCATGAGTTCTTGCCACATGGTTGTACGGTTAATAAAGAGTATTATCTTGAAGTTACGCTCCGCTTGCGAGAAGCAATATGAAAAAATAAAACGTCCAGAAATGATCATGCACCTGCTCACTCATCATTTCTTGTTCGTAATCTTATAGCCGCAAAGAATTCTGTATTCATGTGTCACCCAAAGTACTCACCAGATTTTCCCCCCCGCGACTTTTTCTTGTTACCAAAATTGAAGAGAGCCATAAAGGGACGGCGTCTTGCGAGGATTGCCATACTAAAAAGTGAATATTAGAATTGCTTCGAGCATTGGGAAAAATGGGCACAAAAGTGTATTATATCTAAGGGGGAATGCTTTGAAGGGACAAACTAGAAATTAATGAATAAATAAATATTTTTTTTAAAAAAATGAAAATTCACCTTTTCTTTTGAACAGACATCATACTGATTAAATAAAATCATTTGGATTCATATTATGAATCAGAAAATACAATTTCATTCGTGAAATTGCCTTTTGGGAATGGCGGAATATTTTTCTGTGTTCTGAAAGCTTTTGCTGAAATTAGCCTTGATTGTTAAGTGCCCTTTTAGATCTAGTAAAAAATCAGAGTTTCCAATTTTTTACAGGTTATTAAGTATACAAATAGCTTCATTTGGGACTTGGATTCTCTCTCAGGAATATATTAAGCCCTATGAGAAATTGCGGTTGGCTTTCGAGAGTTCAAAATTTGGAATTCTGTAAAGAAATATAGGTCGCAGTTTGGCCTTATGCCCTTGTGAAAGTAATCGCAATGCCCGTTGCGAGCTGCCCTGTCAACCAAATTTAAACTAAGTTTAAAAGGGTTAAAAGTTAGAGTTTAGCTTTTGCATACGTTTACAATAGCCATCAGAGATGTAAAAGTTTATACCAACCTAATTTCGCATATTTCGCATGGCAGTATAGCGAGTCATTTTATATTCCCAAAATATTTTATATTTCCTAATTTTCGGAAGAAATAAAATAATGGGATGTTAAAATGTAAGCTTAAACCCTTGTCTATTTGTGGCATCGTAGTTCTCGATCGTCAGGACAGATTTTTATTTTATTGCAGCTGAAATGTTACTCTAAAAGCAACTCAACTGAAAATACGATCTATTTTTTCCCTTATTTTTTCATAAAATTATTTAAAAATTCTTTAAACGCTTCTTAAAAGGATTTTCTTCGTTTTAGATGATTAAAAATAAAGTTCTATGAATTAAAAATCTGGAATTCTATATGACAGTATATGAACTTTCTGTCGTCGAACAAAACAAATAAACCAAAATAAATGTAACTTATAAAAAGAAACATGCGACTCAAACCCATTATTTGACCACATTAAAAAAAAAAATATGAAATGATATCGAGCAGAAAGTACCGGTCTCTGCCAATAGTTATAAAGTAGAAGAAACTGAAATGTCTTAGTATTTCTTTTTACATATTAAAACTTTATATCTTGTTAGAACTGTTCCACGTTAAAAGGGTTTAAGGTAACTTATGCTTCAAGTTGTTTCCACGTACTTTTCGTAGAATCTGTTTCCTTTTTCTTGTATTTATATCTGCAAATATAGACATTGTTGTAAGTAAACGAGGCATGTTCAAACAGAATCTTTGTTATTTTTTCAAAGTGCAGTTTTTTTTAACATTCACCCCATATATCGGTGGGATATTTCCTCCTGCGGATGGAGTAATTCTCGCGAAAGGATCCCCCTTTTATAATATGCTGAAAAATACATAAATAAAATAGGGAGAAGAAAAATTGAGTGTTGCTTTTGATTTCACATTTATACTACAACTCGAATTATGTGTTTACTTAAATTATTTTATAAACGCAAATAAAAACCATCATTTTATAATAATTTCTTTCAAAAGTGGGGCGGTCGAAGCTGTTACTAATATAGTTTTTATGACACAACTGTAATATAACAACTTGCCTCGCAAGCTCTTCTAAATTTCTTGGAATAAAAGCATCATTGATACAATAAGTCCTACTGGGAAATAAGGAAATTTCACGAGCAGACACTATCACCTTCAGACTTTTGTAAAATATAAAAATGGATAAAAGAAGTTTAAATAACTAAAATTTCTTGGAAGTGTATTAGGAAACCAACAGCACTTCCTTAACCCATTTTAGCTTAATGGGTATATAAATCCAATTAAAAGTAAATACAGCAGGAAAATTCTAGCTCGCGCCAGATGGGATATTGTTGCTGCAACTTACTTTTCATAGGGATCGATGAGTCTAGAAAAAAACTAAAACATTTAAAATATCTTGCCTTGTAACATTAATCATGTTGCTTAATCAAGTGCGTTGTCCTGTTTTGCCAGTGTCGGAGAGAATCAAATCGAAAAGTTTCTAATAAGAAAATAAAAAGTAAATTTTTAAAATATTTAAAGGGCATAAGTCCTGGCCCTTTGGTCCTTTAGTAATTATTTTGGTGTCGATATTATGTAACACGTGTTACCCATTCTTAAGTCAACAGTTTTTTTAACGGAAGCAACATAGAATTTCAACATATTGAAAAATGATATTTCTTAGATTAATGCCATTCTATTATGCGAAAAAAAGTGGGGAGCAGGTTTTACCTTTTTCTTATACCCTTGCCAAGAGACATCAAACTCACAAATCTCACCCTAAAATGAAGTTGGTGCAAAGCATGTTACATATTACCATATCCTTTGAGCAACGTATTTAGAAAGAAACCATTGTTTTTTTTTCTTGCACTATTTCCACATTATTTTCTTAGAAAAGAACTCAAGTATATTTTCGAAGTATTAAGAAATTTTCCCTATGTCTGCATCCTTTTTGTGACATACCTCGTGTGCACTTTTATAAGCGCTTATGTTTTTATATGTGTAAGTGCTTTATCGCAAACTTCCTTTTCAAGTTCGTAGTGGCAAAAGTTGCAGTTGTACTAGAGGTGCACATGCTACGAAAATAGTTTAAGTCGTTTGTAGGAAAAATAAGGGCAATTTTCTCAAGTTTGTTGCGCTTTAAATAAGCAACTTGTGGCTATATTTTAAATATGTATATGATCGCTACCATTTGCTATGCGAGCAGAAAATTTGTGACACAATTTATTAAAGTTTTACACAAGAACAACAACTTGAATTTTCTATTGAATGAGAAAGAAAAAATAATGCACAACAATGAAGAAGATAAGATCAAAAACATGCCATAAACAAACAACTTGTAAATGGTATTGAAGTGAAAAATACTTTATGGCACTAACGTGTTCCAAAATGTTTAATATTTTCCATTTAAACTTGTGCCATCTTGTAGGAAGCATCGTGAAAGTAAGATGCAACAAAGTTAAAACAAGAAGTGCCAAGGTGCATGCTGCTTGCATTTTGGCTCTCTGAAGTCAAATACGAACTGACATCTGTTATAAAAGTTTTGTACACAAAAATAACATTATGATAGTAATAATGTTTGTTTAGGGGATGCACTTTGAATTTGTATTATAAGTTTGGAAAGAAAATTTTAGTATTTTTTATAGTATTTATCAATTCAATATAAAAATATCAGTGGGAGTTTATTTAAATTATGTCTTTTCTTGGTTTTAGCCAGTCTATATCATTTACACATGTCGGAAATCTTAGAAGTATCCATTTATGGCACTCGGACAGCGCATTTTATTTATGAAAATTGTTTTTGTTTTATCACCTTCAATAGAGTTCCCCGGGCCGTTATTAGCCTGATTGTCACACCAAGGCAGGTTTAGGTGAGTTGGCAATTATCACCACATAACCGACCTGACGGCTGTGCCATTAAGTAAGGCCTGTAATTTAATATAAAATCATGTTGCTTACGGGGTGGCCTTATTAAGGCAATGACTGTAACAGCAAAAACAAACGGCCTTTAGTGTGTGGGTTAGTGTGCCCATCACAAGTATTTGTAGAGACTTTTTGACATTGCAATATCCAAGTCTTTCCATGCTGTTGTAATAATGTCATGTAAATTTTATTCAAATTGTAGTTACAGAGCGAATCTTCATTCCCCTGCCTGCTCAATTATGTAAATAAAAGTTTTTGCAAGTTATTTGTAAAGGGCGTTTCTTTTGGCAGTTCATTTCGATGAATTAAAATAAAACAAAGGAAGCATTAAAAACATGACTAAAACTTGCTGTTGGATATGAATTTGACCACGTGAGTACGACAATTGTTATCCAGATGGTGCAACTTCAGTTACCAACTTTAATATAATTTTCGCAACAATTAACAGCCAAGTAGTCAGTCACATCTGCTTTATTTTCGCAAACAAGTGTTTTGATATATTGCCACAGGAAAAATCAACATATAAAAAATGCAAATGACATGAGTTCTTGGGAAGCTAAACTATCCTCAGGACAGCTTTTCTCTAACCGGTTGCCAAACAAAATAGTGTTTTCCATTTAAAGATATAAACTTGAAAAATTAAGCACCCGTTATTAAAATCATTACTTTATTTTTAAATTAAGTGAAATTCTCTATACATAAAAAAGATTTTTTAAAAACGTTGTCTTAAAATAGAGAAAATTTATAATTAAATCAGAATCAAGATGTCTAGCTGAAAATGATTTTCGTTAAATTTGAAGGCATGTCAGATAAGGCTTTGTGGATGATTAACAATATAAAGTTACTGTCTTAATGAAAATTTCTCCAGGAACATTGGATTGTACAAGTTAAAGAATATGTGGAATATTATATTAAACATTTTCAATATCAAAAAACATAGGCCTCATTTTGTAAGCCGCATCATTAAAGTGAATTTTATAGAGAGAACAATTACAAAATTACATAGAAAATTTTTGGGGGGAGTTACGATCCAATTTGTTAAAAAAACATTGTCCCATACACTTAAAGCGTATTTATTAAGTTTAGGTAAAAAATTACTTTCTCACAATGCGACATAATTCTGATTTGTTGAATATTTTCATTTAACTGAATGAAATTGTTGTATGAAAGTGATCCTCATCGATTTGGCCAGAGGCAAAATTTTTAAGGTTTATATCTGTGTGTTTAATTAAATTTATTATTGAAATTTTTCACGATATTCTTCCTGCTAATAATTTCCATTATAATTGTTAAAAATTTTTTATTTGTTGTGTCCTTAGCTGTTCATATGTCGACAATCTTCTGTGAAATTCCACTAGGAAGCATTCCAACCTTAAACTACAATATAATAGTCTCATCGTAATTGAAAATTGTAAAATATATAATGATAGTAGTAATAGAATGGTTCAAGACAAAAAATTTTTATTGAATATAAAAGTGGTTATCTTTTGTCAATGCATTGAGCACCTCAGCGTAACACTCGACTGGGTTATTGTACCAGAAAACAATTGTAAGGAGACACAAAGGTTCAATATAATAATAAGAAAATTTAAAGAGACTGACAACGTTACAGATGCGGTCAAGACTGTGCATCATTGCAGTGAGCGCACTGACGAAAATTCCAATTCTGTTAGTGAAAGTGTGGTGGATAATCGGAATTTGTCTATTATAGAGCGTTCTCTGTAATTGGGCCAGTCTTACGGTTCACTATGGCGTGTTTTGGATGTGTACCTCCTCCGTCCAATTAAAGTCCAATTAAAGCAGGCTGACCATTCACAACGCAGAAGGTTTTGAATGCTGATTTTTCGAACAAAATTTTCATAAGCGATGAAGCTCATTTCTCACTCGTCGCTTACGTCAACAAGCAAAATTGTCACATATGGCGCTCGGAGAACCAAGAAATGATTGTGTAAAATACATTTCATCTGGAGAAAGTGACTGTTTGGTGTGCATTAAGGTCTGGAGGAGTCATTGGGTAGTATTTCTTCGAAAACGACGCTGGAAGAACGGTTGCCGTCAATTTATAGCGCTATGGCAGTATGATAACCGACTTTTTGGCCTGCAATTGATTATCATAAGCTGATCGATATATGATTTCAACAAGACGGTACCGCGTGCCACACAACACGATAAAATTTTTCTTTGTGGCAAATATAGTTTCCGAAACGAGTAAATTCACGAATTAGCGACGTCAATTGGCCACCGAGACGATATGATTTGACGCCGTCAAAGACCTTGTTTATACGGATAATCCGCTGCTGCAACCAATCGAGAGCCTGTCATTTAAATGAAATTGTATTTCGTACGTAATGGCAACGTTCCAGCATTATAATATAATAAAAATTTTGTAAAATCACAGCCATGTGTATGTTCTATTCAGCTTTACTTTTGAAACCGAAAAATTAATAACTCTGAATAAATAAATGAGTGAAAAAAATTTTCTTTAAATTTGTGTAGAGATAAAAAAACGCCCAAAACTGTAAGAACTGCTACTGATTGGAAAAAAGTCACCGTAAGAACAGCCAGTAAGGCAGTTTCTACAGGAGTATATTTCAAGCCATATGAACCATTGTTTCCCGTTAGATTTTAACTTTGTCAAAGACTCATTCTTTTGTGGATGCTGCGTGTTGAAAATTATTTTAAGTAGTTCTCAAAAGCCATTGAATGAAAATATTTCTAGAAAAAGTTTCAAAGCACAAATTTTAAATTTTTAGCTATTTTTCAGTGCCATTTTTCATAGATTAAGGAATTAGGATGACTTTGACTTAGGAGTAGATGCAACATAATACACGGTATGTGTTTTCAAAAGCTTCAGTTTTAATGGAAAATTTATAGATCAATAATCCTTTATTTTTTCTTTTTATTAAAGATAAGTTACACTCAGGCAATTCATGCCTACCGCTTACATAAGGTGTTACTTCTTTGTGAAAGGGACAGGGAAGATAAATTAGGCGGTGAAATAAGAAGACAGAGAGGGACACTTATTACTTTAGATTAGAGTTTAAGATAAGAATTTAAGCATATCTTTTGAAAAGAAACACCAGCTATTGAAAATACTAATTAACAAAAGGGCCTAACACAATTCTATAAAAGAATTGCCACAACAATAAATTAATTACAGTATTTATTAAAAAGCTTCATTGAAAACATACGCGATTACAAACTGTTTCCTTTTCCTGTTAGATAAAAACGCGATTTACAGTAATAGAGTTTTAAAGCACGAATTTGGTTTTTTAACATTTTTTGGAACCACATTTTTTTATTGGTTAATGAATTATAATTAGTTTGATTTAACAGCCCGTACAATATGATATACGTCATATATTTAAAAAAATTCAATTTTAATGGCACCTACAGTGAGCATTAATCCTTTAAGACTTCACAGAGGATTTTATGCTGTTAAGGTTAGTCGTAAAGATAAAAACTTAGGCATTTATAATTAAGTCCAATTATTATAGAGAAAAACAAGCCATCTGCAGTTACACTAGATCCTAAAGTATAATTCAACAGATATTAACACTTGCTGGACTTATGATTTTCCAACAATAGAGGTACGTAAATGTCTAGTGGGAAACTATGTTACCTGAGCTGTGATCATTCACATACATATAATTTTAGATATATCGCCTTCTACATAATAACTTTTAAATATTCCAAACTCTCATGTTGATAACACTAACAACAATCGTCATGTATAACTTAAAGTCTTCCTTATTACATATATTCCTTCTTTATATTTTTTTCCTCTACGTTAAAACCCATAAATTTATTTATTGTCAGTATATCCAGATGGGTGGACATTTAATATGGTTGCGACAGGAGAGAAGTCCAAACACACAAAATAGTAATGAGATTTGAAAAAAGGTTCAACAACAAGAGGGATGTCAACAGATTAGTGTACACAAGTTTTGGTTTTTGATAAAAAAAGAAAAAAACAAATGGGCAATAAAGATTAAATATTCGAAAGCTTTAACATTCCAAAGAGAGAAATAAAAATATTTTAGATTTCAATTTAAAGTAGAAAAATATGTATTCGTTGTCGATTTTAGGAACTAAATAATTTAAAATGAAAACAAGTCTGTTATGAAATAATTATTTATATTTTATATATATTTGGATAATTATTACTGATACAAATTTCCACAGATATAGCAAATTGTTACACTTAGTTTTCTTTTCTTAACATTTTTCTACGTTTTTAAGCACAAAAGTTCTAATCCATTTCAGGATACATCCCCAAAATCTTTCAAGACCCATAACGATTAAGTTAGTTTCCCATGTACATTAAATATTTAATCACTTAGAGTGTTAAATCTAGCCTTCTTCAAATATATTAAATGTGACAAGCCAGGGCATTCGAAATAAATCAAAGTTTCAATACTGATGTGAAATCAAACACATGTATATTTTGCAAATAATCGACGAAACCATTAAAATTTTCGCCCTGAAACCAAAAACACGGCGAGGAACAGTTTTACCCTTTGGCTTCCTAATAATTATTATAATTGTACAAAGGAAAAAATACGAAATATAATACACAAACTAGTGTTAAAGATAAGTAGTAATAATATGAAATACTAAAGCTTTTAGAACCGATACCTCCCAGTTAAATATTAATATGAAATTATCAAAATACAATATATTGAGAAAAAGAGTAGATAATTTGCTAATAGATAAAATATTTTTGACATGAGTAATAGAAAATACAAAATTAACAATTTAATGAATTTGTTTTAAAGGTCGATCGATATCGAATGCCATAACTCAGCCCCTGTACAGCATTTTTGCATTTCGTGTTCGGTAACAATTTCTTAAATAAATAAAATTTTTATATTATTTGAGTAGGGTCAGAATATAAAATAAGAATATATATACAAAAGAAAATAATTTTTTGTTATCCAATTAAAATGAAATAATCGTTGATAAAAAAATATGTATAAACCATCAGCTTTGCGTATACGTTATAAATAAATATCAGCAGTGGAATAACGTATACGTTTTGGGGTCAAATGGCCTATTGGGAAATTATTTCCTGAAAAATCATTTAGATAAAGATAAAGCTTGGTAGGCCTATGCATGGCACATTCCTGAGCTATACAAGAAATTCATGGTCACATATCTATGCCTGCACTTCTTTCAGAATTCGACGGCTCTAGAGAATGTGCACCATCATCTAATACTATGATGACACGAACACCAGAATTTGTTTTTCGCTGTATCATTCATATTTTACATTCCAATAAATTTAAGACAACTTGCTCTGTTGTCCGAAGCCTTTAGAGTGGTTCACCTTAAATCTACAATAATTTTGGGCAGCGTGTGTTAATAAAAACATTAAAATTCTTATTTAGTTGTAAGTAAAGAAAAAATATACTTAAATTAACATCAATATTTATATAAAACTAGCTCACCCGGGCAAACCTTGTTTTGCCTTCAAATCGACATAGCAATTATTGTTCAAATAAGGGTATCGGGCTAATTAACCCCACTACACGCTGGTTAAGGACCCAACGCCTTCAGCAAAACGCAGCATAGGCTTATCGCGCTAATCTCTATTGGGCAAAACAAAAAAAAAAATATTGGGCCATCTGTCGGATGAAAAACACTCCTCACGTCCCATAGAACATGTATATAAAGTTTGGTCAAAATCGGTGCAGTAGTTCTTGAGTTACGGTGTAAAAACACAAACACAAAACTAAGTATTGCGCCATCTGTTGGACGAACTTCAAACTACACAGAAACACCCCTCACGGCCCATAGAGCATGCATATTAAATTTGGTCAAAATCGGTCCAGTAGTTTTTGAGTTTAGCGATCACGAACATACACGTAATTTTTATGTACATATAGCTGACACCGTCAGCTCAAAATATCTTCGGAACTACATAAACGATTTAAGAGTTTGATATCTCGTTTTGAAGAACATGACAACCGCTTTCCAAAACAAAAGTAGAATAAAATAAAAAAAGCACAAAAAAATAATATATGTATATGTCATTGGTGGTGCAATATGAAAATTGGATTTTGCCACGCCCTTCCGCCCACAGATCAAAAATCAGACTTCACAGTGTCACCCGGCCGAGTATTCTGAAGGTTCCCTGAAAATTTCGTCAAAATCGGCCTAGCCGTTTTGGAGCCATTACGTTACATACATACATACATACACACATCCTATTTTATATATATATAGATTGGATTTTGCCACGCACCTCAGCCCACAGACCGAAAATAAAACATCGGACTTCACAGTGTCACCCGCCCGAGTATTCTGAAGGTTCCCTGAAATTTTCGTCAAAATCGGCCCAGCCGTTTTGGAGCCATTACGTTACATACATACATACATACACACATCCAATTTTATATATATATATAGATATATAAAGAAATTGAAAAATAAATAATAATATAACAAAACAAGACTAAGTGGGCAGAGAGCTGATATTAATAAGAACAGAGAGAGCACTGCATTGTCACAAAACATATTAAAAACTAATCATATACCAGACTTTGACAATGTCAAAATACTTGACAAAGAAAACAATGAACAAATAGGAGAATACTGACAATTTGAGCGCTAACTACAAGATGGTCATAGAGAAAATGTATCATTTTAAAAAAAAGCTTCTCAAAAGATTGTGTGTAATAAATATATTTTGGTTTTTATAAATTAAGAAATTATGGTTTACAACACTTAAATGTTGTGTTTTTTCGCCTACAACACAACATTAATTTGTTTTTTGATTATGGTTTACAACATCTAGGTGTTGTTTGTGCCACAGTGTTGCATGTTATTTGTAGTACATATTTCCGTAAAAATACATAACAAAAACTGTTAAAGAAAGATTAAAGAAGCGTATATTTTATTAGAAATAAATAAAAGAACAACAAAAAACACACACAAATGGCACTTATCCGGAGAAAAATTCGGGACAGTTCAAATCCCTCCCAAGCCATTTAATTGTTCAGTAAAATTATCCCATTTGTCCATGAGGGATATTTTGTTATATCCAAATGGTTATAATCCATAATCGGGGCATATTAGTTTTATAAATAGAACAAAAGAACTTTCTTAATGTAACATAATAACTCTCAATTGCAGGTAATTGTTATATTTTCCACCAGTACTTAGCAAATTTATGATACTTTGATGTTTTAATTTTTAAATTAAATAAACGAATCCCTGGATAAACTGAACAATAAATTCACAAAACGTCGGGAAATATAGAACAAAAAAAATTTGCATTTTTATTGTAATACAAACACGTTAGGCCAAATTAGCTAAACAAAATAAATAACTAGAAAACTCATGGTAACTATTTGCGTAGGTATGTATGTACATCAAAAAAATACTATCAAAATTATTCACAGTGTATCGTCTAAATATGTAATTTGCAACTGAAGCAATGCAAATGATTTATTGTGTTGTGTAAATATAGTACGACTATAATCGAAATCCTGATCATAATATTTCCTCAAGTATCCTTAATAAGATCAGCCACCAATCTGAGCTAGTTCTTTGATAATATTCTTGAAAGCAAAGCAGATCTATGTAAAATTTTTCAAAAGAATATGTTGTTGTTTTACAGAAAAGTAAATATTAATATACATTTTTATTTGAAGTGACATTCGTGCACATGCTACATACATAAAACATTTATATGTATATCCTTATACGTGTCCCTCTTAGAGTACTTATATTTTTTTCTTTTCTTATTTGTTTGTCTTTGATAAATATTTGTGTCACTTTCACATAAATGAGTCAAAAATAAATGAGTTTTCTCAACTGACTTTAAAAAAGAGGAGTTTACGTGTTAAGAGCATTTCACTGTAAAAGGATATTAAAAAAATAAATATTTCTACTTTTCCAGCTTTCACACAAATAAAAAAAATTGATACAGTCATAGGTGACATGAAATAACTAAACTGGGAACAAATTAAAAGAAACGCAATTTTTATTTGATTTTTTGGAATAAAATCGTATGTATTTTTGATCAAAGTAAACTTACTTCTCATTTCTTCGCTAATTAATACATGTCTGCCTTAGCGATATTCGGCTGAGCTTAATGCTTTCCTCATCAATGGTATATCAAAAGTTGGTTTTGCTTTTTACAGCATTTTTGCTTTACCGGCCTTTGGCGAGGTGCAAGGATTCACTTCTCAATGGTGTAAAAAAATTTTCTTTAATTTCCCAAGCATTTTTATGCAGGAAATTTTTGTCTTAATAACGGTGTATATAAAGAAGAAAAAGAAGTGAGTTTTCGACATAATAAGGAGCAGGAAATCCTTGCACACGGCTAAGCTCTAGCCAGATTATTTTGGTCTGGTTTACGGAGGGTGTGACCTATCCAACTCTATTTCCGGTTACTTATTTCCGTGGTAATAGGCTGCTGGTTTGCCTCCATCCAGAGCTGGTTGTTGCATATTGTTATAGTATATGTGTTACCTACTGACAGCTTTGAAGCCGTTAAAGAACTACATTAATGAAGTGACAAACATATGATAAGTTTCCTGCAAAGTTTAACGAACAGAATAAAAAAGGATAATAACTATGGTTTTATGTTAATAAAATTTTTCCACTTCATTGAATAAATTTATGTTCCATTCATCATATTTAACGTCGATATTTTTTACAATATATAATTTTACATCCGTTTTTTGTGTGTGTTTTTTTTTTAATTTTCTCTGAAGGGACTGGCGTTTGCCCATATTCACATAAGCCAACAATATACATATTCTTACAAACAAACTTTACCAAAATTAAAGTTCGACTGCTTCGTTGACATTTGTTATCAACATGCATGATTAAACATGCATATTGATAACAAAAGTCATAATAGATAACGATTCTTTTTCAACTTGTTATTTCTCTATTGCTTTTTCTATTAAAATAGAACACCAGTTTGTCCTTTGTATACCATATTAATCTTTTTATATAGTATTTTTCGTTGTTTATTTCTTATGACCACATACATACATGGGACGTATTGTTTTGTTCACACGGAAAAATATATACTAATGTCAAACTCAATATGAAGAGAATTTTTAAAGTAATTAAAAATAAAAAGGCGTTTCCGATAACTTTGGACAGCATAATCTTCCCAAGTTTTTAGCTGCGTAAAATATGATTTAAGGTTTTTAGCGCAATTTGAAAAGTCCACAAAGTGACCGAGTGAAAAAATATTTTAATTTATTTCGAAAGCTTTTGGTCGATCGTGCTTGCCTAACGAAGTCCTTTTTACAATTTTTTAGACAATTCTTTCAAAAGCCGTGGAATATTTATTTCAAAATTATTAATAATTAAAATTTTTTAAAAACTAAAAAACACGACAAACAAAATGGTTACTATTTTATAAAAAAATAAAACAAAAAGTATAAATTTAATTTATTTCATAAGGTGCCACATGTAATCAATTTAAATAATTCATAATTGCGGTGGAAGTGTTTTATTTCTTGTTGAAGCTACTTCAACTTCCGCGGGAAAGCTTGATAAATCACCTCGCAGGAGATTGCGTGTTACATGTTCAGTTGGAGCCCTTTGATCCGCAGGAGTATTCGGAGAATGTAATAAGAACATTTTGTTGATGAGTTTGAAGGCTTTTCAAACATAATTAGGCTAATGATTTGGTTAACGCCAATAATATGCAGTCGTATACTCAGTTAAGCCAACAACAAAAAATAAATTTTTAGAACAACAACACTGGTGAATAATTACATGAGCAACTTAGAAAATTTGTCAAAATATATTTTGATTATTTTTTTCATTATGAATGCGATAATTTCCAAGCAATTTTGTATTCATTACTTAAGAAAAAAGTTCGTTATAAGCAAAAGTTTGCTTTAATTTTTCTAAAATATTCATAGAAAACTAAAGGATTTTATCACAATTCGGATCGTGGAAAAAACAGATTCGTACGCTGATAAACCCCAATGTAGCATGATTCTACATAGATGTATCAATGATACTGCTCCTGGAGTCATGATGCTAAGCCACTGGTACTTCCGATGGACTGATTGTATTATTGAAACCAAAGAAAGTTGTATACAAATATAATAGGGTTTATGTGAAAGAGATTACGGGGTATTATTAATTTGCTTTGGTATTAAAGATAATGTATCAGATCTCAGGGTAACAAAAATTTTTTAAAGGTAAGTTACGTATGGGTTGTTTTTCTAACATATATTAGCTTATTAAAACCCACTAGATAAGTAAGTAAGTGTTAAAACTTCAGCTAATAAATCTATGTGTTTCAATCAAGAAATGTTTTGAAAATCTAATATATTAATAGTCTAATAACTTAAACTCGACAGGGCATTGAAGGGTGTTCTAATAAAAATAATCTTTTAATCCCGAAAAGTTTGCAAAAGTTCTCTGCACACATATGTTCTCTCAATCAAATCCTTTTCCTACGATAAATTATCCTTCTTCAATATTATACAATAACAAATTATGCCATGAAAAAGCTTTATTGTACCTTCGATTTAACAAACTTGTAACAAGGTCCTTTGGAAGAGAGCATCAGGTGGGAATTATAACCCGAATGTCTTCACAAATAAGCTTGTATCCAAGCATATACATTTTGTTTTAAAAATTTTTAATTGAAACAAATAAAACACAATTACAGGATCTCTCTGTGGTAACATTTTTCCACTGTTCACAAAAATTTATTTTTTGTTTGTTCCTAACGTGGAAGGGATTTTTAGTTTTTCTATGAGAGAAAACGAATTTAAAACACAAAAAAGTTTGCATAAGCTTATTGATCCTTTAAGGGGTAAAAATAAATTGACCTTTTGTATTCGGGCTTTTCATCATTTTTTTTTAATTTGCTACAAAAACAAAGTTTATAAATATTGAATTGAAAATGAAAGACTAAAAGATAATTTAAATAACTTTCTTATTCAACAATTGTCATTTTCACATAAAGCTTGACACAAAGAAAAAAATCTTAAAAATAAATTTCGTAATTTTAGTTCTGTTAAAAAATGCTTAAGATTTTTTTTATTTTGACTTTTGTGGATGTTGTTATTGCAAAAATATAAAAAACTAATATAAATTAATGAAATAAATTGTGAAAACTTTCCTAAAGCTAAAGTGGCGGATCTGGTTCACTACGGGTCAGTTGATTTTTTTTCCTTTCCACTCGTACGATATGAATTACTAAAACACAGTCACTGTAATGATGCGAGTATATTGTGTCTTAATTATTTAGCTGAATATCACCATATATTATTTATATATAATATACTATATAATTTAAAAAAAAATTCATGCTACTGAAGTTTGTAGGGCTACTGCCCGTAATTTTGCCAAAAGAGTGTGCTGCTCCTTAAAGAATTTTATTTGATTATAAGGTATATTATCCTTATAAGTTTTTATTTATCTTGGTAATGGTTTGGATGATACTTACTTATTACAATTATAATTAAATAGATCTTAAATTGAACTGAAGCTGAACGTTTTTTCGACGAGTTCTTCGTGCAAATATCTGTGATAAATTTAGAACCTATATAACTACTTCTTTACGTACAAAATTGCTTAGAGTCTTAATATTCCTTTAATATAGAATCTGTTAAGACCTTTGCAACAGAAACCACAAATCTCTACTTGAACCTTAGTGCCTTTTTATACAAAGTTCTTTGGCGTTGCAAGTTAATTATACGACATTGTATATTTTAGCAGTTGGATTTGCTATTATATAAGAAATAAGGACAATATGTGTTACGGTTTTCACGGAAATTGTCAAAAAGGAAATGAATAAAAATTTAGTAATAACGAATGGGAGGGCTATGACCTTAGATTTGATTGCACTTATGGATAAAGAGAGTTTTTGTGTGACAGCCAGAAAAATAAACCCATCATTTTCAGATGGCCTTCACCGATGATTAAAGGCATTCGCAGACTAGTAGCTCGTGTACTAGACTGGTAGTCTAAAGGTTGCAGGTTCGACTCCTGCCGCTCCTGCCGCAGACTTCGGGTTGTTTCTGCAGATAAGCCAAGTAGCTTCGCAGTTTGTGTTTGTTAATTAAAAAAAATAATGATAATAAAAAAATACAGAACTACAGACGTTACATTATAGAAAGCGGATATTATCTAATTATAAGACGCATAAAACATCTCGTCGAAACTACATGAAAAAGGGGATTTTTAATTATAATTGGTGCTTTTCTACTCATGGGAAAAAGCTTAGATGCAATTGTGGCCCAAAGTGTCTGTGGCTAAATTTACACCTTTATTTTAAAAATAGTTCTATATATGTATGTGACAGCGCATAGAGAAAGGGACCTAAGGGTAAAAAAATAAATTTTAACTTTTTTTTGATGTGGACAACATCTGAGCATCGAATGAGTCCGATCCCATGCCCCAAAAGTGTTCCCTCACAGAGATATGCTCACATATATGGAATTAGATCCTGCATAACTATTGGTACATTATTGGTATAAAATTTAATATAAACCTCTTAAGTGGCTTATTTATGTTCTATTAAAAATTTAAAATCTACGCTTTGCATAAAAGCGAGTTTCGAATTTTAATTGTTTTACAAGAGGTCTTTTGCTGTGGAAATAAAATTTCTTTCAGCCTTAGTTATAAAATTTACATGAGATTTCACAAATTATGGACTTAGTTGCAAGTTTGAAATATTTGAAACTGGGTGATTTCTGCACAAGTATGATATAAATTTAGCACGAAATAGCCTTAATCAGGCTCAATGTCCTTAATGGCGACCATAACTTTTCAAGGCATTTTCGACACATTTCAACTTTTTTATTTATTTTTGTTTCGTTTTGTTTCAAGGGCATGTTGTATTTAGCATCTAATCTTTAATACATCCTTTTGAACACATATTTATATACTGTTTTGCAACAGAAATCTAAAATTTTCTCTTGAGAGTTGATAAAATTGCTTTGCAATTTATATGCAAATAAAAGAACTTAAAACGAAACAACATTGAAATAAAAACTGAAGAGGCTCTTAGAAAAGGAAGAACACATGACAATAAAAATCAATATTAAAAAGTCATTTTGATTTGAAGGTTCATTTAAAAAATACTAAAAGCTTAAAAGCTTTCAGTAAAATAAAAATTTTGAAATAAAATTTATGGCAACAATTTTTAGAGCCTGGGTTTTATAAACCTTTAACAAAATATTTCAATTAATAAACTTTATTTTATTTTTTATTAAGCTTAAGGTCTTAAATTTTTTTATTTTAAATTATTTTCGATATTTCGGTACTCATTGAGTACCATCTTCAGGATATTTATTATTTGTTTTTTTTTTTTTTTTTTTTTCAATTTATATAAAACAAACAAATAATAAATATCCTGAAGATGGTACTCAATGAGTACCGAAATATCGAAAATAATTTAAAATAAAAAAATTTAAGACCTTAAGCTTAATAAAAAATAAAATAAAGTTTATTAATTAAACAGAAACGGTCGAAAAAATAGAACATATAAAATATTTCAATTTTATTGTTTTTATTATTATTGACCTTTATAGTCTTTTAGAATTTTTCAGTACTTTTAGTATTAGTATTGGGAATTTGTAGTATAGTATAATTAGTATAATAAAGTTATTTAGTAAATTACTTTTGGGTAGCAATTTTTCATGAAAAATTTTCGCTCAGTAACAATTCAATTGATCAAAATTAATCTTGTCTAAGAAACCAGATAGTAAGTCGCAGCAAAAGGTCTTTGAAATTCCTGAATAAAGTATGAAGTATAAATTAAATTTATTTAATGGCTAAAGGCAGAACATACTGGCTCTTACAGTATCAAAGATCTTTAGAGGTGATTTACTTAAATTTTATTTATATAGATAATTTGTTAATATTAATTCTTTGAAGAAAAATTGTATGTGTATAAAAAATTTGTGGGTTGTATAATATATATTTTTTTTTTTAATTTTATATCCCACTTTGAAGCATTTAGTTAAATGTTTTGTTAAGTTTTTTAACAAAAAGATTTACTTGATACTCGATACCTTAAATGGCATCATTAAAGCAGTTGGTATTTATCTCTATATGGTTACCTATTTCGATTAAATCTACTTTATATATTACGTAGTATGTGCAGACATTGATACGTAATAAGACACAAGTACACCTACTGTATTTAACCTTATTTCTACATGTAATTAAATATATATGCACTTATATATGCTACACATACATGTCCGTATGTAAATAACTATTTACTTAATTATTGCCTCCAAATGCCCATTTGTTTTCTTGTAAAATTTGGCTTTTGTGTACTATGCACAAATCACGGTCAGGCATACATAATCTTCTTTTTACACTTAACTTCACTCAATTTCACGTATGTGCTCGTATGCATTGTCATCTTATTTATATAAATAAGATAACATTAATTCTACATGACCAATTCTATTTTGTTGAAGTATTAAAACCGATTTTTGAATATTTTTGCTATGCGTAGCAAGGAATTTGTGATCAAACATGCACAGTCTTGTATATTTTCTTGCATACATACATACATATATACATATGTATGTATGTATAATGCGATTGTAAGACAAGTACGTTACAACAATATTGTTTCAAATAAGCTTCCACCTTGTTTTATTCATTAGTACTATTCCGCATTCTCAATTCTATTCACTAAGCAGGCACAATCAAAATCAATCAAGTCACACTACTTTTTTAAAATTAATTTTCCATAATGAAAACAAGTCAGAATTTTGATCAGAAAAGTTCAAAAGCAGTTGGATAGTGGCAAAATAAAAAGGACATTATTATTTTCGAAATAAAATAATGTAAATTTCAAATCTAATATTCAATAAATTCATGGTTCGGTTATGAATGGCAACCGAAATTCAGTTGGAATGCTATTCGGAAACCACAAATTTCCAGCTGTCAGAAGCTTACTGCACTATCATTTAGAAGACTTTTCATCTACTGAGCTTTAGGTCATTTTATAAAAAAAAAATTAATTAAAAAAAACGTTTTGTTTGTTGTGGCTTTAGCTCTTCATATGCCGACATTTCATTGGTCGCTAAACCAAATCGTCACTGAACTTAAAGCAGTTTGAAAACATTCAACTCTGCGTGTTTATGCCAAACGAATCATATACAATATGAGAATTCTGTATTGTATATGATTATTAAAAAATACATAAACAAATAAAACGTTCTGCAAAAACTCTAATTGTTTTAACAATTATTTAGGGAGAATATCCCAAAGTAATAAATTTAAATATTAAGTATTTAGAAACATATTTAATCTTAAAGCAAAATCCTTTTTATACAAACACAACAAATTCTTTTTTAGGATTTTAATGAAAAGGTTTTTCGAACTTTTTTCTTAAAAATATGGGTAAAACTTTTTTGCTGAACTGGTGTGATTACGTAATATTATGTGCAAAATATAATAAATGTAAAAAATATAATTAATTGCAATAAGTTTAATTAAATTTTAGTTCACTGAAAAAATAAATCGTTAAAAAAAGAAGTTATTTTTATATTTTTTGTTGCAGTTTTTTCTAAATTTTCATATATATTTCAAAAGAATTTAATAACATTTTTTATATTTCTTTGCAGGTAATATTGAAATTTATTAAAATATTTTTGCATTATTAAATACGCTACAAAGCTCATGATGTAAGTATATGACAATTTATTAACTTGGAATTATTTATTTATGAAGTGTAATAAAGTACTCGTGCAAATAACTTAGACTATCGTAAGAATCTACATAAATTTTTCACATTTTCACAATTTTTAAAATACGTTTTCCCTATAAAGACTGCAAATTAAATCTATTTGGGTGTACAAATTTATATGCCAATTTTTTCGTCACTTAATTATGACATGCATAAAATATTTATTTATACTGAATTGCCGAATTGCCTGGCAGGTAGTTGACTATACAATTTCTAATTTTATTACAGATATAGAAATAAGTTTTGAGCATCAATATCATGTTGAAAGGAAAATAAAAAGGAAAATAAAAATTCTTATGTATGTATGTATAAATAGAAATTGTGATTTCCCTTGACATGTGTATGATGGCGGGGAACACTCTTAGTATTTCGAAATTCTATCGTTTAAGGAAAGGAATATGGGACAATAATAAAATCTCAAATTTAAACATCTCGGTGAAAAATAATAAAATGAAGTGGTATTTTTGTACAGAAGTAATTTTTTTTAGCCATGATTTGTTAGAATTTGTCACAAAAAGTAACAGTTTATGCTGTTAAAATTGTACGTTTTTTATAAAAACAAAAAAAAATATAAAAATTTCATATTCGTAAATACTGGTAATGGTGATGGTAATTGTTTTATTCCCAACAACTGCACAGTGGACATTGAAATGTTTATTGTTAAATTATATAGAAAATATGCTGGCCCAAAAGTGAAAATTCAAAAATTATTGCAAAGAAGGTAAAATAAATTACCATAGTTGGTTAAAAATAATTCTACGGTCTAGCGATAAAATAACTATTCTAAGCGAAAAATGCAGATTGTATTGGCAGTTGTTATTTAATAAAGAAAAAGGGATTTAAGCGTGTTTTTTATATCAAATAAAGCAAGCAAATACGAGTACAATGAATAAAGGAGGGCAGGGCAGATCAATAAGTCCATGACATTTTGATTGAATAACAGGTTTTTGTATTAAAAATAATTTCATTGATTAACATGGTCTGCTTTGCCCAAAGTTTCTTCAAATTTTGTTTAGCCCTTCCAAGAAACAAGGTTTGTCGAGGTCATCAAAATAGGTATTTGTGTGTGAGAGGTGAGAGTCAAATCTCCTTCTGCCGAGCCATTTCTTCAGGCATGGAAACCAGAAATAGTAACCTAAGGGTAAATTCGGAGAATAGGATGGACGAAGGAGCACTTCGTAGCCTAATTTATGAAATTTCACTATGGAAACTGCACATGTTTTATTCAAGTCCTTATTAAGTCCACCCAATAAGTTAGTATAATATTTGCCATTGATTCTTTTACACTTTTGAAAATAGTCAATGTTGATTATATCATGTTCATTCCAAAAAAAAAAAAAAAAAACAAAAAAAAAAACTGTCACCATGACTTTATTTGCTAACAAATCCACATTGTCCTTCTTTGGCGCCGATATGCCCCGAGAAACCCACTGTTTCAACAGCTGTTTGATTCCTAGTTTGATGAGGTAGATCAACGTTTCGTCTACGATTATAAATTGGCACAAAACCTCGTCCATATTGGGGTGGAACAGTGCTAAATACTACTGCAAAGTTGTCACACGATTGCGTTTATGGTCGATTGAGAGCATATGCCACACCCATGTTGAAGAAAGATTTGTCATATCCAAATGATTATTCAAAACTGATGCTACAATTTCATAGGCATGTGATATGCCTGTTTGCTTCCACAATTTCTCGCACAGCCAACACTATATTGTGAGTTCTTCCGCATGTAGAGAGCCCAACTGGGCGTCCACAATCTTCAACTATCGATATTCAATGAACCATCTTTTTACTATTAAAATTAATGGTGTTTAATTCCCATAGTATTTAGCACGCTTAGCCTTGGTAAGAGTGATGGTTTTTTTTCGCGAAAAAATAGTTCTTAATGAGCAGACGATATTCACTTTTTTGCTATAAATGGCACAAACTAAGCTTTTTCAAATTTCGACAGGAGTCATCACTTGATGGGAGCAGTGTTGCTTCTTACAGTTAAGAAATGGAAAATTCAGAAAAGTATTAAATTATTTACCAGCTCTCGTATTCTGATACGAGAAAAGTCTCATATAAATTTTCAAGAAAAAAAAAAAAAAAACTTAATAAAATACAGGCAACAATAGTTTCTAAACACCTTTCTTTTTGGACCTTGAATTCAAGAGAAATTTTTAATCTAACATCAAGAGATTATACGTTTTGATATACAAATTGACGCTATAGAAACTTTCCAAAAGCAGAGTTGGGAGTTTTATCAAGGAATATTTGTAAAGCAGCCAAGTTTTTGGCGAGAACCTTTAACGTGATGCCAAAAATGTTTTGTATTGAAATATAATTTGGAAGTTAAATACTTTACCATACGCTATTTCATAATGATTTGATGAAGAAAGTGTGTATGTGTATGCATTTGAAAACTCTATTTAGTTGCAAAATTTTCAAATGTTCCGTCTGTCATTCACACTTGTTGTCATAATTCCAATATTATGTCACTTTTTCCATTGTATGTACCCGGCCAAAATCACTCATGTGCCACAGCAACTAATTGTAATCTTTCATCTATTTTTTATGGTTTCAGTAGCAATAAACAACACATGTTGCTGATGACATGTCATCTTTTACAACCACAAAACTTCTCATATTAAAAAGAGATGAAAAAAGTAAAGAAAACGAAGGTTTATTGACCTTTTTATCACCCCCTGAAGGCAAAAAGGGCAATAAAAATTAATGTTTATGATAAGAGAGTGATTAATCTTTTTATGAGAAAACTTTGTAAAACAAACATTTATAAAAAAAATAACCGAAAAAATGTGTTAAAGATAAATCTATATAAAAGCAATAAATGCTTAATATGCATATGGTTAATAAAATAGAGTTTTACAAAATACAAAAGGGTGTGTTGTATGGAAATAAACTTATAGATTTCAATTAACTATTTATTCATTAAAAAAATCTCCATAGGAATTGTTATTATTATTATTATTATTATTTTTTTTTTGGCAAACTAATCTCTGATCCTATATCTATTCCTATAAAGCCCGATGACTTACAGATCTAAATTGTAAACAGAATGTCACAACTTCTCTGAATTCTCTGAATTCAACTTGCTGAGTTGACTGGTAATTAAGTAGTTTGGCTAAGTACTGTACATCAGAGCTGTAAAAGAATGATTATTTTTTTAACGAAACAGCGAATCTTTACAGCAATGATTTGTTATATTTGTAATGCATTCTTAAATAAAAAATAATTAAATTAGAATATGCATATGAATGCATTCATAATGAATAAATAATTTTTGAATATTTGTAAAATTCATTATTCGAGATATTTTCCAAAATAATTATTTACCAGTAGTGCGAAGGTCGCAGGTTCGAATCCTGCCTCAGAATTCTGGCAGTTTGTGTTTGATAATTAAAGGGACTGCACAACAAGCCTTCACTGGCTTAAGTGTATGTCGTATGACATGGGCTATCACACCCCTCCAATCAACCTAACCTAACCTAACCTATTATTTACTATTATTTTAATACGTGTTGTCTGAATAATATGCCCGAATTTCATGGGCACTATCAATCTAGTAATCTTTAGCCAAATCATGTTTAAGGCATAAGCTGTGTGGCGTGTAGCTCTCTCCTGTAAAAACTACACCCAATCCAATTCAGGTCAAAAGAAGTTGTTAATCATCGACCTATAGCGCTCGCTGTTAACGAATCCAAAAATCAAAAATTCCTTGGGAGGCATGAGGATTGGTATCGTCCCAAATTGCATGATTTCGTTTAATAAAGTACCCATTCATATAGAAATAGGACCAGTTGATTTTAGTACAGCTGCAGACCCAAGCAATTACGCAGAGTTCACCAAGTGTATAGTGTGCGAAAGTTCGAGTTCTTATGAGCGACACGAAACCGACTGCCTTCAATTGTCCTGCACACTCTAATGGACGGCAGATCTTGTGTTTCATCATGGTTATTAATTTATTGTTTACTGAACCAATAGAATATAATTTGTCCACAACACTATGAACAGTCTTCTTGGTGAGACGATTATGACGACCGTAAAATGGGCGAAGCGAGCGGAACGTTGCCGTAACAGAAAATCCATTTTAACAAAATCATTTTATCATTTGCACGTGTTGTTGCACGCTATATTCGTCCAAATAAAACAGATTTAATGAACAGTAGACAAGACGACAGATGTCAACTCAACACTATAGCCGCTGTCAACTGTCAAACTTTAAAAGTTTCTCTTGTAAGAGCCCATATAAAACACGACTGAATTAAAATGGGAGTGACTAAAAAATGGCCAATATTTGTAATAATTTTTCTTCTGTCTCAATGATATAGAAAAGGCTTGATTTAGAAAAAAAAACTATATTGGCAACAGCAGCGAGATAGCAAAAAGTATTCAAGCTTTTATGTAAAAGGCGTATACAAATCAAGAAGAATACAATATATAAAGAAGAATACAATATCTAATATAAAATCACATGTTTTTATTAATCACATAAATTTTTCACCTTTTTGTTTTCGTTAACAGAACTTTTGTTTATTAAAAATATTTATTAGCAAAATTTATTTTTTAAATGACTGTTTGTCTGAATATCTCTTAAAACAAAAATGTAATATATCCTAAAGACTAATGGAGCCAACATAATAAAGTGATTACGTCTTCCCAACTTCTCTAGTTAAAGAAAGGAAAATACAAAGTAGATAAACTAAATTTATTAGTTAGAACAAGTCTTATTTACTCAACTGTTGCAACTATAAATTTAGTACAAAAAAAAAACTAGCAAAATAATATAAAATAAAAGATAAAGGACTTAAGTAACTAGCCGAAGACCAGGATATAAGCGAAATAAGAAATAAACATTTTCCCTTGGATAAATCCCTTTTACAACATCTGATTGGTTAGTTTGGCTACTAATGCTAAATAGTGATGAATGCCATCGATATCCTCATGTTGATGACGATAAATGAAGAAAAATGGTTTCACTCAGCACAAAAGAAAGAAGAGTAAAATTCATAAAATCATCAAAATCTCCTCGAGCGCTTAGATTTATTTGTATTTTATTTTCTTGATTCACTCACACCTGCCTTGTTGAACCTTCGTAGTGAACAGACGTGTTAGCGGAGTTTTTATTACATACTAAACAAACAAAAATACAAACAAAAAAAAAAATTTATTCGTAATAAGTACTGATTCGTAATAAGTACAGTTTTTGTGAATTTTGCTTTATTTGCATTAATAATTTTGCATATAATCTGAAACAAGAAAAACAAACAACAAAAAAACAACCGTAAACAAAGTGACTGAGGAATACTCTGCATGAGTACCTCAAAAACAAACAATTGTGAAGTGAGTTCTAACGGCAGAAATGCCTATTTTACTGTGAGTTCTGATATTGTTAATGCACACAATAAAAACAAAAAATCGGATGATATTCTTTTTCTAACGGCAAAGCCAATTTTACGCGAGCGATCAACTTCGCTTTCTCCGATGCCAAGTGGTGATTCGGTAACATTACCATTGCCTAGTTCATCTTTATTTAAGTCAGCTCCATTATCCGCTCCGGGCTCATGTTCTTCACTTAACCAAATTATCACAATAGACAATAGTAGTCAGAAACCTAAGGTGCCTGTCGGAATGGACAGAGTTGCAAAAGATTCACGTCAGTACCTGCCCGAAGGCCTAACCTGACGGTGCACTATTGCACAAGGGTGAATAAAGCACGTTCACCACCGCCCCAGTAGCCCCCGCCAAGGGCACATGAGGAAATGCCAACTAACATGTGCCCCCAACAGGGACAACATGGTAGCAAGTTCCGTACAGGCTGCTGGACCATGTACAGACACCTTGCTAAGATGCTTGGAGCTATCTAACCTCCTACTACAAAAATGGCACGGCAGTGGAACTTTTACCCCAATCTGACCTGAAGCTTCACCTACCGTAACCATTAGAGCAGCTCTGTCGAATAGCAACAGCACCTAGAGATATACGGCCTGAAGAGAACATCCACATCATGCCACTAACCCATGATTGAAGACACACTCATCCAGCCCATACCTCTCCCCGCGTATCTTTAGGTTTTAACCACAGCCACCACGTGATCCCCGAAGGGGCCTCACCAATAACCAGTCTAGGACAAGTCCTAGGGGCTACTGGTTCCCGTGGCACCAGATAGGACTCTGGTCAGCCGCGTGTTAAAATCACCTCCGATTTTAGGTTCCTTGCACACCTGAGGCATCGGTAACACCTCTACCCAGACTAGCGTAGCAAGCTACTTCCTTAATTACTTATATGCACGCCCGTTACCCTGGTATTCAGGGATTGGGTGGTAACATATTAAGTTTTAGGGCAATTGGCCAAAGGTCAAGGTCTGGAAAGACCAACTACCCCTCCGGACGAGCGAGCGAACCCGCTTTTACCTTTAGTTTACTTGCATGCGCGCCCGTTGCCCTGTTCTTTCAGGGATTGGGTAGCAACATACAAGTTTTTAGGGGTTATCAGCAAAAAGGCCTAGGTCCGGAAACCTGATAACCCTCTACCCCAGGAGGTTCAACACCAAGCCACCAAGACAGGGTGCATTGACCGCGCCCCCTGGGGGGTGTCGGAATGGACAGATATATTACTGTAGTAAAGCGCGGGCGAAGCCCAAATTCATCTAAAATCTCATCGGTTCCCAAGATATCCAGGGATAACGACGCCGCCACAGTTAACCGTCAAAACCGCTTTAAAATATTGCAGGATGTCAACGACAAACCCGAAGCGTCCTCGAAAAAAACCTCCAAACCTCCACCCATCTATTTGAGGGAGAAGAATTCAAACACCCTTATCAAAAAATTAATATCGGTCATTGGTGAAAAGGCATTTCACATTGTTCCAATAAAACGTGGTAACATTGATGAAACTAAAATTCAAATATATGAAGAAAAAGATTTCCGCAAAATGGTTAACGAATTTGAAAAAAGTAAAACAAGTTTCTATACATTCCAGCTTAAGAGTGCTAAAGGCCTACAGATCGTATTGAAGGGCATAGATTCTTATGTTGTTCCTCAGGAAATAAAAGATGCTCTCACCCTCCAAGGATTTAAGGTTAAAAATGTCTCTAACATAATAAACAGGGAGAAGATCCCCCAACCCTTATTTCGCGTTGAACTGGAACCAAATGATATTAAACTGAAGAAAAATGAGACACATCCTATTTATAATTTAAAATATTTGTTATACCGGAAAATCATAGTTGAAGAACCACACAAGCGCTCAGGACCCGTACAGTGCCATAACTGTCAAGAATATGGCCACACAAAAACTTACTGCAAATTACCTACTGTTTGTGTTGTGTGCGGTGAATTGCACGAGACTGCCATTTGCAATAAGTCGAAAGACCAAAAGGAAAAAAAGTGCAGTAATTGTGGAGGTAATCACACTGCTAACTACAGAGGTTGTCCTGTATACTCCTTCGTTAAACAGGCTATGATTCAAAAGCCTAAAGTAGTCCCAGCGCAAACAGGAAATACGTACTCCGCTACTTATCTTCCTATGTCCCAACCAATCTCTACACAAGTATCATACGCTGACGCTGTAAAGATCAACTCTGTTCCCATGCAAAAAGTGTCACCACCAAATAACACAACAAACGCAAACTTTAATTTCAATCGCCTTGAAGCTACTATTGATAATCTGGTGCAAACTATAAACAACTTTACAACAAATATGACTAGCATGATGCAAGAAATGTTGCGAATGCAGAACACACTGCTTCTAGCATTAGTTAACAAGCCATGAACACGTTAAAATTATGTTTCTGGAACGCAAACGGCATTCGCCAACATAAAAATGAACTTGAGCACTTCCTCACGGTAAAAAATATTGATATAATGTTGGTATCTGAGACTCATTTGACTTCGAGAAGCCTTTTTAAAATTAGTGGCTATACCTTATATGATACAAAGGACCCGAGAGGAAGAGCATGCGGAGGATCGGCAATTCTAATAAAGTCAAGACTCAAACACTACATTCTTGAGAACATTTGTGAGGACCATCTGCAGGCAACAAATATTTGCATCGAAAATTTTTGTACAAATTTCGTGATATCATCAATTTACTCCCCTCCCAGATTTTCAATCTCTGAGAATCAATATGAGGATTTTTACAGAACTCTTGGACCTTGTTTCGTGGCAGCTGGGGACTACAATGCAAAACATACGTTCTGGGGATCGCGTCTTATTACACCCAGAGGTCGAGCATTATTCAACACAATTTCAAAAATGGGTTTGGATGTCATTTCTAGCGGGGAGCCCACTTACTGGCCTACTGACCCACAAAAAATTCCAGATGTTATAGATTTTGGCGTCATGAAAAATATCTCTAGGGATTTAATTCATGTTGAAGCTTCTCATGATCTCTCCTCCGATCACTCGCCAACGATCGTTACAATTTGTAGCCCACTAAGAAGTGACATACCTCACCCATATGTGAAGATGATAAATCATGTTAATTGGCTGGGGTTCAAAAAATATCTCAGTAGTCATTGTACGGAAAACATCAGGCTTAGAACTTCCGATGATATTGAATTCAACATTGCTAATCTTACTGAAAATATTAAACAGGCTGCTAAACATGCCACTACCTCCTCTCCGCAGACTGGGTTTAATAGAATTTATTCTGCGGACATTGAACGTCTCGTATGTGAAAAAAGAAGAGCTAGAAGGGAATGGCAACAGCACAGATCACCCCAACATAAAATCAGACTTAGAGAATGCACTAAACGACTCCATGAGTTGCTTGCATCTGAAAAATCTGCTTCTCTTTAGAACTATCTGGAAGGTCTCGATGTCACAGCAGCATCTAATTACTCCTTGTGGCGCGCAGCTAGAAAACTTAAAACACCCGTTGAGTTTAAACCACCCCTGCGCACTTCGACCGGAGGTTGGGCAAGAACTAATACTGAAAAAGGTAACATATTTGCTGAGCATTTAAAACACGTATTTACCCCAAACTCATGTACTGGTGCTGTTGATTTGCCGAGTGTAGTTGCTCTACCCCCTCGACCCATGAAGTTTAAGATGCGTGATGTACAAAAACTAATTGCTGAAACCAATCCAAAGAAGGCCCCGGGTATTGATGGAATTAGTAACAAGATGCTGATGCAGTTGCCTCGTATTGCTATTAGAATCCTGTTATTTATTTTTAATGGCATTTTACGACTGGAGTATTACCCACACAGGTGGAAACTTGCCATGGTCAAAATGATTCCAAAGGCGGGCAAAGATCTTACCAAGGCTGAGTCATATAGGCCAATAAGTTTACTGTCAACAATTTCAAAGCTCTTCGAAAAGCTTCTCATGACGAAATTGTCCCCAATTCTAACTGATAATGGGTGCATACCGGATCATCAATTTGGTTTTAGAAGTCAGCATAGCACCATTGAACAAACTCATAGAATGGTTCATTTCATAAGAAGAACATTTGAAGAAAAGAAGTATTGTTCTTCCCTCTTTATTGATGTTTCTCAAGCATTTGATAAAGTGTGGCACGAAGGCCTGATTTTGAAATTGAAGACATATCTACCAATTAACATAGTAAATCTTTTGCAAAGTTACATTCTTGCCCGGAAGTTCACTGTTGTGGAAGGAGACTTTATGAGTGTGCCCGAAACTATCTCATCCGGTGTGCCACAGGGGAGTATATTGGGGCCAGTTTTGTATTTGATTTATACCTGTGATATGCCTTTAAGCAGTAATATCCTCGCCTCTACATTTGCCGATGATACAGCCTGCCTTAGTATACATGAAAACCCTCACGAGGCATCCCGATATCTTCAGGAACATATTAACCTGTTGGAGCTGTGGTTGAACTTATGGAGAATAAAAGTAAATGAACAAAAGTGTGTTCATGTCACATTTACTCTACGAAGAGATACTTGTTCCCCCATTCGAATCAATAACCAAGTTGTTCCTCAATATTCACAGGTGAAATACCTTGGTATACATCTTGACCGACGGCTTACATGGAAGCAGCACATTGACTCTAAGCTAACACAAATGAAGCTTAAATTAACCCAGATACATTGGCTGATTGGTAGAAATTCTACCCTCAGTCTGGATTGTAAACTTTTAATATACAAGTCGCTTTTGAAACCCATATGGTGTTACGGAATTCAGCTATGGGGCACTGCTTCAGCTTCCAATGTAGAGAGAATCCAACGAATTCAAAACAAAATTTTAAGGTTAATAACATCGGCTCCATGGTACATGAAAAATTCAATTTTACATCGTGATCTAAATATGCCACTTGTGACTGCAGAAATTGCAAAATATGCAGGCAAATATTTAACAAAACTCGAGTCCCATCCTAATCCCCTTGCTCGTAACATCTTGAACTTTCCTGGACACATCCGCTTAAAAAAGAGGGATACTACGGCCTTAATACGCCACACTTCAGATTGAATTTTTTGAATATTTTTGTGCTTAACATATTTATGTATAATTAATTACTATCTCTAAGTTTACGTCCGACACTGGTTGGGCCTAATTATTATATCTATATTGAAGATTTGAATACTTATTGTTAGTTCTTTTTGAAGATACAATGTATAAATATGAGTGAAAAAAAAAAAAAAAAAACTCACACCTGCATAGTAAATTTGAAGGATTTTCTCAACAGATTATTTTCGGCTTTGAGCCATAAAAGAATAAGCTCATTTATGGTTAGGGATCACATCATTTGGAAGGTATTGATGAAAAAAGTTTAATGTAAAAAAGCGAAAAATAAAAACAAAAACCAAAAGGAAGTGTAACAGTCTTAAACATAATAAATTCATTATCCCTGCAAGCACATGGAAGGTATTTTTGCAAAATAATAGTTTAACAATGTCCCCAAGATATATCTTGGAAGAAAATAATCAAAGTAAATTTTATAATTCTTGAGAACAGGTAATAAGAGATATGAAAATGTTACATTATTTGAATAAAATTGTTAATAAATTCATTGCAAATTTATATTTGTGAATATAATAGCGCAAGTGCTTCAAGGATTAAATATAAGCTGCTATAGAGAAGACAAATTGGATAATAGGAAAGTTGCACAATGTATGGCTGACACGGCAATAAAGGGTGTCTCAGTAAGAATGCACTTTTTTAATTTTAACATAAAAACTGGTAACTTTTGAGTTGTGTTTTTTTATTGGATTGTAAAGAAGAGCTGTTCCGATTTAGCGGGGAATAAAATATCCGTCTCTAGTGACAAGTCATTAGTCTTGTCATGGAATTTTCCATGACTTTTTCACATGATGACGTGTCAAATCTCGGATTTGATATCACGAATTGTTTCTACTTTATTTGCATTAGCCCGACATTTCACAAAATCGCATGATCTTGGTGACCAGTTGACATCGGAATTTCTTGAGATAATTTGTTCTGGAAATCATTGCTGCAATAAATCGATTGCTTCATACGCGGTGTAGCAGGTGTCGCCCAGATCCAGCCATCCAGTTGAGGCCACAAGAACTCCGTTCTCATGTTCCTGTAACGAGAGCCGTTGGAAGTCACAGCAATTTCAGCCTTATTTTCAAAAAAGTAGGACCCAAACACGACAGCTGACCAAAATTCGCTCGTTGCGGATGCATTTATTTCTTATCTATTGTATGAGGATTTTCAAAATCCAAATTCGACAATTTCGTGTATTCGCGATGCCTTTCAGATGGAAATGCGCTTCACGGGAGAAGATGACTTGTTTCGAAAAATTGGTATTGACTTCACTTTGCTCCATTTACCATTGAACAAATTGCCGGCGCTTTCTATGATCAGATGGTTTAAGCCCCTGAGTGAGCTGAGTTTTGTACGCATGGAGGTGAAGGACTTTTGCCAAAATTCGCTTCGTAGTGCTCCGGGAAATTTTAAGTTGTTGAGAACGGAGACGTGTTAATATTTTCGGGTTTTCGGCGACACTCTCGTTTGCAGCAGCAATATTTTAGAGAAACCGATTGGTACATTCACGCATAGGAGTCTTATTGTCCATAAACCATCCAGTGTCTTTAAATTTTTTGGTCACTATTCGAATGGTTGATACATAAGGTGCACTTTCTCGGCTGAAGATTTTTCGAAGTCTGCGAGCGGTCTCAGCATAGCTTTTCAAATTTTTCTAATAACTTTTCACAATTATAACGTGTTGATCTTTTGTAAAGTGGCCCATTTTTAGTCATCGGCATAAACATAAGTGACAGCTGCAAATTTCAGAGTTTTCACTTGCTTAAATATGAATTAACACGTATGAAGATATTGAAAAGTGCATTCTTACTAAGATAATTATAATTCAGTGTCATATATGTATCATATCATGAATATATGTCACTCTCCATGTGCTTCGCCATAAATATTTAAAAGCTAAAAAATACACTTATATTTTAAATATTGCACTACAATCTTTTCAAAGAAATTAACATGACAACTTTTCTCACTGTTTAAACTATCCAGATAAAAGGAAAGTTATGTTTTTCTTGTGAAAGGATAACCCTTTTCCCATTGCCATTCGGCAAGTTTATCTACGCACTTTATCTTCAAACAGATTAGGTTGAGTTAGTTCGACGAGAAGAGAATGGTACTCATGTCAGAAATAAAAACACTTGAGCCTATTATAAGTGCCTGTTTAGATTGGACGATTTTTGTCGCTGCAATTCTTAGTTTGTAGGTAAATAGGGGGAATAGAGCTAATAGGGGAAGAGAGAAACTAAAAAGAGTACACATAGGCATGTACTCTTGCAATTCCTTTTTTCCGCAATTCGTAATACGTAAATACCTTGTTTGTTTACCGTAAGAATATACTTAAAAAAGAAAATATCAAAAATTACATACGTATGTATGTATGTATGCATAAAATATCTGCGACAAAAATCGTTCAATGTAAACGCAAATGCAATTTTAAAGAAAGGAAGACAAAAATTGCTGCGACAAAAATCGTTGAATGTAAACTGGCACTAAGTAATATTTGGTATAATGCAATCCGCAAAAAAATCAGGATCTCGCCGGAACAAGAGGCGGACAATGACATAGAAAGTGTTCCACTGTCTCAATGTCCTAACTAAATACACTGTATCCATGTACGCGCAGATCAAAGTGTCACTTCAAGCCGCAGAGCTGCATATATAATTTGGTCTTTTTTATTCTTTAGTTATGTACTCCGTCTGAATTATACCACAGGGCTTTGTTCGCAACCCTAACGGCTTTGTCGACAAAGCGGTGATCTTGGTCTCTTATAGCAAGCAACCAGAGTACTTAAAAGGCCTGTAATAAGAAAAGCCCTACTGCGTTGCCTGGACGGAAATTAAGCCAGGACTGACGACAAAAATATGCACTTTTTCCAGTAATCATTTAAATAAAAGAATCACGCCAAACATATCTGCTTATAGGACCGAGCTGCCACCACTTGCTGGTAAAGACGCAGTTTATGCCTCGAATACTATGCTGGCGAATGAAAAGTTACAAAAATTACTATGATCCATAACACTGAAAAAATACATACGTTAGTGAATTCTTCCAGTCCTATAAAGTCTGTTATTTAACTTGCCAAAGCTTTTTAGAAAACCTACTTGTGAGCAAGCTGACGGCAATACTAAACGGAAGGTGATCTAGGGAGTATAGAGGTGAACGAACACCGAGAAGATGACAATCCCCACCACTCACGTATGCGAAAAGTTGAACGAAATTCATAGACTTATGGTTAGAAATTCAACACAAAGCCTAGATTGCAAAATTCAATGCGATCCTGCAACCAATATGGCATGATCTCAATATCTAATATAGAAAAAATTTGAAAGAACCAAAATAAAATCCACCATATGATTACAATCAATTCTTAGTGTGTTAAAGATTTGTGTATTTATCAAGATTAAGACTCTGCTTTCATTAAAACTGCGGCTTTAAAAAAAGTGACAGCTTAAATGAAAAAAAACTAGTATAAATGTAAATCCGCAACATTCTCAACTTAAGAGGACAAACTCGGTTTAGAAGGACGGACACTCTTGCTCTTAGCCGAACCAGGGAAATGTAAAGACAGAAAGAAGAATCAACAGAAACTAGTGTCAATTTTATCTGGCATTGGCTGGACTACAATAACTAAATATTTCGAGCCAAGTTATGATTGTCAATTTCAGTAAAATAATAAAATTTTAATAATATTTGCACTACATCCCAAAAGTGTATATTTATTTTCTTCCTATGAGGAGCATACGGCTTTAAAATTATTTATAATTTCAACAAAAATACAAATGATGCACAAAATACTCCTACAGTGTATAGTGTCACTAAACAATGTTAATTATCTGTCATAATATGATTGGTTTTTTTTTTTAATTTTCCACTCTCAGGCAATTTCAATTAAAGATTCCATCAATGTTTACAGAATTGTTGCTTTCTTTTTATTTTTCTTCCATTTTTATAATTAAATTCAAACATTAGTTTACTTTCCCTAAAAATATATAAATGTTCGTTTAATATTGACTAGGATTTTGCTTCACTTAAGCTGTTGATTAGTTTTTCATTTTCAAATATTTACTTATGGCCAGCAAACGAATAAACAACAATTTTATAAACATTAACTTTTAGCTTCTTTGGTCACAAAAAACTATTCTTGCCTTTTAGCCATTTAAATCTAAAGATTTTTTCTTAAAGCCTTTTAAGAACTAAAATCCACTACATTCATACACATTTCCTGCCCGTTAGCTTTTGCTCGAAATTGCAAGAAAAACTCTAAACAAACAAAAAACACTATTCGTTTTGGCATGTGTATTATTAGATGCCTAAAGGCATGCTTTACTTCCGTACGTTTTGATGACGAAGTTCAGTGACTTGTACATCGAGTTTTTTACATTTTTTCCGTTTCCTTTTAAGACTTCACTTGTGCAAAAACGGCATAGGAAATTCATGTCATCAAAAATTCATGAGAAATGTTTATGCAGGAAAATTTTTTTGTAGGCGTAGCTCTTCTGATGCCAGGATTTTAATTAGAATTTACGTTAAATGGGATAAACAAGTAGTGTATTACACTTTTTGTGCTTAAATATAAAAATCTATTCATGAAAATATACATAGAATGTTGTAGTTGGTATAGAACTCCAAAAAGTACTCCTACGTTTGTATCATTAAGAACCTGAACAGTTACCGGCACAAGTGTAATAGCCTTAGATATAGATTTAAATCAGCTAAGGTTTCATTACCCACTCAGCTTCGTATTTTCAATAAACATGTTGTGCACCAATGACAGCTTCAGTCTTAATGAAAGCTGTACGCTGTCATAAATACTCAGTTTTTTGCCTGTTGATGTCTGGGAAAGGTATTGCGGGAGTTTCTGAAGACTGTGATATTCTTGCTTTCAATAAAAATCGTATTAAGAAATTCGAAAAACTCACGTTATTTTATGTGTAGTGATCGCTTATGAATATTTGATGAATTGAGAGGCCTGCATTCAACATCAATACAAAACATACATATAAAAATATAGTATTAAAAATTGTTTAAACAAGTCTGTTCTAAAGTTGAATACGAGAAATTCAATCCAGTTCAAGATCATTTCTTTGTTAAACTAAGTTTCATTTTTGGTTTAAACTTAGTTTTAATAAATTATTAAGCCAGGCGTTCCATAGTTGGTTTAAAAAATTCATGCTTACCGGGCTTTGGATTATTTGATTTTTTTTATTTAATTGCAGTTGTGAGTCACGTGTTGACATACAAAAATCTATTATATTTTTCAGTCACTACTTGTCCATAAAATGATATTGTGTGGACTATACTGTGCAATAGGTTGATCTAATTATGCGAAAGGCTTATCAAGCTTGGTTTCCCTAAATATATCATGGTGTATGGCAAGAAAAATGCAAAGCCATTTATGTATCAATGAAACCATAGAGCAGCCAATTGCAGCCAATTGACTCCCGTTCGGTCTTAAGCTTCAGCTTGGGCCAATGGTTTTTTTATACACGTAGATGATCTTGATGGTCTTCGCTACACCTGCCTAGGATTTCTCCCTACGGAATAGTTTGCTGTACAGCCTCATGCCTATATACATATTTATCGTTTCAAGATATTCCAAGGGTAGGGACGCCTAGTAGTAACTGCGACAAAAGAAATCATAAAGAATGATGTAAATACTCTAAAAAAATACATATGTACGTTCACAGAGGTGCATGATTCAGTGTACACAAGTATATTTTTACTGTGGATAAATTTTGTATTAGAAATTAATTTTTAAATAAAACTATATAGCGATATAGTTCTAAAGAACATCGCAATATTTATCATATTTATGATGAATATAACTGCATGGTTGGTGGGATGACATCTGGCAACTGTATGGTTCAATTGTTTTATTATTAAGAAAAATTTCAAGTGATACAAAAAGGTAATGACGCCGATGAGTATTGAGCTCTAGTTTTGTTCTTGGCAGCATTCAATGATACTTTGGAGAAATGAAAAGCTTTGCCAAACTTTATTTTTTTATATGTTACTTAAATATAATTGTTTTATTATTAACGTACATTCGTAATACAAATTTTATAGTTTCTCAAATTCGTCTTTGGCCGCAAAATTTACAAGATTATGAGATTTATGAAAAAACCTCTGCATTAAACCACGTTTCCTATATGCAGCTTTAACACATACACATCTGTAGTTGTATTTAAGAAAAATATGGATTCTAGCATTCCTCACAGAGGCAAGTGTTTATGTGTATGTATGTGCAACAGTATCATAAAGAAACCTGCACATGAAATGGAATAAATTAAGAATTAAAAGATGAAAAGTTCTTTTTCTCTACTTTGCACTTTTTCCGTCATACGAGTACATGTTAAATTTCACAGTTTAACGCTCTTTTATGTTCGAAATATTTTTAGTTTCACTGAAATGTTTTTCATTTTGTCTTTGAAACAGCATTTGGTTGTAAGTTTTCCTGCATATAGCAGCAGTTTTTTTTTTTTTTGTAAGAATGTCAACAAAGTACGGGGAGTAGGGAAAAGTAATTTTTATCTTAATGTTGCAGCAATAAGCGTAAGTGGTATATTTTGCACCAAATGTAAAAAAGTTAATGATGATGTTTTTAGAAATGTTTTTTTTTTCTTTTAAGAAAAGTGCTGGCATATGATTGGATAACATGTGTGAAAAGTTACCTCTTTTACAGCCACTGAAAAAAATGAAGGTTAAAAACTTAAACATTTCTACCAAAAGTAATTTATAATTTTTTATATTAAAACACGAGTGTATATGCACTTGAATTAAAAGATAAAATTTTCTTGTTTTTTAAAAAGTATTATAGTTAAATTATTCATAAGAGAATGACTCATCTTGCTCAAATTTTGACAGGATTCAACTGATAAATGCTTCTTGACAGGATCATTGTCCCCCATCAAGGTAAGAAGCAGAAAAAACCGCGGACATATTGATCCGCCCTCCTACAATGTTTTTTTTTAACTTTTGGTCTCTTCTTCAGCGGAAAAAGTATTATTTGATTTACAATAACGAATGGGAAATTTACTTTTTACGTTTAACTTCATTTATTAAGTTTTTTTGTTTTTCTTTGTGAAACATTTATTTTGGCCCTAAAATTTATTTATATATTGATATATTACTGAATTTATAAAACACTTGCGTACTAACTCTTTTATATTGCCATCCATCCTTCCATTTCTTCCACCATCTTTGATTGCCGTTCTGTGCACGTGTTTGATGAATGCAGGCAACATACGCATTAAAATTTGATACACATCAAGCAAAAATCAAAAAGTTTTGACTTTTTGTCCAGCATTATCTGTGTGGCACACACACTTAAAAACGTTCACAAATATTTTGAATGTCACTGGTTTCTAAATTAAACTTTCTACTTTAAGACAATAGCAGTTGAATAATGACAGGCATTTATTTAGAGCTCCTTGAAAGTAAGAACGATTCTGCGCCTTTAGAAGGACCATATTCTGTAGTTTTAGTTGCTTCCAAAAACAGTTTAATGTATTGTAATGGCAATAGATATTTAATATCCTTAATTGAGGACAACTATAAAACTTTCTCAAATACTAATAAGGACAACAATGCAATGTGCATTGTTTCATAGAAAAACAATGAAAGAAAATTCCATGCGATGTTAAACAAATTAAGTTCGTTCAATTTGTAGCTTAAAAACCGATGTAAAAACATGACCCATTTTTATGGTACGCTAATTTGGCCGTCTTAACAGTTCGTTAAGAAGGATTTTATTTAAAATTTTTATGTGGAAATAATGTGATTATTTGGCGCAGATAAAATAACTGCTGAAAACTTTTAAGCTTTTAAGAGAAAATATTTTTACTTTTCTTTAGACAGCTGAATATATTAAACGTTACACATACATACTTATAGTTTTTTTTCATATCTGGGCCAATAATATTATGCAACTTCCTCCATAATTTGTTATAAAATTTCAAATTTTTGATATTTTAGAGGGTTCTAATTAGCAGTGAAATATATTAGAGTTTGCTGTTTAACTCTATTTAGAAAGAGTCTCTTTGAGAAACCAGGAACTCTGTTTTAGAGATATCATTATTAGCCAAGTTTCGTTAAATATACAAAACAATTAAGAGTTAAAACCAACTAGTTTTCTTTAACCTCTTCTGATTTTAAACAAATTTGGCATGAATAATGTTTCCGGTGTAGCAAGTTCTACTACAAGATTTTGGTTCGAAATTTTAAAATTTTATATAAGAAAACTCAACAAAAAATCACTCAATAAAATTTACTAATTTATCTAGGGATGTGCCCTAGGGGTCAATACTTGGACCACTAATTTTCTAAATGATTGGCCTCAACAACTTTCCCATTGCAAAATTCATATGTACGCAGACATCGTGCAGCTGTACTTCAACAGTTCAGTCATTTCTATTTGACTTAATGACGATCTGAATAAAATATATTGCTGGGCAACAGCAATATCAATTGTATTGAAAATATTGATGTTTTATTAAATGTTGTCAAAAACCTTGGAGTAATCATTAATAGCAGTCTTAACTGAGTCTTACCTGGACCAAATATTAACACACTCGTTGGTCAGACTTTTTAATCTACGGATCTGAACTTTTCGCAAGTTGTGACTCTATAAGTAAAAGAAAGCTAAACGTTTTATGTAATAATATTATCAGATATGTTAACATATTGAATAGATATGATCATCTTTCCTTATTTTCCTCGAGTTTCATTCAACAACCTTCTTAATATACGTGTGCTTTTATTTTTACATACATTTATTTATTCTGAAATTTAAAAAAAAAACTCTGAAATATCTTATTGATAAAATCAGGTTTTCCAGATCAGTTAAGGGAAAAAAGATTATGATTCCCTTTCACCGCTTTCTTGTTTTTGAGTGGTAGTTCTTCATACATGCGGCGCGCCTCTGGAATATTCTTCCTCATTATTTAATTATTTTTCACAATAGGAAATTATAAAGATTATATATTTGCCGTCTCAGCTTAACTTTTCAATACCATTTTCCTGTACTTTAAATATAACAATTGTTGTTGTACAGGACTTGAACATACAAATAAATAGTTGGCTGGTGAAGAAATCAAATTATCACCAAAAAAGCATAAAAACTGAATTCTGAGTGGTTCTTATCGAATCCGCCTACGACTTTAACATTTAATACTTTATAAATGAAATATTTCGCAATGAAATATTTTCCTTTAATCTAGTGTAAACTGTCGATGTTGAAAATCGGCGACCGCCACAAGGCTGTGTGTTTTCTTTATATTGAGCATCATCAACCAACTTTTTTTTGCCTCACAAGGAAAGTAATATAGACTGCAAAAGAGGTGAAGAGCTAGGAGGTGTGTGTGTATGTATGTACGGCTGAGCCGATTTAAACGAAATTTTCAGGAAACCTTCAGAATACTCGGGCGGGTGACACTGTGAAGTCTTATTTTTGATTTTCGGTCTGTGAGCGGAGGGGCGTGGCAAAATCCAATAATTCATAAAATGAGAACGGCTGGGCCGATTTCTGTAAAACTTTTTGTCAGTTGTTCGTATTTTCGAGGAGAAGGTTTTTATGGAAGAAAATTTTGGAAAATCCCTCCGGAAAAGTCGGAAAATTGGAAAAATCGAAAATCGAGTTTTTGTATGAAATTTTGTTTGAAATTATTCCTTAATGGCTTTTCAAATGAAAAAATAGAAAGTTTGTCTGAAGGCTTAAAATTGGGGCGAGGCGAAGTTCGCCTGGTCCGGTAGTTACATATAATTTTATTTACTAATTTCGTAAAAGTCAGATTTCACGGCCGATTTTTTCCGTAAATCAAATTGTTGAAGTTCTTAAAAAAATACATGTTGATAAGGAGTTCCTGCTTCTTAGTTTAAGGTTGGTATAGTTTAACAGGCAGCTTCCGCTCACTTTTGTCTATAATTTGGTGCCTTTGCAATACTTTTGATAGAGAATAAAAAATTTGAAACAGCGCACAGTGTGACGGATGACCAATCTAGGAGGACATTCTACAAAAATCCAATGTAACTGGATTCCAAAAATTTTTCTTAGAGGAATGCAGAACTAATGCACTACTACGGAAATGTATTCAAAAGAGAATAAAAAAGTACCGTTAGGTTATAGTTACAGCACAAACTTGATATTTATGCACACGAGGTAATATGAGTTTTGTTATTGATAGTTTATAGTAAACTTTCAGTGCGTGCAGTTCTGTTAAAAGTGAAAATATTTTTACACAATTTTGCCATATTGTTGAGGAAGCCATTCCAAACAAAAATTAAATAAAGTTTATTCAGAAAGTGTTTCACCACAACAATATATTACGGTGCAAAATATTGCCTTACAATTTGTAGCCATAAGTGATCTAATTCACATTCTTTGGGGAAAATCTAACTTATATTGCAAAATATTCTAAAAAAGTAAACTGTAGAAGATAGTGCGGTTTGTGTGGAATCAGTTCACGTTTACAAAAGTTGCCCGTTTTTGCCCGATTTAGAAAAAATATATTTTTGCTAAAATGGTATGTGCATTGGGAGTAGACGTTCTTTTTAAAACATGGTTGGAGAGCAAGAAAAAGTGTGATGTCTTTATTGTTTCATGGATATGAAATAATAAAATCAAGCATATTACCCATAGGCCAATTGTCCGAAGAAGCACAGGAAAGTAGAAATAAGGACAACAGGCGATTTCGGGAAATGTTTACACGAAAAACATCAAGAGTAGATACAAATACTGACTTAATAAATAGATTACTCATAACATCTGATCCATATATATGTAGCTTGCGCAACATCCCAAAAACAAAACGTGGTATTCTCAGTAATGAGACAAAACTTCTGTTGCTTGCTCCAGCTCCTAATAATCATACATATGACAGCGAATCCGAATTACCATCATACATGGCTTCAGACTAAAATTAAAACTTTTGTCAATTTTGTTTTCTCTATTCTTTTCACAAATAAAAACCGAAACTTACCGCTATTTAGCAGGTAATAGTACTAATTAGCTGTGTTTTATTGGCTGAAGGTTATTTTTTATTGTTAAGAAACAACCTTTTTATACAATAGTCGTATCTAGGGACCAATAAAACACGGCTATTATATAACTTTTTTTTTTTTTTTTGCTATACCATTCACAGTCATATGATAACCAATTTTGCCAATTTTCATAGATTTTTATCACAGCGTTTGAGATATAGTTGAATAGTCCCTCTAGATTGGTCATCCGTCACACTGTGCAGCGTAAAGAAGACAGAATGCAAAAACACCTAGAGCCTAGAACAAGAATCGAACCTGCAAGCCTCTGACTGCTAGTCCGCTATACTGTCCAGGGACTTGCAACAATACCAGAATTATCAACAAAAAGCATAAACTTTAATATCAGGGTGTATCATTAGAAATCAACTATGCCAGGTACATGACTCATACCGAATTTTATCAACATCAGAAGTAATAAGATGCACAATTTTCTTTTTTTGTTGATTATAAATGTATTTAGATTATATTAGTGCTTGATTTTATTTCATTCATTCAAATACTTGTTTCTACACTTTCGAAATAGAAAAACCGAAACGCCAAAAGTATTTTTTCTCATATTTTTTTACATTTCTAACTAAAATTTTAATTTTCTTAGTCACACTTTAAATAAATTATTCCGAAATAATGAAAGGTTATTTAGCTAAAGAGGTCATTGAATTCGAATTTGCTTTACAAAAAAAGGGGATATATGGAATGTGTGCACATACTTTTAAGCATACAAACAAGCGATCCAGTATCATTATTTGAATATACTTTCAATGTCTATTTGTAGCAAAAGGATATATACGAGGTTGATATGAACTGGGATATATAATAAAATGTTTCTATATGAGTATTTTGGAAAAATATTCATATCTTTGTTGTGATTTCCAAAAAATATTATGAATAATTTGATAGAAAAATTAGTTTTATTGGATCAGCACTCAACGGAAATCCCCTACTCGGTCAGTGTAATGTGCAAGAATTATTTTCAATGGGAAAAATATTTAGAAAGTAGTGATTGTGGACATTTGATTTCAAATTTTTCACGCTGAAAGTGAGATTAAAAACATACACACATATATGAAGTGTTCGGCCAAACAACGTATTTGATCTGCACAGCGGATGTGTTCCGAATATAACATGAGTCGCTTGTAAATAGGTGCAGGATTCAAGGACCAAGTTCCTTTATTTTATTAGAACACATTCAATTATGGTAACGTTAAATCGATGAAACATATCCAACGTTGCATCACTGCTCGAGGGAATCACTAGAGTTGGCTACACTACTGTCACAGATACGTTTTTTCGTTCTCTCCTGTACGTGGTTCAGTAGCTTTGAAATAGACTTTGAAGCACTGCCCCATACATGAGAGTTGTGTATAAGGAAATGAGAATGTGTGAATTATCTCTTGCACCCTCTTGAGAATCCAAGCCACTTGAGTGCGTCTTTAGCGACAAGAAAATTTTGCTTCATTCATTGGACATCACATTGGATTTTCTTGCCAAGAATATCGAAAGATTGTGATTCCTTAATATTTATATAAGACTCAGTTAGGGATGGAGCAACATGTTCGGTCATACGTTTATGCGAAGGCATACAGGCTTTGGTCTTACGAGCATTAATATCAACCCTTTTTGCACGACCTTACCCAGGAATTGTTGTAAGATGTTGACTAAATTTGTCAATCGTATTCTGCCTCGTATCACTAATCTCCCACAGGCATGCGCCACTGTCAAAATGAATATGAATGGGAAATGCTGCTGTCATTGTAAAATTGTAGACAGGATTGGAGGTTTGACATAGAAGGTCACTAAGAAAGATAAGAAATAGGGTAGGAAAAGGAATACGACTTAAAGCAAGTTTTTATTATTCTCTGATATTTATTTCAGCGTGAATGATAATTTATTAAAAAAATGATATATGAGAGGAACGCAAGACATATTTTGCCCAGATTGAAGTCTATATTTTACGACTTTTTTAACTTCCCCATTACATAGTTTAGCTTAAATTATTTTTTTTTAAAGGATACAAGGAATATGGGAATTTGTGAGCGGATTATTCTTAAAACGCAAAGTTGATGATGCGAACTATCCTACAATTTTTTTAAGCCCTGCTTATATTTTCTCAATTTTGGTTCGACCTCAAACCATTAAATTTTTTTCTAGACCAAAACTACTTAGAAATAAAAAATCTGTCAAGTCGGGAAGGCTGAATGTATGGATCACTTCTAGTTGTTTATTACAAAAGCTCAAACACAGATAACCACATGTGATTTATAGACATAAATAGACACCCATATTTTGTTTAAGCGAAATGTTGCATTAATCCTTGTGCAACCAAATATAAAGAATCACTCACAAACGTTATCATACATGAATATCCAACATAATCTCATAAGGGATCTTCTTATTAGGGAGAAGTCTCTGCCATAATAAGAGAAATTTCAAATAAGTCATGAAATTAAAGGGCAGCTGGGAATTCATATCGTTTTTAAGGACTCTAAGATGAGGGTGTCATCGTAAGAAGTTCTCTTACTTAGTGCTTGTTCGCTCAATTGAAAGTTATCTTCAGCATATTAGGAAAATTAGAATAATATTTATCAAATTTGTTATTTGAGATATTCTCCAAAATAACTATTTAATATTTTATTGTTTGTTGTTGGCTTAGCTAAGTATATGCCTTCATTTCATTGGTGATTAATTGTATAAAGGCGTAAAAAGGAAAACAAAAGGATGCAAGTCAATTATAATTGTTTGTTGTGTTGTGATTGTACAAAAGCTTTCTAAAGCTATTTATATTTTTGTGTTTTTGTTGATTACAAATAGAAAAATATGATTGAGTTGTTTTTGAATTGTCATATAGTATTTGGATATGTATTTGCATAAGTATACGAGCTTTGAATGCTTTCAATCATGATTTGTCTAAAAGGGTACTGATGATTTGGTTAGCGCCAATGAAATGCAGGCATATACCTAGCTAAGCCAACAACAAACAATAAAATATGAAAATTAGAATATATATGCTTTTTGTATGATTTATCTTCTTATCTATTTAAATCCCGTAAAAGATAAATTAAAATTTTATTGCAGTCCGATGGGAAATTCACCATTGAAAATTTAATTACGTTTGGATAGGGCACAAGGGTGAATTGGCTAAAAAAAATTATTATATGTAGTTGTTTTCTTAGATATAATCTAGATTGTAAGTTAAAAAATATAATATTTTAATGTCAATCAAAAGAAACGAAGAAGAAAGAAAAACTTGTCAGGTTTTTATAACCAGGTTTGGCCTCATTACTTTCTAAGAAGTCCGCAAAGTTCACTATATGATAACACATATATAGAACCCATATCTGAATCATTCCACAATGATGATTTCCATTTTTTTCTATGGCAAAGTCCCTTGTATACCATTTCCATATGAAATATACGATCGTTATTATAGTGCCTTCGCAGAGAAAAAAAATCCAGGAATCTACTTTACAGCTTTAAGCGGATATCTTCGATCTTCGAGTTTAGAAAGTCGCATTTAAATTGGTCTAGTGAACTGAAATTTCATGAGCTTAAAAACCAAAAGACAAAACACTTCTATGCTGCTGCCATTTACATTCCTGTATATAAAAAGCGGATTTCATTTCTCTGCATACTAACGCCGGCCAACCTGATATTCCTGTGAGTTGTAGATCCAAGAGTTAAAAATTTCATAAGGTTTAATTAAATTTTGCAATTGGATACTCTCTACGCTAATGTTTACTACATCAAAGCGCTCCCTTTCATCGGTAATGTTAGCAGAATCGTCAGCGAAGTAAAACAATTTAACTACGTTCATTGGCACATACAGCGTCTAGTTACCATCAGAGGCGCTGCAACTCTGCTTTAAAAAAAATATAATAAACAACGCGGGATAGTTGAGTTGTAAAACAGAAACTCAGCTCTCTCTCTCTCTCTCTCTGTCTTCTAATTTCACCGTCTGTATCCTCTGCCCTATCCCTTTCACAAAAGAAGTAACACCTTAAGTAAGCCATTAATTGCCTGAGTGGAACTTCCTTAAGAAAAAATTCCGAGAAATGCCAAGCCTGTTAATTTTGATGCCATTAATCACTGGCGAGAATCTGTGACTAACAAAAATCATACACAAAAAAAGCACGTACACTCAAGAGAAAAATCAAGAAATTTGTACTGGAGTCAAGCCAAAGCGGTACTAAAGATACGGTAAGTATGGATTTTTTAACCATGTACGCAGTGGTTGATTCCCAAATAGATTCGCGATTAATATTAGGGAAAAACAAAAGGCTACTATGACTGTCTTTGCACCAAGCGTTTTGGCATGGAATTTGATTCAACTTTGTTTGAAACTTTATCAATTTGTTGATAAAAGATAAAATGAGACAGTTGGTATAAAAAAATATCGCGTGAAACTTTATGTAATGCCGGTCTTACTACTCCCTTCGCTTCAATTTCCCACCGATCGATCGGATCATTGAAAATAAAAAGTTGCATGCAAGAAATTTCAAGCAAAAAATTCGTAGTGTAAATCTTGAAGACTGTAATGACATAAAATCTATCTGATACCATGTGCGATGATATTTTTTTTCAATCCTAGAATTTTAACATTTTTGATGCTAAAATTTTTGTATGCCTTCTTTGATACATTTAAAATAAAATTTAAGGTTTTTATTTGCTCATTACGTTTTCACAAGCATAACCCTCTACTACCTCAGCCACAATAATTTACGAACAGCACAAGTCTGACAAGTCAATATATAATAAAAATAATTGAGAACGTTTGCGCTTGATTAAAAAAGTAAACGATAAATTTAAAGTTAGTGATACTAAAATTGAAAACTGAAATCTAGAGGTTCTTTCTTTCTGTGTAGCAAATCAAATTTCATAATCTTTATAGCAAAATTGCGTTAACTGTTGAATATATGATTTGTATTTGTGTATCACGCAAGGACTCTAAGCGATATGTTGTTCTGGTTATTTCCAACATTTCCGAAATTCGTAAAGTTTCACTCACAGTTGAGCAGATTCACATTTCATATCAATGGAGGGAGTAGAAAACAGGACTTGTATTAGACTAGATTTTGGTGAGTCCCAAATATAATTACGTTGAATCTGTGCTCACAACGGAAATAAATTTAAGGGTTAAAAATAAGTGCTTTAAAGAAGTCATGCTGGGTTCTCAAGCTTAACAAAGATGAATTTCTCGATAAGATGTTGTTACTTCACAGAAATTAGTGCAGCAACTTAACGGCTGCAATGTGGGTTAGCTATATTTATAACAACTTAATTTATTACTTTGTGTAAAGGAGTTCAGATATCGCCATCTCCTCAGCACGCGGTTTTTACATGATCCCATCTGGACCTCTATAAAAACTGCTGTCTGTGCAGAGAAGTTGCAACTGGCGTGCTATAAGGGAGTATACTCATTAAGTTACATCCACTGGTAGAGACCACCGTGAGTAGAGGCCAGAAGACATATACTCACTTGAGTCTTGAATTTATTTGAAAATGTGATTCAATGTAACATCATTTGTTTTCAGGATAAAGCTTTATTATTTAGACGTGTTGTGCAATATCCCAACTTGTCATGCTAATGAGCTAAAAAGAAAACAAAATTGTGGGTGAACGCCAAGATAAAGATGCTCAGTTTGGAATATCCTTTTGTAATCAAATTGAAGTATTTCACAATCAAGGATAATTGCAAGCATGGTTGCTTCACAGACCTTCATAGTTGTCTTCCAAACTTATTAAAGTGTGTACAAGAGAACGTAGTTAAAATATCAAAGTATGTATGTGCAAGTTAGCTGCCGGGCTATACCTGCCTTCCTGTGTGAATTATTGATTGCCTGTCATTGATGCCTTAGTTGCTCGCTTAGTTGGACAGTTTGCTTTAACATTATTTGCCAATCTTGTATTAAACTGAATATGTTCATAGATTTTTTGGTCATGTCCTTTAGTTGAATTATTTTAAGGATTTTTCTGTCACTAAAAGCATAAAACTGACATGAGTATGAGCCCCATGAAAGACGAAGCTTAAATCCTACTAAAATTATAGCTGTGAGCGTTTGAATGTTTGCCATTCAGTCACGTATAATTGATTGAACGAATTTGAATATAAATTGGCACTTAAATAATAGTTTGCTGCTTAGAATACTTTTTATCACCATAAAAGATGTGGCTTAACCATTTCCTTCTTATTAAAGGAATATTTTTCGGACTCGAATAAAAAAAAGTTGTTAAAAATTCGGTCACTGGTGTACATCGGTAGATTAAACGCATGCGTGGCTGAAGGTGACCCGACTGTGGTCAATGGCTTGACCTTAAGCACGACATGTGTGTTTACCTTCTCTAACAAAGGGATGCCTTCGTAGACTAGTAGCTAGTGTACTAGATTAGTAGTCTGAAGGTCGCAGGTTCGATTCCTGTCAAAGACTCCAAGTGCTTCTGCAGACAAGCCAAGTATTTTCATAGTTTATGTTTATTAACGTTGTTTAAAAAAATTCGAAGAGGGTCCACTAGAAACAATTATAAGTGACAAAATTTATGATTTTCTTTCACTCAAAGACGACAGAGGATAAGCTTGCTCCGCATGTTCTTCCCACCTTGTAAAACAATGTTAAGAAGAACTAGGTCCCCAAATTCCATTAACAAAAATATGTTAAATGTGCAAGTCGGCAAATCAAAAATACATACGTATCAATAGATAAGGTGATAAAAAATGTACAGTACAACTTTCTGTATGGAATTTTTCAACAAAAGCATTAAAAGTTGGTGTGGCAATCATATTAATGAGTAATTATGACCCCTTAAATGAATATATATAGAACAACTCGAAAGGAATATCACACAGACTACTTTAATCAAATGAGCGGCTAATAGAGAGAACTTTTTAGCCCCAAATTAATTCAAATTATCCTTAAGAGTTTACCATTTACTATTGGCAGTTTCCAATTCCAGTTGGCATCTACGAACCCGATTCCCAGTGTGCAAAAAAAATTTTCTATGCATTGAAAAGACTAATAATCACTTTTTGTAACTTCTTAGGAGGTCTAGTTCGCAGGTTTTTGTTTAGATGTATGACATACTGCAACAAATTTATGGTATTTGATTTGAAAAAAATATACATAATTCCTTTAAATCTCTCATGAAAACATTATTTGTTTTCAATTTACATTCACATCAACTCAAAGAAATTGAAACTACCGGAAAATTTTCTAGAGCCAAATGTCCCTTTGAGATCTTGCTTATCACATGCCCAACTTTATGTCGACTGCTCAACAGTATCGAGCGTTGCTTATAGAAATATATTAAGGGGAACGTAATGGCTCCAAAACGGCTGGGCCGATTTTGACGAAATTTTCAGGAAACCTTCAGAATACTCGGGCGGGTGACACTGTGAAGTCTTATTTTTCGGTCTGTGAGCGGAGGGGCGTGGCAAAATCCAATAATTCATAAAATGAGAACGGCTGGGCCGATTTCTGTAAAACTTTTTGTCAGTTGTTCGTATTTTCGAGGAGAAGGTTTTTATGGAAGAAAAACCCTCCGGAAAAGTCGGAAAAATCGAAAATCGAGTTTTTGTATGAAATTTTGTTTGAAATTATTCCTTAATGGCTTTTCAAATTAAAAAATAAAAAGTTTGTCTGAAGGCTTAAAATTGGGGCGAGGCGAAGTTCGCCTGGTCCGCTAGTATTTTATATTTTCCATGGACTTTCTGTGTTTAATAGACTTCAACAAAAGGTTTTTTTGCATGTACAACAATGTTTTGTCATTTGTGGGCGTTTTTGAAAAATCCATTTTTATATATGGGACCATGGGGAATTCCCACACAAAAAGAAATTTAATAATATTGTACCAGTTACGATAGTGTAATTGCTCAATGTTGATCTGAGCCTTTGCGATCAATTTACGCAACCTTAAAAAAACTGAGGGTATAGGAACAAAGGGAAAGGACCTTCGATACTGACTTCACAAAACCGACTTCTTCAAAATGGTTGAAATATAAATATATTATATTTGGCCGTCGAGTTGAGTTCATAGTTTTAATCGTCTAGGCATCGGCTTCAAGGATCTTAGTAGGTACCGCATATAATTACAATATTATATTTATTTAGAATTTTTATACGTTATATTCAAGTCTTTTGAAATTTTCGCTTAAAGTTTTATCACTTTATTATTTGCGTAGTATTCAAATATGCTTTAAGATAAAAATATTTAATTTATATTAAAATAACTTTCAAGTCATAATGCTGCAAGCTTGAAGCGATTTGAAAATGTAATCAATTGATTAAATTGCTTGCAAAGAATATTTTCAGTCTTTAATTTCCCTTGAAACATAATTGCTTAAGCAAAAAAAAAAAAAGAGTATAAATTCTTATTATTAACGCTCTCGGTATTAACTTTTTGTCGTATGAAAAATTCAATTTGATTTGTATTTTATTTGCATATAAATCAAGAAAATTTTATAAACCCAAATAGAGCATCGCACCATACCTCTAGCAAGCCAACACTTTTCAATTTTAATCTCCACTTTAACTTTTCAAAGCACTTGAACAAATTATTCATGGTTTTTCGTTGGATAATATTTTTCAAAGGAACAGCCCAAAACCAATTTTTTGTGAAGTTTTTTTTCCCCATAATATTTAAATACAAGTAGAAATTTTTTGCTACGTTTAGCTTCAATAAATTTTTATATATTTTTAGTTTTAGAGAAAATGGCCAGTGTTTTTTTCCGTTTCCTTGTTTGATAAACTGTGTTTTAGTTTTGGCTCTTAAATTTCATATAAAAGCAAATTATGAGAATAAATTGCAATTTGTAAACTATGTAAATAACATTTTGTAAAATGGTGTTTAGTTTGAAATAAAAACTGCCTAGAACAACAATAAGTTGTGCAAACTAAAGCCAAAAATATGCAAATTTCCTTTCGAGAGAAGGAAATCGTTTATTATTTCTTACACTTCAAAACTATTTGATGACTCTATTTTACCAAATTTGAGGTAAAAATTTAGCAAAACAATACCCTAACAGGATCAGGCTTGATTGCGTTATTGCGTGGGAGTTATTAATATTGGCCAACAGATATAAAGGGTGATCCAACCAATCATAATTCACGATGTTATTAACGTCAATTGTTTTGCCCTACTTAAATTGGCATTTCTTTGTCTTAATCTTTGACAAATTTAACCGTGCAGAGGTACACAGTTGAGCAGCGTTTTCAGATTCTTGAAGCCTTTTACGAACATGGGCATTGAAATCAAAATGCATTTTGTGCACTTCGTGATTTTTTTAGTCGGTATAATCGACCAAATGTGTCCACAGTCAGGAGAGCTGTCAAACTCGACTCGTCGTCGTGCCCAACATTTGAACATCTCACGAACATCACTGATGATGAAAAAGATTTAAATTTACACGCTTACAAGGTTCAATTGACCCAAGAGATGAACCCTAATGACCATTTCAAGCGTCCTCAATACGCCGAATGGTTGGTTGAACAGACAGAAGTTAATGGTGACTTTACAACAAAAATCGTATTCAGCGACGAGGCACACTTTCATCTCAGTGGATTCGTTAACAAGCAGAATTGCCGCATTTATGCAAATAAGAATCCACGAGTGATTGTTGTAAATTCGCTGCATCCACAAAGAGTGACTGTTTGGTACGGCTTATGGGATGGCAGCGTCTTCTTCGAAAATGTGTTCTTGCAAGCAGTTACTGTGAACGGCTTTCCTTATCCCGAGATGATAAGGAACTTCTTGTAGTCAGAAGTTAAGGATATGGACCTGGACGATATGTGGTTCCAACAGGATATTGCCACTTGCCACACAGTCAACGAAACAATGGGTCTTTTGGGCGAGGAATTGACATCGTGCGTTGTGGTTGAAAATTTCATAAAATGTCTCCTAATTTTTAAAGATCTAATTGTTGTTGCGACTATGTCTCTGCTACTTCGCCGAATTATCGAATATACAACAGTAGTTTCAGTATATTTTATATCAACGATTGTACTCCAGAGCTGGGGCTTATTGAAATAAGCCAGTAGAAAGAAACTTCTAAGCAAGTTAATAAAATCCAAAACTTGTGATCCTGAAGTAGTAAAAATTCATAAATTTCCAATAATTTTAAAACGAATTGTCACTGGAAAATTTTATTCTTTTCAAGTTCTGTCCTTTGGATCTGAAATCAAGAGGTTGGGTTTTTTAGATCTGAAATCATGTTTAAGATGTTATGAAGAAACGTTTTGTTTTTCAATGCCTCAAATGCTATTCGCACTAAAGTATAAGAAAAAGAATCCTTTTGCACATTTAATTTTTATTCACATGATCAAATTTTATATTGATATTTTTGTCCTTTGGATTTTAACTTGAATTCGGGAACATTATTTCAACTTCATTAAAGGGCACGGTAATGAGGCAGGCCAAGTTAAGGCCTATGCAAACGGGGTGTGTATTACCCGAATACATACTCAATGTTTTTACTCCCCTCATAACTTTGCTTCAGAAAGTTTTACAATAAAGGCTTTCCGAGATACGAAGGCAAATAACTGCATATTTTAGAATATTTTCACTGACTCCTTGACTCATTTATCATTATTGTGAAGCACTTTTGTAGGGTGAGTTTTTTAAGAGCATTAGGATTAAAAAAAAGAAACACACCTTAAATTTAGAGAAATGTATGAATCTTAGAACAATCTTATAGAACGATCTATATAATTCAAGGTTTAAAGATGATTTCATGCAATTTTTGACTGCGGGTGCAATCTTGGCATACTCTCTCTAACATATCGGCCGATATCTCTCGAATAAATTCTTCATATTGGCTTCCAGTGTGTCAACCGTAGCGGGCTTGTCCCTATAGGTAGGACCTTTTACATACACGATCTACGCGGCTAATTGACTGGTCCCAAACTGTTCGCCTCTCAATTGGTCCATTATTTCGCTCGCTGTATGGCATGTGGCCATAATTTGTAATCATCGCATGGGAGCGCTGGCCATTCGCACTAACGATAATTCACGGTCATCAACAACACTGGGCTTTAGTTTTACTCAATCGTGTTTTGGTGTGACACCCAACATGAGGAATTGCTTTTTGCCTTCGTCATCAGTACCTTTAGTTGACGTAGTGTGTAAACTGTTATAAGTCCAATTGTGTCAGAGATGTCAGCAGTAGGATGGTAGAAAATTATTCCAAAATTTAAGCCAATCCCGTCAGAAGAAAAACGCAGGCCCCAAGAAATATTTCATTAAAAAAAATATTTATTTTATAGTTTCGTTAGGTATGATTTTAGCCTCATATGGATATTTTGCAATACAAGCCTGTTATAGAAATATGTATTTTTAAATGGAGTCTCTATTTGTGAACAATTAGATCATATTATTTGTCCATCATAAATTATGCATCCCTCAAAAAATGTCGAATGTAAAATATTAAATTTAATATCAAGTGAAATAAAATAAAAAAAGACAAGCTTAAGCTTAATATGTTTTATTAAAATAGTATCCAATAAAATATTTTTTATTTCTTATTCTGTTATCATGAAAATGATTTCTAAGACCTGCCCAAGTATAAAATATATCCATCAATAAATATCAATGAAATGCAAACATGAATGAAATTGACAATTATGTGACTGGAATAATGAAACTTATGAAATTTTGATGATGAGAATTTATGTTATTGCTTCATATACATACACATACTTATATACTGTCATTACAACAACAACAACAACTACAAAGAGAAAAATATGCGTATAAGCTTAAAAAAGAAATAAAGTAGACGACATTTTATATTTAAAAACAAGAGATCCATATTTGTCTACGATAAATATTATCAATCGCACATCAACATGAGGCAGTTACCATAAGAATTTATCTTTCGATACTTGGTTTCTATAATTATACCATTTAGTTGGGATATAAGAAAATGGAAAATATTTGTAGATGCTTTTGATTTAAGCGAGATTACAGCTCAAACCAATTCATTAAATGATTTCGGCACTTTGATAGTTGTTCTTTGAATCGGAAACAGAAAATAGGAAACATGACAAAAACCAAATAGATGTATTCCAATTTTGCATTAGAATTTATCTCAAAATCAGAGATTTTATCGAATGTAAGCGCTACGATTGAAATCAGCCTGAACGGCCTGATCTCTGGTCAGCGGCATTAAATAAAATGGGGCTGCATGTTGGCTGGACCGTTGCTGTTGTAGGAGGGCAGACAGCTTCAGCCATCCGACAAGCATGGTTTTGCAGCCTGTATATAATTTTCTGCAGTTTAAATTAGATGTGCCAGATCCGCTCCCCTGTGCGCCTCAGGGGCTTGTAGTGGTTAGGAAATGATCCTAACCACTACAATGTTGGTTCCATAGAACCAACAATGTCGGATAATAATGCTTGTATTCACCTAGTGTTAATAGCATCGTGGACTTGGACAGGTGGTTAATGACAGGTACACACGCATATCTCAGACACATCTGTATCCTTAAAAAATTCATATTGATTTATTTAAGTTTTCGTAAGTTACCTTCGAAGTCCTTCTAAAATAATTGTCTATTCTTTGAAAGAAACAGAAAACAAAACATAAAATACAATTTTTTTCATATTAAAAAACTTTTTATTATAACTGTCTCATTAAGGATTTCATAAGGACGGGCAATTAAAAGTACATAAATTGATTTCGTTTAAAGTTGGGTACGCCTGGAGGTTCTCTTTTTGAAACAGAAATTTTTTAGTTTTCAACACTCAACACTCATTGATACTTATAAGGTTTCGTTATTCAGCTAGAAAATATTTTTAATGATGAAAAGTTTCTTGCCATCTTGCCATGTATTTCTCTTTGTTGCAAATTACTTTAATAAAGTTTATTTGTTTTAATGATAAGCGATAACTTGATAGCTTTTACCTATAAAACTTTGCTTTATTTTCAAGGTAATGGCAGAGGAGTTTTTTCCCTCTAGTGATTTATGAATTAAACTGAATTGAATTTATTATTGAGATGAATGTAACAAATTATTTGAAAAATAAGTCTATTCATAAGTTTAACTATATTATGAATGATTTATGGTAAATCTGTGACTGGGGAATAGTCATTTTTAAAATAAATGTATGAAATAAAAAAGCTTTTATAATAAAAAATCAACTCTATTCATATTTTATGAAAATTCTTTTAAAGCAACTTGATGTAGTAAAATATTAATTTTTTAAAGATTTTTGAAAAAAAGTAAAATCATTTTTATTACAATCATAATTTGGCTTATAAAAAATTAAAGATCTCAATATATACGGAATTCAGATTTTTTTATAGTACTAACAATTCTCTACTCTCTAATAATTTTCTTTGAATAAGAAAGTCTACAATACACTTTTAAGCGAAATTAATTCCAAGTTCATTAGCTTATAGTTCATTAGTTCAAGAACTGTGAAGATGTTTTTGACAGTTGATTTCCACTAGAAATCCGATACAGAAATTGTTTCAGGCTGCTTAGTTAAGATAGAAGCACTTCAAGTCCTTGACTTTTTGAATGAAACACAGGATCTCAGATAAAAAAATAGTTTTTTAACAGAGTATCCTTTGACCTCTATACACCTTGCCCAATGTTTCCCTAATATTTTTATCTCTTCCAAACAATAAGATTTGTAGAGGTCTTCGAAATAAATATAAAATAGGGCGTATAAATTAGCAATTGATAAGAATTTCGACATGAAAACTATAGATGTGTGCACCTTTGAATTGTCCTGGTGGAAAAGAACTTTTTCTTGGCCAAATTTAGTCGTTTTTCCTTCAAATCCTTACTAAATCGATCCAATAATTTAACTTAGTAGTCAATGGGAATTATAGCATGTGCATCCAAAAATAATTTTTGCCATAAATTTATTGGCTGATAAACCCACATTGGCATTATTTAGCGCCGATTCACCCCGATAACCCCGATAACCTACTGTTGTTGGGTCTCTGGTGTATGATAATGGATATACCTTTCATCCATGGTTACGAAACGGAGCAGAAACTCGTTCATTTCAGTGTTGAACAACGCAAAACACTCCTGTAAAATTTTTACACGGTTTCATTTCCGGTCGATTGTGAGCAAATGCGGCAGCCATCTTGCGGAAAGCTTTCTCATACCCAAGTAATCAATCAAAATTAAAACTACTGAAACATGTGATATGCCTTCCGTGTGATGTCCTCCACAATCTCCATATCGTGAATTTTTTAATTGTTTCGGGACGTCAATTGGGGGTCCAGAACACTCGGTATCTTCCATGCATGAACGACCACAATTAAATTCAGTAGATCCTAATTTGGTGAATAATCATCAAAAAAGAAAACTTCTTGAAAAAACTGAAATAGCTAAAAATTATTAAAATTTCCCCTTCCTTCATACTACGAGTAACTAATACTGGTAATAATATATTTTTACTGGTTGCAGTCGACCGCACATGCGTCAATGCCATTCGAGAGCTGTAATGTCTCACAAGGGTTAATGATTCGTCAAGGTTATTCGATTATAAACTTCATTTTGACACACAAAACCAATAACAACTGATATTGATGTTGGTAGACGTTAAAAAAAGTCAGGATCGGCCACGTGAATTTTTAAATATGAAGGTACTTCCTAAAGAAGTCTCTTGTGGCTCAGTTGAGAAATATAAGAGTTTTTTTTTTGTATAAACTCAGTAATTTCAGAAAGACGTACTAAATATAGATTGATTCAAAAGGATCTCGTTGCAGGATTTGATTCCAAGGACCATTAATAATTTGATTTTTTTTAACTGCACCAGCACTGAGGGAATCTATGACCCGTACTGATGGAATGCATTGTGCTGGAACTAAGAAAAAAGGTTGTGGAGAAGAAGACAAAGGGAGTAGTATCTGTGAGTACTTACATTACAGTTTTCCACACTGATGGTGGAGAAAAGAACTATTCCACATATAATACGGCTCTAATGAATCAATAAGTTGACTGCTGTCGCCGATCAGCTTCTTCTCCTTCTCCATACATGAGGGTTCTATTACATTTTGGAACGGATGTATATGATATAAATAAATCAGGAGATCCGATGGAGTAAAGTATTTGTTATACCGTCTTAAAAATGCATGCCACTTGAATGCTTATTTAGCGATGGGGAAAATATCGAACATTACACTCGATTTTTCGTAGCAAGAACATCAAGAGCTTTTGAAGTTTTGACAACTTGTGGCACCCATAATCAAAGATTGAGCAGCACCTTCGAACATACGCTTATACGTTTTGAAATAGTTGAAGCATTAACTACAAAGCAAATTATGACTGAGAACATGAGTTCGATCCCCATGCAGGACGAGTCATCAACATCTTAATTTTTTCCTAATGTCCATTAGTGTGGCATTGTTTTAGTTGTTGTTGAACTGTTTAAGTGACGAAGGCAGCGAGTGATACATTTCTATACTGATAAACATCACAGCTCTCTCCTTCGTTGGTGGAATCGTCCGTGAAATAAAACAATTAATAAAATTGGCTACACATACAACTTAAGTAACTTAATGCGCCTACTTAATACCAGGTAAAATGTGCAATAGTAGAGTTGTAAAAAGGATTAAGTCTTCTCGTCTCATTCCACTACCTATTCACTCTACACTATCCCTTTTACAAACAAACACAACTTTAAGTTGAAGGCATTAATTGCCAGAATAGCAGTTCCCTTCACGCAACAAAAGACACGAGCAGACTGGCAGACGCTCAACGTTAGATTGACTCTCCTACCAATAAAGCACTAAAATATATCATGAAATATATGATAAATAGGTCTAAAGTGAATGCTGTAGGTATTGCAAACGAAATGACAAACCTTTATATACGCATTCCAACTGTAGTGAAGGGTACACAAAACAATACTTTTCATCAAAACATCATTTTTGCCTTGAAAATCTTAAACTAAAATAAAACTGAAAATAGTTCTTAAATTTTTTTCAACACATCTTTGTACTAATACTCTTGACACGACACATAAGAGAGTATTTTTAAAGCTCAAGTTGGTTAGAAAAGGCCATAGAAAGAAAATCCTAGAAACACATACATGTGTATTTCAATTGTAAAGAAATAAAAATCTGAAAAACAATAAAACAAGAATAAGTGCTCTACCGTCCAACCAAAAAACAAACAACAAAACACACCAATAGAATAAATGAAACAGAAATGAGAACAGAAGTAACAGCATCAAGTTGTTTAAGTGACGGCAACAAGAACAACAAAGTGGGTTAAGAGCACTTTAAGTCAAATTGTTAGAAAAAAAAACGTTCATATGACTGCATCTCTATACCTTCTCATAAACTGAAGATGATGCAAATGAAGAATGAAAAGGATCCTAGATAAAGGCGAAGGAATAAGAAAAAATCTTGTTTTTTAGCAAGAAAAATATTTTAAATTTAAATACAATTCTTTTAAAGGCTTATATTTTAAATCTTGCAGATGAATAGTAACAATAACAAAGAGGGATATAAAAAAGAGGTTTTTACGTAGATTTTTTTTTACAAAATTTAATGCCCATGTGTATGTATGAATATGTCTGTTTTTAGATATTCGTGAATATAAATACGAATATTTAATTGGAAATATTTGTCTATGATTCGAATTATATTTGTGCATAATTTAGTATTTAAAACTTAAAAGAAAAAAGCTTTATTGCGTCAATGCTCTAGATTGTGTAGATTATAATTTATAAAATTGGTCACAAAACAGTTTAATGCCTTTCGTGCGATACTTATTTCTATTATAAAGTTGCAGGTTATTATTACCGAGAAATCACTAAAACAGGCCACTAATAATATATTAAATTAAACCACCATTTTGATGTCCTTCTTAACACTATTATTAAGGGACATGCCGACAATAAATCACTTTCATGTCTTTTAAAACCGACATCACTTTAGCGATCTTGAATGTTGCGTGTGTTCAAAGGGCACTGCCCACGACCGAACACGAATTTAAAGCGATTTATATAATTTTTTTAGTTACTAAAATAAGATTATTATTTTAAGTTCAATATAAAGTTTATATCATAAAACATTATCGAAATTGAATGCCATGAATTATGCAAATATTCGGGAATACGATTACGAATATTCGTCACATCACTAGTATGTATATGTGACCTTCATTTTTAACAAAGAAAAACCATGGAGAGTGTAACCCGTACTGGGAGTCAATTCTTGTTCTTTGAAAATGTGAACGTTTTCTTCACATTTTAATAAGTCTTTTGATTCCATATGTTTTCATATGAAAAATCAATTTCACTTCACTAGCGATCTTCGTTTTGTGAAATAGTGCAATTAACTGTCAAAAGTTTTTCGTATGAGAAGGTTATATGCACAAATTATCTGTGCATGAAGAGAAATAAGGGAAGTAAAAGTCATGGCAGATGTCAAATATAGAGACTTAATATTGAAAATTTAACATATTGGGATATTCTCCCCAACTAATTGTTGAAACAATTAGAGTTTTTAAAAAATGTTTAAGTTTTTGTAGCTTTAGCTGTTCATATACCGATATTTCATTGGTCAACCTCGTATGTTTATGCCATACAAATCAAATACAATATGAGAATTCAGCATTATATAATATATAATCATATTAGGCTAAGAACGAATAAACTTAGAAAATATTGAGGAAAAGTAGTATTTAGTTTTTCCGCCAAAACAGCTTTTCAAATCGCGTTGCTTTATCAGTCCAGGAATGGCTCCTTTCCTTAACAAAGAAGGATCTGGCTCAATCGGACAGATAACCAGTTTTCTCGTTTCCAATATGGCAGTCATAGCCTGACACGAAGCTGTACATTACATTCTTATGTATTCGCATACCAAGTAAAATTAGAAATATAATGTAGTCCTTGACAACTTCTGACTTATACACAAAATTAGGGCACGTCTGACTACAAATATATATTTTCGTCCTTTTCTTACCATAGTATGAGCTTCTCAAAGAACACCATGCGTTCCAGCTCCAGTTGAACATTTTTATAGGGCCACACTCTGTCTGGTTAATTCGAAGTCCATACAGTACCCCCGATGCCTCTACCATAATTCCTGAGATCTAAATGTTCTTAATATCAATGTGCTGCACTATTTTCCTAAGAGATGATTGGCAATTGATGGCTGTTCTTGATTTCAGAGTTGGAGATTTCAAAGCGTCGGACATAACTGACATGAAATTCATTATAGCCAGGATCTCTGTTAGAGACATACTACAGTATTCAGGCAGTAATTTTGAGAGAAGGAGATTGAAGTACCCTGAGCACTGGTATTTTACATTGTTCCACATGCTCATGGATTTGGAGCCTACTGCTCTGCTTGGGATGTCATTACTGCACGCCCATAATTTTCTTTTAACAAATTAAATTTTCAAAATTTACATCTTAAATAATTTTTGGAAATCTTGTAACTGAAATATAAACTCGTAACTACAGCAATATTTTTTTGTACATTTCTTATGTTGGCAGCAGTTGAATTTCACTTTTAATGTTTTTCGTATGTTCTTAATCTGGAATTCAAGTGAATGCATAATGACAACATTTAAGCTGCTCGTGTATGTGTATTTTTTCTGAATACAAAAAAAAAAAAAACGAAAACACTGCATCACAATAGTACGGGTGTTTAAAGAGAGGCTTTTGTAGATGCATGTATGATGGTTGCTTGAACGCTTCCATTAGTACAAGTGAGTGTTTGTGTACAATTGTTTTTGTGCGTTCAGAAAATCTTTAGAATGACATGTTTGTTTGATTTTTTATGTGTGCGTATGTTTTCTGTTTCTCCTTTCGCCTCTTTTTTCTTCAGATCCTTGTAAAAGGGAAACTGTCAAGGAAGCGGGTGTTGCATTGACAAGCAGACAAGCAGACAACAACAACAAAAGCAAAAACCTTCTACAATAAAAGCAACACAAAATAAAACAACAAACAATCTAGCATGCACGTATGAGTACATACGAGTGCATACAAGATTTCACAGATGGAACGAGTCATATGAACATTTAGATTCCAACATCCTTTTGTTGTACTCATTTCGTATTCTATATTTAAACTGCTCTAAAACCAATTTAGGCTTTAGTATGAATTTTAATTTAGATTTATTTGGCTTTTCTTAGACTTTTGAATTTGTTTTTTTTTAACTCGTATTTTCGTTTATTTTCCTTATCTTGCAAAAATTCCAAGAGCACTTGTACATCCTCATTTAAATAAAACAAATCGTCAAGAATGAACCTGAAGTGTTTGTGGTTAAAAGTGTTGGGAATTTAAAGGTAATGAAAAACCTAAATTGAAGCTTAATTTATATGATTTGATCACATTTAAAAATTCCTAAGTATAGTTACACAAGAAGTTAAGAAGTTCAACTCAAACTTAGTAGGGACTTTGCAGTTACTGCTCGAAAAAGCAAAAAATTTGGTTTAAATTTAAGTTTTTGAAGCTGTTGTACATCCACAGGATAAAGAAGATTCGAAGTTGGAAAAGAAACGCTTGTTTGCCCATACGATTCTTTGCATATATGACACGGTATAATAAAAATTATTCATTATACATTTTAAGGAAACGACAATATTAATATTGTTTTAAATTTTTCATAGAAATAATATTATTTTTAAAATATTAACTTTTATTTATGAATTATGTGACGTATATTTAATATTTTGTTTGGACTTATTAGAAAAAATTTAAAGTTTTCTTACGGAATGATAATTTTATTGGTTCCAAAGTGTTTGTTAGTGAAGTTTTTCGATTTCGTTGTAAGTTAATTTGAGTTAATCTCGATGAATTTAAAAAATAAGCGCTTATTTATTTATTTAGACATGAAAAACCTCATTATTGTAATATTTTTGAGTGAAAGTTTTACTTCCACAAAGGAAAAAAAGTTGTGATTATTGCCAAACTTTTATTCTTTCAAGACTTGGATCTCGTTATTAAATATGATATTATTTTCTTAATAAAAACGACATTGACTTCTTGGGAAGCTCTTTTTCACTGTTACTTTCCCAAAACTTACTCTATTTTATGTGTATGTTCATGTAGCTGTGGTAGTAAGCACTTACTGTTAAACATGTCATGTTTAATATATACGACGGAAATATCAATTAATATATTAAATGTGTAAAAGTATGCTTTTTATTGTAAGCACATCACCCCCACAACAAGGAAATGGTGTGTGAACAAACCATAGTATGATCACGACACCACTGTCATATGAAGTTGTAACTCCAACAACTACACCAGCAGCAATGAACAGCTTCAAAGTATTAGCTGATCGTCTGGGAATATTCCTGTTCCCATAATTCTTCCCACAATAACAAGCAGTTTTCACTTTTTCATAACTAACAAATTTCAATATTAATTACTAAAAACAGAAGTACATATTAATGCAATTAAGGTTTCGATTTCCTTCGTAAATAATTGGTATTTTACAGGCTACAGAAACAGATTTAATTGTATAAAAATAGTTTTTTTTAGAGAATAATTGTTTTAAAATTTAGTTTAAGATTTCACCCGCCTTTTTTCCTATAATAAAAATTTAGTTCGTCATTAGGTTTTTAAATATTTCTTTTAAGTATATAAAATTTGATCAAAAAGTACTATATTTCCCTTTCCATGCCCATTACCAGCACTTAAATAAGATCATGTGGTAACCTACTCCAACTCTTTTGTAATAGTCAGAAATACGAGTGCTATTGTCCCATTATATCGATGGATGAACTAGAACAAATTGTCAAGACTATAATAAAATTAACAGTCAGTCATGCTTTTGTATTTTCTTTTGTTAAGATGTCTATATATGAATACTTCACTTGACAAATCGTCTAAACAATACCTTGGAATCTTTTTTCCAAATACTAATTTTAAGGCACCTCCTAGACTCTTAATTATTGTCATTAGAAGATATTCTCAGAATATTATTCCAAAGCATTACATAGATATTGCAAAAAAATTCTTATTTTTAATCTAAGAAAATTGTGAACCAAAAGCGGCGAATTAAAATTTGAATTTGAAAATAAAATCCAAGGTGAACTCCAGCTTGATTTGGCAAGTGCAAGTGATTAATCATTTGTAAGCCATGTTTTTTCCAACTGTAATTTTAGTGGCAAGAAAATAATATGCAACCAGCAGCTGTATAATGTTTTCTCGTCTATTTATATTTTTTTCAAGTATTTTTAGCTATACATTTAAAAGCTCATTGAATTAGTAAATTATTAACTTAAATAAAACACACAGCATTTTAGAATTCCTAACAAAAATTCACAATACTTTACATTACAAAATTAAAATAAAATCAAAATTTTGTTTAAAAGTTTACGACAGATTTCAAAGGACATTTATTTCGAGCAAATCAAATAAATATTCAATATGTTTCATTCAACAAAAAAAGCAAAGTAATAAAATGAAATAAATCTGTTTAACTTTTTCTAAATCAAATACAAAATATTTCTAAGTGGAATCCCAAATCCATTTTTAGAAAAAATTACAAACTACATTCATATAAATAAATAAATATTTCTCAAGAAAAACATACCTTTTCATGAATTGATGCGCAGCAAATCGTTGAAATGTTTGCCTAAAAAAAAGAATTGTGATGAAAAGTATATTGCCAAAGGACCTTTTATACAAAAGAATAAAATTTTATTTTATATAAATAATTTATATGAATAGCTCGTTACTTATTGCTAATGGCATTGCATTCTATTGCCAAGCTTGAATATAATAAATTATGAGTCTATTAACACTCTCATTAACATTATCAAAAGCTCCCATTTTGTTTCAATGAATATTTTACTAATTAATAAATTACTACAGCAAAATTCAAACTGGTGACATTAATAATATTCAATTGCTTAATCACAATTTATAACTAACATGCCACAAATAAGGAGAATCTGCTGAAGGTTATATATGCTATAGGTGTGTGATAGATGATGAAATAAATAAATCCACATAAATGTCCTTAACAAAACTAATTAAAATATTATGTTTGACTAAACAAGCTCCTAATAAAATGCTATTTGGCTCCTTTTTATTACTACATTAGTTTTAAAATACTTGAAACAACAACAAAAAAAACTTGTGGCGCAACATAAAACAGGAGAACGGCCAACTGGGAGGCCAACTGGGAGGGAGAAACACTTTGAAATGATTTTCATATTATGTAAAGCCTACGGCAAAGAACTATACTTTTTAGGACAAATATAAATAAGTAAGAGTAACTTTTTCCCATGTCACATCATTTTTGTCTTGACGCAACCATATAAATATTTATTTACTTAAAACTAACCTCGCAACATATTTGTTCAATATCCCTATCTCCTAATCTGAGTTGTAGGTTTCTTTATTAGCTTTTATTTACTAAATATATAAGGAGTTTCAAAAGAAACCTTTCAGCGTCCACAAGGCGGGTAAACCGTCGACATTAAACTAACCCAAGCGCGTTGTCAAATGTTGTTCTGTTACAACGTTTATAAAGAAACTTAAGCCTTTGCTGCGTGACAAGAACCATAAGCCAAAATTATTTTTAAGTTTGGTTCACTTACTTTGTAATGCAAGTCTTTTATTCATTAATCAAAAGTCTAGAGACTAGCCTTAAAACTGTCCATATTTGACTCTTTAAACTAATTTTTTGCTGTAGTTTTAACTTAGAAATTTAGTTGCAAGTACAGTCGACCCTTGAAACTTGGACTTGAACTACCCCTCAATGTAAAAACTTATTCTTAACCGACCACTCTAAGATATGGTAAAAGTCTTCAGGACCTTAATACGAGGATGGCTCAATAAGCCTGTGAGTTTTTGAATGAAACACAGATTTTTGGATAAAAATTCATTTTGTTTTTCAACAAAGTCTTCCTCGAGCTCTAAACACTTTTCCTAATTTTTTCATTCTCTACACAAAATAAGATTTGTCACAGTCATAGAAACAGGTATTTCTTTGTGAGTCAAATCTCTATGCTCATGCGTGCACTGTTACTTTATCCTGGTGTAAAAGAACTTTTCTCTTGAAGAAGTGCGGTCGTTTTTATTACAAATTCTCATTAAGTCGACCCAATAAGTTGGCAAAATATTCGTCATTAGTTGTTTTATCCTTTTGAAAGCAGACAATGGGGATTATACCGTATGTTTCTCAAGAAACAGGCGCAATTACTATATTGGATGACAAACACATTTTGCGCTCCTTGGGAGTCGATTCACACCGAGAACTCCGCTGTTTTTGCTACTTTTTGATCTCTGGTGTACTGGGGTGGTGGATTCACATTTCGCCCATGGTAAGGACAAGCCGCAAAGGCTAGAAAAGCCAGATTGAGTAGCATCAAAAATTCATGCAGAGTTGTCAGAGTATATGCGGCACCCTTTCTGACGAAACCTTTCTCATATCCAAGTGACCATTCATAACAAAAACCACTGAGCAACTTGATGTGCCCATGGCTTGCACAATCTCTTGCACCTTCAATTTTCAAGCGGCCAGCACCATATCGGAAAATTGTTTCAATTGTTTCGGTTATAGAGACTGGACGTCCGGAATGTTCGGCGTCTTTCATGACCACAATGAAATTCCGTAAACCACTTTATTACCATTGAAATTGATTGTTAAGAGTTCCCGTAGTATTTTTTAAGTTTTGCCTTGGTTTCAGTCACGCTGTTTCCGCAGAAATAATTTTAAATGAGCTTCTCTTACTTATTAGTTAAAAAGTTTATAATAAAAGATATATTCTTTTTTCAGTTTAATTTTTGTTAGGACTGAAGGTGCGAGTTGATGAAAAATATTTACTGATTCAAAGAATTTCGTTACTTAAAAAAATTTAGTTTTTTATGGTCATGATCATTGAAGCTTTTTTCAATATACTTTGGTAATTAATTAAATTTATTGAACTTGGAAAAAATTAAAATAAAGTTGGAGGGATCCAAAATATTTTAAATAATTAAAATATTGTGCTTCGTATCGACCGAACTTTTCATTCAACATTCGCCAAACGAATTTGAAGACTGTCCCTAGAACAGCCCATCAAAAACTAATAATTATTTTGTACGGAAGGTACTATTTTCTATCCAGTAAGATTTAACTTTGATTGCCCTAATTATCTACAGAAAGCTTAAGACCATGTCTGAAGTCTCTCAGTAATGCAAGGTATGCTTCACTGGCATATTGGCTACAAAAGTATGTCCTCTCTATGAAGAACGTTCTATTCGTAAGAACGAGTAAGTTTCGGTAACCACTTGTAGTTCTTAAAAAGGAGTAAATTTCGGGCAAAAACGCTAATTTTATTAGAACACGCTCCACTTTACGTCAGTACTACAGTGAGCCAATAGTGCTGGTCTTGTACCTTTAAAACAGACTCTGAAGCACTGGCCCATACAACAGGACTTAATAAAACATTTACGGACAGGTATAGTTGCTACAAAAAGTAAGGAGATCAGCGGCAGTAAAATATCTCCTTCATCGTCTCAAAGAACCGAGGCTGCATCCATCAAACACCGCACTTGAATTTCCATGTCAAGAACACCAAGAGTTTTTGATTTCGCAATAAAAATATATGATCTACAATAAAACCAGCAGCATGTCTGGTCATGCATTCATGCAAAACTATTCAGGCCTCTGCCTAAAAGATTGTAATTAAGCATATAATCAATGTTTCGCCTCATCCCCCTTATCACTATTACGCTTGGATTATGGTTGAATTAATAGGAAAGGCTAAAGCTGCATTCATCTGCAAGAGATTAGTTATAGTAAGAAGTTCGATATTAATGGTTATTAAGATAAATAAGAAATTAGGCAAGAGAAAGGACGGTCCCTGTAGTACCACGGAATTGATCTTGAACTCATCCGATGAGATTTCATCTATAACAATTTTTATGGTGCGACCGCTAAGAAATATCTTAATAAATTGAGGGAAGTCATCACCGATAACACCACCACCACCTTAATATGGTTTCCTACGGAAACCATATTACCGGTGGATAAGTAAACTGCCTCCCAAGTTGGTAATTGCGACATGCTTTCCATAGTTTTTTAAAGTGCAGAGAAAAAACATGATCCTTTCTATTCCATTTCTTTTATATCTTATTTAAGGCGAAAATAGACTCAGACTGACATCGTTTCATTGTCAGTGCACAATTAAAATCACATTCTATAAACACGTTTAAATGCTTATATACCAAAACAAACATATGCTAATTAACCTCATAATAAGCCCATTTGCTTTTTACTTAAAAATTTTTTACACACACAGAAATCCATATTAATTTGGAATACGTACAATAAAAGCTCCCCCACTTGAAGTTCCACACATACGTCTACTATACTCACATTTCGTCAGGCAGACAAAAAATTACACGTACATTTCCGCACCACAGCTGCCAATATTTAGCCAGTTATGTTAACAGAAATAATGTGGCTAAATGTATGAATTCTAAATAGGATTCTGCAATGGATGTTGTGTGTTAATGGACTTAATGCATTAAACGTGTGACAGGAAACACTGTTATTTTAAATTAAGCTGATGTAGGCAAAGCAATTGCTCTAAGCATATTTCATGGTTACAATAGAATGAGTGGTTCTAATAAATATAAAGTAATTTCAACAACCAAAGAGCTGGAAATAAAAAATACTGAATGATATATAAAACTTTTGTTATTTGTGGTAATATTTAGTAAAACGTTTAGCTTAGGAGCAGTTTCAAAAGTTGAAGTTCAGCTTTAACTCTGAACATTTACTTCTATTGAGACATGCAAAGCACCTCTAGTTGCAACACGACAATATTTCCATAGAGAAATGAAAATGTATCATGACGATAAAATGTTTACTCAATCGGACAATAAAATATTTCAGTTGTATGTATCAATTTTAAGTGCAATCGACTAAGAAAATTTTATCGTCCCCCTCTATACTCTATATTTAATGCTAATGAAAAGAAACGAAACATAAATGATAAAAATGTAGTTTGAAACCGAATGTATTACACGTTCAAGAAGAATCCTTAGTGCCACCTCAAAGGAAAAAAGTCTTTGATATCAGACATCTTGACCTACCAAACCTAAGAGATGAAATAATTTATAACTTTCCACCTGATACAGTCATCTTTGTATTAAATAACGCGACCTTCTGTAAATTTAAATTAATAGAAGTATAATTATAAAAAAATTCAGATCCACACAAAAACGCACACGTGAAAATTAAATCGAATTTCCGCTCAAAAATTTTGGCCATTAAAAGTACTGAGATCAAAATAAGGATTAAAGTCTCGATAGGTAACATGATAATCAGGCATGTCCTGTAAATCACAAGATTTCAAAATCACTTGTGATTTTAAAATCACAAATGTGATTTTGTGGTGTTCTGAAAGTCACAAAAAATTTAACTTTTCGGTGTGATTTTACCTTTGATTTGATGACAATTTTTATGTATTAAAAATTAATAAAGGTTTAGTCAAAATAATAAGTGAACGTAAACTAAAATTATTTCTTAAAATAAAAATTAAACACAAGTTGATATGCCCGGGGCTTTATTGTTGTCAGTAATAGATTTGAAAAGAAATTTATTAATTTAACAAAAGAAAGAAGTTGCAAGAATACGCACCGAACTTGCCACGTAATAAATAATTATTGTTGCCATTTGCTACTACTTTATCCGTAATTATTTTTAAAATTAAGCAAACAATTCATACTTAATAAATCTTCTGAATATAATTTAACAAAAATTATTCAATTTTATTGGAAATAGCTCGTTTAGTTAAAAAAATTAAATATATATATATATATATATATATATATATATATATATATATATATATATATATATATATATATATATATATATATATATATGTATATATATATATATATATATATATATATATATATATATATATATATATATATATATATATATATATATATATATATATATATATTTCTCGTCGAAAGAAATATTTGTCTACTCTGGCAAGCATCGGTGTATTTTCGAAGAACAAAAACTGCTGACAACTAAAAAGGAAATGCAAATCACAAAAAGAAAATGTCAAATCACAAAAGCAAATAACAACATTTGTTACAATAGAAAATGTTTGCAATTTTTGTATATTTTAGCCATTTTTTTTTTTTTTGGTACAAAATCATCAGATTTACTCTTAAAATAAATAAAAAACAAATAAATGTGTTCAATTAATGAGTTTTTATTGAGTTAAATATAAAAAGCCGTACAAAATTAAGAAAGTTCGCCAGTCACATAGCTGACCGGTTTCAAATCACAACAGTTCAAAACGTTTTGTGCGCCGAACACATTTTTTGTGATTTCAAATCACTTTCACAAAAAGTGATTTGCAGAATATGCCTGCATACCACATCCTTTCTAGGCAATCAACGAACTTGGCAATATTTTTACTTTTTTAATATGGCAAAGGCTTATGGGTATTTTTTGCCTTTCTCATGTGGGAAAGAATTATGGGGAGGAATGGTGCCAAGTTGGAAGGTTCCTACATATGAGATGGTATTTAACTTATTAAGAAAGTGCTGCTCATTATTGCAGTGCTCTTAAGGGCCGAAATTTTTGGTTAAGAAGTTGGACTTATTTTTGGCCCGAATGATTGTAAATCTGTAAAACTATTCACACGAAATTGTTTATAATTTTTAAACTTTTTAATTATTTATTCGTAATCTTTATTTAACTCGATTAGTTTTTAGTTTACCTCTAGGCATTACCAATTAGTAAAACATCTTTTTAGGGAATCGAAAAATTAGTTCATTGTAATTATGATTTATACCCTTCAAATTAATCGGCACCACTTTCATTCTGCTCGTGATGGTTTTTTTCTTGCCCTCCACTTAAAATCCAAAAATTGTAATTTCTTGTGAAAGAGAATTCGACTTAATCTAGTAAATAGACAAAACTAATTTGCTAATAACAAATTACATCAAACCCAATCTATCTATTTTTCTTATCAACATACATACGTTTACTTCAATATAAAATGCTGGCAAATACTTCCTGTCAGCATAATATCCTTAATTTTTTATTCGTTTTATAAGTAAATTGCTTACACAAATACTTGATATTATGCTCCGTATGTATGTGTAAGCGAATTTGTATGCTGGTGTAGTCGTAGTTGAAAAGTGAAGACAAATTTGCTCCCCAACGCAGTATGAAATGAACTCGACATATAACACGACAAGTGCTATAAATGTTTTCAGCCACAAAATGTCAACGCTAAAGATTTTTATTATGCCCACTGTCTCACCATCTGCAGCATCATCTAATGTGCCACATTGTGTGTAGAGCAACTTGTATTGGGATAATATCTCAACACGTACAAGTCGATCATCATTTTTGGGTTTGTGAGATTTTTTAACTACATACACATAAAACTTTATTAAAATATTTGAAATTTAAATACAAGGATACAAAACAAGTTACAACAAGTTACATAAAACTCATCATGGTATTGAAGATTTACACAACACAAAGGATTGTAGAGGGAAAAAATAAATCAAAGATTACGAAGGCCATATAAATAAACAAGTGTGTAACAAATTTTATGTGGGAGGAGTAGACTTTATAAAAAAATTATTAATGTACCTTTTAGCACTTCTTATCAAATATCAACATGATTGAAATACCTTGATGTCATATCTTCATGAAATTAAAACGAAAAACGTGTTAACAATCTTATTACATATTAATAATAACATTTTTGTTGTCCCATTCATAATACTTATGAATAAAATATACCAGGATTGTGAAACAAGTTTTATATGTTAATTAGTTTTATGTCCTTTCTAAGATCCTTTGAAAACCATAAATATGAATAAGGCAGTTAAAACTTGCCTTGCGCTGGAGGTAAGGAAATAAGTTAGGGGAAGGAGGATGGAGGAACTGAAAGTGGTAGACTATTAATTTTTTACGTACTGGCTGAGCTGATGACACATTTTTGCCATCAGCATCAGATCGGCCACTAGATTGAGATATACTACGATTGCGCTTAGTAATCGTTATGTTGAACTCAACTAACTCTTTTACATCTAAACTGATTGGTGTTTCTGGGAGCGACTCCATTGCTTATTTATTTAGCGACCAAGATCCGGCATTGACTTGTGATTTATTTTTGACCTCGGGTAATTTATAAGATGGTACAGCCAGTTTACCATGTGGATTTGTGCTCATTAAAATTATGAAGCGAAACTTTTACGGCAAATGGATTCAAGCATGTTATCGTTCATTTAAATTCTTCTTAGGTCTCACATCTCTCGAAGTAACTGTGAGGGATGCGTATACTCATGCCTGACTTCCTAGTCCTGTAGCAATTTTATCCGCATTTGCTTAGACCACGTATATTCTTCCAAGAGGCGTGATTTTTAAGCATCAAGCATATTTTTTGCACTAATTTTTAACAAAACGCTGCTTTCTATAGCTGCTACCGCTGTATGATATTTTATTCCATCGCTTCTAATTCCAGCGGCAGTGAATTGTGATTATATCTGCTCAATTCATAAGATAAGCTTGGACTGGTGCCACAATGCAGGAATATGCCCAAAAGCTCTTTCAACTAATGGGTCGTCAGTATGTTCGATGTATGGTTTCCGGTCGTTGCTCTCATCAGCCATTGTTGTTCGTACCTCTTTTTATCGACATGGTCTACAGATGTGAAGGATCATTTACTTCATGATTAGTTGCTTGGAAAATCGTCTATTTCTCCTTTCCTGACATGCCACATAGCACGCGAGACAATGAACCCACTGAAAAGCAAGTACGGTGAATATTTTAGTCATGTTTGGGGCCAGTCAATTGGGCGTATTAAACACCTTGAGACATTTTTTTTGTGGGGCTATGTCAAGGCTCATGTATATAGGGACAACCCCGTACCGGCTGACGCATTGGAAGCCAATATTTCCGGCCGATATGTTGGAGAGAGTGTCCCAAAATTGGACCCAGCGTATGAACCATTTGAGGTGTAGACACTGTCAACAATGACAACAACTCATCTTTAAACATTGAATTAAACATTAAAATATATATTTCATACATTTCCCTAAATTTATTTTTTTTTATAATTAAATTCAAAAGCTCTTAAACAATCACCCTTTATAATTATTTGTTGTGCATTCTAAGCCTAAAATGATTGTGTATTTTGTAATATTCATATAAAATATAGAATTCTTTTATTACATTTGATTCGTTTGGCACAAACATACGAGATTGAATGTCTTAAAACTGTTTAAAGTTCACTGAAGATTTGGTCGCATAAAAACTGAGCCATTGAGGCTGGAGAAAATTAAAAAAAAATATAAATTACAGTGCAAAAATTTAAGCCACATTAATAATTTTTTTCAAGTTCTTGACAGTACAAAAAAAAGGAGGAATAAGTTAATTATATTAACAGAACGTATTAGTACCGTAAAAATTAATTAAACAAAAATAAATACAATGAGCCGAAAGTTTAGCTAAAGAATGCTGGTGTAGGTCTAAAATTTAATAAAACTTAACTGCCATACCTAAATAAAAGCGTCAAGCGCAACGTTTTTTTATGCCGAGCTTTAACGCTGAAATGCCATACCTAAATAAAAGCGTCAACGTTATGTCAAAACGATTAAAACAGGGTCATCTAACAAACAAATAAAACAACCCTGATTATTTTAACAGGTTGCCGGCCGACATTGTTGTTTGTGATTTTGTTATTAAAATCTTGTTATTTAAATTAAAATTAAAATAAAATAATTAAAATTTGAAAAAACTAGTTAGTTAGAAGATTTTTTTCTCATTTGGTAACTTTTAAAGCGAATTTTGGTTGTAAATTTTTTTTGCTTGTGGCAGCACTGAGCATTAATGACACATTAAAAAAAAAACAATAGTACTTCTGCAGTCAACTTCACTTCTTAACGCGTTGTCAAAATCGGATTTTCCAATAGCAAAGCGTTGACGCCGCGTTATTTCGGTATGCTCCATACAAAATGTATGGGCATGAGAACTTTTGACAGCCAGACAACGCTTGACGCGCCAATTTAGGTATGGCAGTAAGTTCTTTAATTTGCTCTACATGGATTTATCGTAAAAACAAATTACTTTTCTTAAATATATTGAAAAAAATTCTTAAATTTTACTCTTCCCTTATCGTTTCTTGCCCGTTTGTATTAATAATAAAATTTTGTTTAAACTAAATAACGAATTAATCAAACTAATAAACGTAATAAACGATTTTCGTAAAAACTGTTGACGTTATATCAGCTCAACTACAATTTAAATTACACCTTAAAGTAAATACTTTTACCAACTGAAAAATTATTTTTTTTAGCAAATAAGTCATTTTAAGACAAAAGTTAGGTTATGTTTTTGGCTCATCCTAATATATGTTTTCATTATAAAATATACATATATTAATATTATTGATATTATATGTACATATTTACCATAAAAAGCAAATACAAGCTTCTAAACTTCCTGTGGTTTTTTGGGTTTTACGTATTTTATTTAATTTATTTTTTTATATGACATACGAAATATGCATATATTTTATATGCATATTAAATATAAGGGATAATCCTTGTATCTATTAATTTTTCAATTAATTTTGCTAAATGATTATACTTTTTACTGGTATGAAATTTGATTACATTTGTGTTATAGTCCATAGTTTCGGCAACTTATTAATGTTTTTGTTCGTGATTTCATAATATTAATATTAAAAAATTTATAAAATAAACGCATATATTATTTGAATTAAATTGCTTTAGGATGATAGTATAGTTATTAGATTCGCTTTTGAGTGTCTAACTACAGTTTTAACAAATTCTCATTGCTTCAACTGATTACGAGCTGCTGTTTTGTACCACATGCCTATTGAAACGAACACCTTAAATGCGAATATGTTTTCAGCTAAAACGATCATGTTGACTTAAAATAGTTTTGCATAGTTCATTAAATTTCATGTTAATATGAACAAAATTCTAATGGAAATTTCCGAAGCCTAAGGAATATTGATATTTGATATTTTATTAAGACGCCATTTAAGCTAAAAAAAGGACTCACTTTGCTGCGCATACTGCTTATGACCACCAAAATGTTAATTTGCTCCAGAGTCCTTATAGACTATATTTAGTAATAAAAATATTGAAATCGTAATAGATAAATTTTATGAAGAGACTTTTGGCACACCAACTGTCTTATATAATATACTTGGTGTTCTATAACAATTAAATTTTGCACTGATTTAATTTTTTCAAGCTTAAGGGCTTAAATTTTTAATTTTATTGATTAAAATTCCGGTACTCTTCGAGTACCATTAGCAGGATATTTTTATATTTAATATAAATTAAAAAAAAAAATAGATAAAAAATATTGGCAAATATCCTGAAGATGGTACTCAAATTGTACCGAAATATCATTAATAAAATTTTAAAAAAGAAAGTTCTTAAGCTTGAGAAAATAAACTGTATTGAGAAACAAAAATAAAACGATAGAAAAAACTAGACAATAATATAAAAATTTTTAAATAAATATCAATTTCTTCTAAGATAAACTATCTAACAGCAGTAACAAAAAAATGAAAATAATTGTTTTGCATTCTCTTTGGCATAATCCTCAGATATAGATATTTAGATACACATACCAAATCCAGCAAAACATTTTTTTATAATAAAACAGATACCAACAGTTGGTTGTTGCCAAGACAACCAGAAAACAATATAAAAACAAAAAATAAAAAACTTTTCCAAAGACCCCTCTAAATATTTGCGTAAGGAAACTCTCTGACTTTTCCACTTGCAAAGGAAAGTCAGACAAGTAAGATTAATCTAAAGAAACAAATATTAAACGAAGGAAATCCTTTTTGTTTTTTCTTTTGGGAGAAAAAGTTTTATGATTTCTTGCTTCAAAATCTCAACAAAGGAAAATAGTGCTTGAATAAAGTCCCAAGCAAAACGCACTAAAAAGTTCTTGTTGTTGAGAAAGGATTTTAAAAATGTGCGCAGAATCCTTGCTGCAAACAGGAATATGAACTGTGAATTGTGGATTGTAAGAGCCATATTAATATACAGAGCAAAATTTGCTTTATGATGCTAAATTTGAAATTTATAAGTCAGTTGTTTTTTACACACGGAGAACTAAAGTTGTTTTATAAATTGAAGACTATAAATTTTGTTTTCGGAACAAAAATAAAAGAAAATAATATAAAGAAAAGTAAATAAAAGCAGACTTAAAAAATTAGTTAAAGTTACAGCTAAAAATCTTTTAAAAGCTCCAGCCAAATTTTGTGAAAAGAAAACTCCACCCACTACCAACCATCAGTTCTTAATGAAATTTTGAAAATATTTTTTTAAGGTGTGTCTTAGCTCACACAACAAAAAATTGTTTATTATGATTGAAGTGTAAGTTAAAAACAAGGACAACAAGTAATAAATATATATTAGACAGAAAAAAAGAAAACAGAAATCTACAATAAATTTTAAGTGTAAAGTGGTAAACAACATGGATTTACGGCCCTTGACTTATGAAGAAATGTGCCAAATGGAATTAATGCATACCGGCTCTAATTGTGGTGGTATTGGTGGTGTGAGTGTTGTTGGTGGCGGAATAAGTACCTCCGCTAATTCAACTGCAAATTTATCGGCCACTAATGAGACAACTATGACTGCGGTGCCAGCATCAGCATCGCAAAACACCAACACCACTACCGCAACAATGTTACCAATTATGGTTATACCTACAGCGATGATGCCTGCTGGTGCACATCTAATAGCCACAACAGCAGCAGCTACTATTGCTGCTACAGATCCATCGAATCCGGAATACAATAACGAAAACCACCAACAGCAACAGCATCAGCTGACATTTAATACAGCACAGCCAACACATTTTTATCAATTGCAGCCCACACATATTTTGACCACAACGACGCCACCAAATTCTGAATTTACATTAGGCTCAACGCCCACAGCGACACTTTTGCTGCAGCCTACTGCCCAACTAAGTAGCAGTGAACAGCATCCACTCGCTCACCAGCAACAACAGATTCCACAACAAACTCTAAATATACTGTACACAGGCACTCTCACCAAAACACCCCAACAACTACAACAACAGACTCATATAAATCCAGCAATACCATTAACGCACTCTGCCTTAGAATGTTCAACTTTGCCGCGTAATTACCAGACTAAGTCTATAGCTGTCGCACAAGATGAGAGTGATTTTGAGGGAAGCGAATGTGGGGCTAGTGTTTCGACCACCACCTGTATACCCCACTTTCGTTTTGGCGGTTGCGGTGTCATCTTACAGCCCTCGCAAAATTTCAACCAACAGCCATCAAACCGTCATGGCGATCCGCAAGTTATAGGCTGTGCATCCCTATCCCACATGATGGGCTCATTTGCATCTGCCGCTGGCGATGCTATGCACTCTGGACATCGCAATTTAGCTGGCACTTTGGGACGTAGTCGACGGTCACAGCACCCACAACAACAGCAGCAGCAACAAGATGCAATATCAACACAAACTCCAAAAAGGGTATCATTTAAAGGGGTTGATTTCCCACCACCACCCTCGCCAGAAGAATTTCAAGTGCTGGATGCTGTCAATCGCGATCCAAATTTGGATTCATTTAACAACTGCTCTTATATGAATTTCGATAATTTTATGGATTATCAGGTAAGTCTGCTTGCTAAAAGCAAATCATTACAAGTGCTCAATATAATTTGCATTAATATTACACACACACATTTGTTATAAATAATGGAGAAATTCATCATACGCATAAATTTCGTCATATGAAAGATGTTATGAATGCTGATTGGATGCGTATACCTAATGAGAATTGATTAAATATTAATCATACGTTCCAGTGTCTAATGTGTCTTGTGGCTGCAATATTATGAAGAAAATAAATAAATTTAATACCACCGATGATTACAATATAAGAAAATTAAATAAGTAGAGGTAAACTCGGACATAAAATGAACGAGAATTGATAAATATTAATCAAACGCTTCAATGCATCCCACAAGATTTACTAATGAGATGTAGTTTAATATAATTATTTACTTGATGCAATGTTGAATAAAAAAAACAGATATAATAATAACACTGGTCAACAAATTTGCAAATTTTTTTTGTCACATGAAAATTTATATCAAATTTTGAATATACTAGGGCCACCAAACAATAATATATCAATGAAAAAAAATGTGCACATCATGTTTTCTTGTGATATCAAAATATATATTTTCGTAAAAAGTACAAAATTCAGCCACACTTACAGAATTATTTCCTAATATCTAATAGATACTTATGATTTTCTTGAATATTTGGCTTCCGGTAGGTCCCTTTTAAGTCTCCAACAATAGTCTGCTAACATTCCTGTACTCCGTTTCCCTTGATAACGCTTCTCCATTAAGGAAATGTCTTGATGGAACCTCTCACCTTGTTCGTCACTCACAGCACCCAAATTTGCCGGAAAGAAATCCAGATGAGAGTCCAGCATATGTATTTTCAAGGACATATTACACCCCAAAGCTTTAAATGATATCATAAGTTCATTTATTAAATCTTCGTAATTTTTCGCTTTATGATTACCTAGAAAATTTTGAACAACATTCACAAAACATTTCCAGACCCCAAAAGCTCAGCCTGTTTTTTAGACAGATTCAAATCACGTACTAAATCGTTTAAATCACATTGTGTCAATAAGTGCGGTTCTTTTGAAGTTGACGGTTCATAACTTGGGTCACTATCTTCAGATACCTTATTATGCTGACTGAGAAAAAATTCCGGACTATAATTCTCACTTGTTGATCGATTTGGAGGCATCGGCACAGGCAGTTCGGCACTATGTAGGATGGGTCTCTTGGCCGAAGACAAGTTTGGATACTGGATAGTGTGTTTGGATTTGGTAGTAATACCTTTTGTTTGAGTCAAACAAAAATAACAATCACTTACATGATCCTTTGGTTCCGTCCACATCATTGGTATAGCAAATGACAAATGTCTAGGTTCTTTTTTAGCCCAACCTAAAAGTAGCCTCACACATTTGTCTTGATTCATCACAGGAAAACCAAAATAGTCTAAATAGCACTGTTCAATTAGTGATGTGAAATTTCGACGCTGAGATGTAAAAACTAATTCTCCACACACATAACAAAAATTGTTCGGGTTGTTCAAACACTTTCGTGGCATATTTACGATCTATCTAATGCAAATAAAATGCAATTTAGCAAACACAATAGTTACACAGTCGACTAAATGCAGTTATGTAAACAGGGAAACGTATATGAGGTCAAAAATGAATATGTAGCTGTCACAAGAAAACTGGATGTGATAGAAACAATACTGTTATATATTTTTAATGAGGGTACACCAACATAAATAAAAATCATAACAAAGTTCATGTGACAAAAACAGTGTTGACCAGTGTAATTAATAATTAATAATAACAATAATAATAATAATAATAATAATAATAATAATAATAACAATAATAATAATAATAATAATAATAATAATAATAATAATGGGCTCACTAATGAGTTGGCTTAGCTCCTTATGAAAAGTTGACATATGAACAGCTAAAGACACAACAAACTAGTTTGTAAATCTAATAATTAGAAAACAAATATTTGAAAATTAGCCGAAAACTAAGCGTGAAATTATTATGTATTTATCATATATCCCAGTGTTCTACAAACAGATCCCTATAATAGAATTTTTAGCATAAGGGCATTTAGCTAATTCTAAATAAATTGCGTTGGTGCTAATTAACGACTTTATGTTTTTAAATATGATGAACTATTGTTATAGTGTTGAAGATTTTTATAAAATATGGTAATAGTTTAAGCAATATTTGCCTTAACATTTGACTCTGGAATAAAATTATTTCTCGAATTTTTTTGCCTCATTTCATTTCAACACATTAATCTTATAATAGTTTTTCAATATATTTTTTTATGTGGTGGAAATACTATTTCTGAAGAAGCTCAGTCCTTGGGTTAAAAATTAGCACACGTCTTAGTCTTGTGGGAAATATTTCAATGTAAAATATTTTTGCGTTGATAAATTAAAAAAAAATTAAAAAATTTTGCTTAAAACCTTCCATTCCGCAATTTTTACTTGTGATATGAACAATCCATGACTTTTGCAAATTAAAAAAAAAATAATAATAATGATAAAAGGAAATGTGGCTTTAGCTTTAGGTATCAAGCATATTATTTATTTAGAAATAAAAAAGAAATTACATATTGGTTTTCACTATTTATTTCGTTTTACGATTACAGAAAGGGTTTTTTATGCGGCAGCAATATTTAAAATTTGCTGTATCCTTGTATTATTCCAGTATAATCTCTACCGTGGCGGTAATGGCATATTATCGGTTTCGTAATATAGAAATTTTTCTTTTGGAAGTTGCTTTCTAAAAAGAAAACTTTGAACAAACAGAAAAATATAGCTTATATTTTACAGAAATTGCTCCTACGTCAGCCGACTCCAGCTCAGGCAAAATATATCTAGTAGTGGCTTTATTTAAGCAAACATTTTCTCAAAGCTGACACATAATGCAGAGCACTTTTTTCCCGAATGCGTAAACGATCATTTTTATCATATCTTACATAAATTCTTTTACCTTAAAAAATGTTTAACAAATATTTGTTTTCTAACAGCTGACATAATACCGCAGAAATGAATAATTTTAATTTGTATGTCGGTCGACATTGTATATAAGTAATTAACCTTTTTCTCTTGCTAGCTATTGTTTATTATAGTACAAACATATATGCTTTTTCTGTCAATAAACAAATTATAAAAAAAAACATTAATATTTGATTCCAATAAAAAAGCTTTTAAGATTAAATGTTTAATTTGATATTTTATCGAAAACACTCGGGTCTAATAAAGGTACGCAAAAGACATTAAAAGTAATCCACCAGATAATTTTCTGTAAGACATGCTGAATAATATTTATACAAGCTGTGGCTAATTTTTCGAGATTCACCATATGGAAGCCAAATATTATAGAGTGTTGTACTTTTCCGGAGCTTATTGGAACTATGACCTAGTGTGAGAAAGAACACTAAAGATAGCGAAGAGCGGTTTGTTTAAAAACCAAATTTGACATGGAATGACAAAAATCATTTTACTAGTCCAAAGATTATTCTTACAACAACTTGTGCCAAATACCAGACTACAATCCTCTAAAGGCTAAAATGAATAGTTTATAGTGTGAATATATTTTTAATTTAAACGAATGTTTGAAAGAATGACTAGAGCATCACATTAAGCACTATTGGAGTATTTCCTGCAAAATTAGTATGAGTATTCGTACTCGTAACTACATCAAAGATCATATTGTACTGATCATACACACACTGACTTTGAAGGAAATATCATCCATATTTACTTTATTAATATAATACAAAATAATAATATAAAATACAAAACATTGGTTACCTTATAAATCTTTACATATAAGCATGAATATAACTACAAGCATACTTATAAGTATATACATGGTTATGAATGTATAGATAAGTATAATATAACCATAGGAAAAGGATAAAAAGGACTGTGATAAAATCATTCCTGTGCAAGCAAATATTCAAAATAACATTTTTATTCATATAATTTTTATACATATAACAATTTTTAATGGAGTATGAGTTAAAGATTTCATGAATCCTTTATCCTTGATGTTGGATTAGCTCTATTTATTTCAAAAATATAGAAAATATCAAATATCGGCAATTGTATGTTAAATACCTTCACATAGACGCAAATAATTCATTAAAGTTAATTGTATTAGATCAATACTAAAATATTTCTTGCACCGATTTTTAACCCTCCTCAGAGTTGATGGTGTGAGCATTTGACATCTACAGCTTTTTATATCATTCAATATATCTTTAGAGAAAAAGAGCCTCTGCAAGCTCTAAGTTGAAAATTTTCCTTCTTACTTTTTTTTGAAATCGTTATTAAAGTCTATATTTCGAAATCTATCATGGAATTCTTGATTCAAGTATGAAAAATCTCAGTTATTTTATGTTCATGAAGACTTTACGCTGTCCATATTTAAAATGGATTCATGACCGATATATAAAAAAGGTACTGAATTAAAATAAAAACGAATAATAGAAGGCATATGAAAGTCTGGGTATTAAATGTGTTTAATACAAGTCTGTTCCATGATTGAAATATAAACTACATCCTGCATGAAATCGCTTTAAATGTACGAAAAAAATCTAGTCCAAGGACATTTCCATGTTTAGTCAAAACATTAGTTTTCTTGCATAAATTTTTGTTTGTTTTTGCTTTAAATCAATTCCGATTCTGTTCATAAGCCAAACGTCCCATACTTGGCTTAAAAGACTCCCTACTTATCGTAACTTTGACTCCGAGATGCCTTCATTTAAGCACGGATGGCTTGATTTTTTCTTTTAGTATATGATATGTCTTCAAAGAGGATGTATATTATTTCAACATTTTCTTGTATAAATTCTTTATAGTGGAATCGAAAGTTTCATCTTATGGACACTTTTTTAATGAATAATAAATTAACAGCCTTTAATGTCCATGAAATCATGGCGTATTAAATGCTTTATACAGTTCTAGCCCTAATTCCCACTGGAAATCAAGTTGACAAAATTTTTATTGAAAATGCGAATTAATTCTACAAATCTGTGAGACCTTTCCTCATTTTGTATCATACCCTTTTATAAATGAATATTTATTTATTTAAATCCATATTATATTTCCTCGAAAGAAATCTATTTTCGTTGGGAAAAGAATATTTTTTTTTTCAAAAAATATCAAAGAAATGTATATGATTTTTATATAAATGAGCTTTAGGTCTTTTTTACAAAAATTATTTTTATTATGATTCAATATTTCGACGCCTCTTTGGGCGTCTTCTTCAGGAAAAATTTTTTTATTAATATGACAATATTTTCAAAATATTGTCATATTAATAAAAAAATTTTTCCTGAAGAAGACGCCCAAAGAGGCGTCGAAATATTGAATCATAATAAAAATAATTTTTGTAAAAAAGACCTAAAGCTCATTTATATAAAAATCATATACATATATTAAAAAAAGGTCGAAAATAAATAGTGTTAATTAATTGAATATCAAAGAAAGCTTTCAAATTGCTGAATAGGCAACAAAAAGGACATTCGAGGATATTCGTCAAATAAAGATATCAGCCACAAATAGAGCATAAATATTATTTAGGCTTAGCAAAGTTATTTTTTTGTGCATACAATTTGCTACATTTAATAATGCACAGTGTTTCAAAACGTTACAGAACTAACAAATATATAAGCATCAGTCAAGAGGTGCTTTGTACTATTTCTAACAATATATGGTGTATATAACGTGACCTAGTTTTTTACTTCAATGCTTAAGCTGTTTATGAAGTTTATCCCATTTTACTTCTGTTACATTTTAGTCTCTTATCAATCGAAAAATCCATAAATTATACAACAATCATGTTAATTGAACACTTGTATATCGTAATTGTCAGAATATTTACGATGGAAGAAGAGAATATATTTGTAGGTAGATATACAAACACAGACAGCAATAATAGCGTCTAAGCATATTAGTGACCACTCATGTATAGTACATATATATATGTGTGTATATATACATACACAGAAATTCTATCCAAAGAACGCTAGTCTGTGAATGAATACAAGTGTGAATAATTTCATATTTCATTGTGTGTTATTTCCGTTTCCGTTCAATATTGTTGGTTATTATTAAATAATTCGAATTGTATTGTGGTTATTGTTCATTATTGAACATTTAGATAGATACATTTACATATATTTTATATTATCAACTATTGCTTTTGTGTTTTCTTTTACACTCCAGGGAATAGAGAACAAAACATTAAAGTTGGACATTTGGGGAGCTTTTCTTTTGTGGTCTTAAGCAAAATCTCAAAACTTCCATCAAATCGTGTTCCGCTAGAAAACGTGTGAAAAAGTTAAGAATCAAAGAATATGGCCTTTCGGGAATATTTCGCGGACGTCACTCATATCGCAAAATATTCGTAACAAAACTTATGACCCAGGAAATGGTCATACCTTAGTACCTTTACTTTTAATCCATGCTTAAGCTATTGTTTTAATACATATTTTTATACAAACTTTAAAAATCGAGATATCGATAACAATAAAAATAATTTTTTTGTTTCATTAAAATTTACTAATAAGGGGCTTAAGCTTAAATAAAGTTAAGCTTAAATAAAATTATTAATTAAAAAGGCCACAAATTACTTCAACATTATATGAGTATTAACAATTTTTAGTAAGTCAACAATTATTGAAATTACCTAATTCCAAAAATGTTTGTTTAGTGTTTCTCATGAATACAGCTCCTTTCTATGGCCTAGTGGTGCTTTAATCTTTAACCTGCGCCCATCTGTGACTGAAAGTTCTCAATTTCATGAGATGAGTAATAAAGTGAGATTTGAAATAATATAAACAAATTACAAATTCTTCTTTCTCTAGATTCACTTTATATTTTTCTTCTTCCGTTTCCTGTATGAAATAAGGGAGCAATAATAGCATTCGATGGTTATAGGTATATCAAGGCGACTTTATTAAGTCATTTAAGCGCAAAATACTACCTATGATAAATCTATAACTATTTCAACAAGTTAAAAAAATTTTCTTGAAAATGCAAGTAATAGGCTGAGATTTATTTCTATGTCATGTTAAAAACTTTAGGCTGCTAAAGTCCTGGCGAAATAAATATCAAAGCAATCCAAACAATATTCCCATCATTGGAGATTCAATTGAAGAGTTCAATAAAAAAACAATAATTTTCAAGCCTTTTTAATTACTTTCATATCGCAAAAAAATATGAATTTTCAATCGTAAATAACTATGGATTGGGCTTTCTGGAGATACCACTTCAAAACAGACCTTGTGTTCTACCTTTAAGGTGGTGTGGACTAAATGAAATCACGTCCAAAAATAAAAAACCAACTAGTAACCGAAATTTTTTAGGAGTTACTGCATTGCGAAACAACTACCAATTTTTATAACTTTTCAAATGAAATAAGATGAAAAAATTCTATTTCTTTGGTACTTATTTCACTTATTTTACTTAGTAACTTCTCACAGAGAACCATATAAGTCAAAACCTGTCTTGGCCTTGTAAAGCATTTCTTCATGACTGCCTTTTGGCAGAACTCAATGAACATGTCATCTGAGGCATGTAATAACTCGGGCTGATTTGTATTTGTGCATATTAGACTTATTTCATAATTTTGTTTTCATTTTGTTGGAATTTATTTCATATAATTGCATGGAAGTTATTTTATTATCCCAAAATTTAAAGTATAGATCGGATTTCATTTAGATTTGGGAATAATTGAATTTTCCTTCGGAAAACCATCTTTTGTGAACTTTTCCCCACTGTAAATTTTTTATTGCCTCAAGGATCCAAACTTTTAGTATTTTTTTTACAACCACAACAGGAAGGCTTGTGCGAAAAATTCAGCTTTTCCATATTTTTTTCCAAGTGAAATATATGTTTTTAATATCCGTATTATTAACGTAATTGTTGTTGTTTTAGTTTTCATATTGCAGGAGCTTTAAAAACACATTTTTGAAATGAAGACTTAAAACTATAAAGTATTATTTTAACAATATTAATAATAATTTATGCGACTTGCTTAGGAAAATTATGAAACAAACGTTAACATTAACGTTATTTAAAGGCATTTCTGTTACAACAGCAATTATTTGCGCCTCACTATACATGAAATTCAAGGATTGCCTTAAAACCAAAATCGCCATGTCAACATTTTTGTGCTTAAGTCTATATATATTGATTTTTGAGTTATAATTTGTGTAGTTTGAGTTGAATATAAAAAGAATTGAACTTTATTAATCCATATAATATAGTCTAGTAAGAACACCCTTTAGCAGGCAGAGGCAAACTAAAACTTATGCCTCGAATATGGCTGGTAGCTGAACATTGGTTGGGTTGCTAGTTATTAAGTAAAAATTCTTAGTTGTTGGAAAAACATTAAAAAGTATTTAAAAATTTAAGACTATCAGTTCCAACTTGCTTTTACATTCGGCTTACAAGGACATTTTGCCACTCCTTTCATAATATAATTTTTAGAAATTGTCACATCAACTGAAAATCAATTGCTGTCCATAATTTTCATTATAACCAGTGACGTCCACTAGAAAATTCTTATTCGCAAAATTAAGACGAATATTCTTGGAATATATTCGTCCCAAAAAAATACAAAAATGGCATAAAGAACGAATTTATTTGTTCCCTTCTATTTGTCATCATTTGCTGAAATTGTGAACAGTAAGTTTTTATATATCGGTGTTACTTTGTATTCATAAACGTCAAAGACAAAAAAAAAAAAAAAAACTTAAAAAATATTTTTCTCATTAGAAATGGAAATTGTTTTACTATAAACTCTCTTCCATAGGGAACCACTACTATGATTATGATGACTCCATTAAAAAGATTTCTATTGGTTGCTTGACTCAAAAAAAAAAAAAAAATTATCGCAGATACGAATTCTTTTACAACTTAAATTAAAAAAAGTTTAAAAGTCTGGCAAATCATGCACAATTAATATTAAAACTTCAAGCTTGAAATGTCGGTCCCAGTAATAATAATTCGGCAAATTATAGAGAGAAATTTGTATTTTATATATAGTTTTTATAAATTATTGTTTTTGTGGAAACTTTGCAGAGAACTTGGTTTATATTTTAACTTATTTAGGTACTTTCGTATATATTTAGCAATTGTTGTTATATTCTGTAGCCAACTTAACTTTCAATATACCATGAAAAATTTTGTTTTGTTACAGTTTCGAGCTAAAAAAAATTATCTGATTGACGTATTTGTTTTGATCTGCAATTTTCTAAAATGTCACGACTTCACCAAAGACAGTTTAAGTTCCGTAAAGTTGCACAATTGCTTTGTTATGATATCTGAAAAAAAAACATAAAGGACTTTGCAAGGCTCATGGAAAAATAAACAAAATTATTTAATAGTTTCTTCCAATAATAAATTTTCCTTTTTTTCAAAGCATATCATCATTATTAGTTTGAACTTCCAATAAGGAATTAATCCATGTCAGAGGGTAAAATAACAACAAAGCTTCAATATACTTGAAAATAATATAAATGTACTCGTAATATGGAACAAAAACATGTATCATGTATGTTGCATGAACTAATAAATTAATCACTTCAGTTGAAACAGAAACTCGTAGCCAAGAATAAATCATTATGAAGCCACAACAACTCATGAATGGTTTGATACAAATACGAGGGCAGTTTAATAATACTGCAATTTTTTCCAACGCTGTGACTTTCAATGCAACACTAGTCCTTTTAAAAGTTATTTATGACTGGAATGCTGTCGAATTTTGGGAAAACTGCCTGATTTTGACAGCCATAGGAAATAGATGACCTCATTAATATTATTGAGAATGGAAAAGTAACTAAAGGCTAAATATACACTATTGGAACTCTACACCATTTATTTCAGTGGTTAGAAATTGGTTTCAAACTTTCGTTGTGGTCGTACCTACAACTTTCAGGTTGCCCAAAATGAGTTTGTCGCGCCAGACGCAGTCAATCAGATCCATAGAATGCTGCATTGGATGATCGGAGAATGGAATTTAATGAGGTGACTAAGACTTTAGGTATCTCAACTGAGCGGATACTTCTGCATACTGCATGAGTATTTGAATATGGAAAAGCTTTTGAAGGTATGGGTGCTGCAAATGCTCATACCCGACCATAAGCGCAACGGTGTGATCAATACAAAGGTGTGTTTGGTGATGTTTAGGCACAACCCATAATAATTTTTGCACCTTTTTGTAACCCTGGATAAAACTTCGATCCAAACACACCAGAAACAAAAGAACAATGAAAACAGTGAATTTCCTCGGGTGAAAGTTTACCAACAAGGTTATAATTTTTTGGAATGATCGCTGTGTCACTCACAACGAGTGAAAAAAAAAACGATCCGGAGAATATTATTCAGATCTTATAAATTCAATTAGGACTTGAGGTCAAAACGACCTTATCCAGCGAAGACAATAATTATATTCCGTCAGGTCAATGAACGGGCTTACAACTATTACTACATCTACTTTGCTCTTTAGTTTTGGCCCCTTGCAACTTTATTCTGTTTCCAAATGTAAAGTAATAGGATTTTGATTAAATGAAGCACTCATCATTAGAACAAGATCCTAGACAAAGTATAATGAATTTAAAGCAGAGCATGTTTAGAAGTAATACATCAAAATGTATCACTAAACTGCCCTCGTAAAGTAAATTTTTTTGTTAATGTTTGACAAAAGCATCCATAATTTACAGATACTGACCAAGGAAGGACCATCCATATAAAATCGGAGTTAAAGGGAATTTAATAGAGGAAAAACAAGAAAAATTAGAAGATATAAAAATAAGCAAACGCCCGATATATACACGACATAATATTTACTTTTGTAAAAATGTATTATTTGAAAGATTCTATACGTGCCATTTTGTATTAAACTCCTCAAATTTGTGGCTAAATCGCAATAAAATTAATGAGATGAATACAAAATACATACAAATATTTTCAACAGAACGAATAGAATAATATCGGTAGTGTTGGGGAAAATAAATGAATGCGTTCATTAATATTGCCCAACACATTTATATATAAATTGCGCTTTAGCAAATATTATTTCCCAAATTTTGTTTTATTTTTTTGGCTTTTATATACTGTTGATAACGCCTTCAGCATATGAGAGATTGTGAAAAAGAATTCGTCATTTTTTTTTGGATTTTCTTAGTTTTCAAAAAAATATTTTGCAATTCCCTTAAATGTGTATCCAAGAGGTCAATGTGGTCAATTTGTCTGTGTATCAAACATATATTTCATATATATGAGTTTTACAAATAATCTGTATGTTAAGGGAAGCATGTATGAAATAACGCCCAAATAATGGCGCCAAAAAAAAAACTAATGTTTCCCAAAAATGTTCGTACATTCTGTAGGATGGTTGCATTATGAAATAACTTCCCATTCTGGTGTCTATTTTATGTTTTTTTTTTCATGAACATAAATAAATTTTGGAAAGCTCAAATATTTCAAATATGTGTATATTTTTTACTTAATGCTGGAATTTATTAAACGAGATGTACTCCCCAAATAGTCGTTTAATCAGTTAGACTGTGAAAAATTCTTTGTTGTGGCTTTAGCTGTACATATGCCGACATTTCTTTGGCCGCTAAACAGAGTCGTTAGTGAACTGAAAGCATTCCAGCTCATATATTAGTGTTAAAGAAATCGAATACAATATGAGAATTCTCTGTCATATAAGAATGCTTAGAATGCTTTTATACAAACAACTTAATTTATATTCGATATGAGTCAATTTCATTCCTCTTGGATATGAACAGCCAAAGCCACAACAAAGAATTTTCGAAAATCTACATATTTTTATTTTAAATTAACAACTGACTTTGCTCAAATTTTTTAAGTGAAATTGATTTTATCAATTATTTTAAAGTTACTAAATATTAATTGAATTATTTTGTCAAATTTGAGGTCTCCTTTTTTTATAAAAAAATATATTTATGTATTATCTTTCAATATTTCAACACCCTGTGGGTGTCTTTTTCAGGAAAAAATTAAATAATTTTTCCTGAAGAAGACACCCACAGGGTGTTGAAATATTGAAAAATAAAAAATAAATATATTGCTTTTTATAAAAAAAGAAGACCTCAAACTCGATAAAATAATTCAATTAATTACGAAAGGTCGAGTAATATCATCAATTTGTTACTAAATATTCAAATTGTAAAATTCAAATTTTTTGCTTAACAGTAACATGAAAATATAAGATAAATTAATTAAGAAAGTAAATCATTTAGCAAAAATATTACGAAACAGCAATATAAGTTAAATTAATTAAGAAAGTAAATCATTTAGCAAAAATATTAAGAAACAGACTGTCTTAACCATTTTCTTTACAAGTACCAAATGGTTTGAAATGTTGAAAATTAGTGGAATGAAAAACAAAAGTGTTGTCTTCAGAGAGAACATATTTCCCAACACCATTTACAACGCGTTGTGATTTTTTGAAGTAAAACCAACATAAAGTTAATTTATTTAACACCACAAACACACAAACGGTTAGAAGCCCCAAATACATTTGAAAAAAAAGAGCCACCACGATCTAATAATAATTATCATGATTACAACATCAAATATAGACATTTTAATAAATGATAAGCGTATAACATCATTAATAATAAAATAAGTTATTCATGAAGTATTCTTTTTTGAAATTGTCATTTTTTTATATCATAAATTATAAAAAAAAGGAAAAGAAATTCCAATAACGTTCAAATAAATCAAATTTCCCTGACATACTTCACAGATAAAGGACGAGAATAATAAGAAATAAAATATACAACCTTTTAGAAAAAGAGAAATGTGTGCTAAATACCAGTGGCGTGCGAACAATAATCAAAAACCCATTTATAATAATTATGATACATTTTTCCAATTTTTCTTCTTTGCAATTTTCATTTTCTATTCTCTTTCTTTTAAAAAAGGTCAAGTTTTTCAAACTCACAAATGAATTGAACTGTAGTGTAATTTGTTGGCATTTGTTTTCTTTAAGTGTTTAATTTTAAAGTTCAAATAAGTTAATAAACACTTTAAGGTAAAAGAGGCCTTTATTCAGAATATGTTTTGCAAAATGCTTCTTTAAATACGTAATGATTCTACTGACTATAACATGGCGCAGGAATACACAAAAACTTGGTATATCAATACTTAAAAAAGGCTGGTCACATACAGAAAAGCGGAAAGTATTCCCAGAAATTTGAAGCCATAATGGCCATGAGTAGGAAATTTTCTAAAGGTATTTACATCCCCTACGATATTTTAAGGGATATGCTGCTACAACCCTTTAGCAAAGAGCAAAATTTTGTCTTTTGTTAGAAATTCCGTGAAAGGTGAAACATTCTGGGTGCCAAAATTTATTTTTAGGGGCACCCCTAGACAAACTCATTTATATAATTTGGCAAATGATGCAATAAATATATTTACTAGCACGGATTTTATGATTCCCTTGAAAAGTATACTGTCTTAATAATATGAACACATCGTCACCGTTTTTTTACCAAAAATTTAATCCCTCTGCAACCTGATGAACTTATGAACTTACTCCCCAATAACTAAAATGCTCTTATTTAATACCACTTTTATTTGATTTGTTTTTGATTAGATGAATTTCCACAAGTTTTTCGACCCATATGATTCTTTTAAAGGGACCATATTACTATATAAGGAGGCATTCAGAACTCTATCACCCTTTAGTCCATTGCAATACTACTAAAACTGTTCCAAAGAGTAGTCTCCACCATTGTACCTGCTAGTAGAGCTTATTATAAAGGACATCATGCGTTGCACTTCAATGTCTGTAAGATCAAAGAAATCCACGAGTTTAAGAGATCCCACACTTACCACCATCTTTTTGCTAGTCCGGGACGGTAATACCTTCTCAAGTCGTGATTTTCTGCCATGGTTGCAAGGCATATAAGATTACGAGAAGCTTTTTTAAGGCAATTGATTTTTCTATCTGTTTTGATGATGCGTACATAATTAATATATTCTACCACCTTTTAACACATAAAAGGTGATTTTTTAGCAACTTTCTTTTCCGCAACGATGTAGTTGGCAGCTCAATTGTTTTCGTTTAACATGTTAATGTTCAGTTTGGTCTATAATTTAACCATGAATCGGCTTACAAATGAACAACGCTTGCAGATTATTGAATTTTATTATCAAAATTCATTCTCGGTTCAAAAAGTGTATCGTTCAATTTCTTATCGGAAAATTGTGTTCAGCGACGAAACTCATTTCTGTTTGAAAGGATACGCGAACAAGCAAAATTTTTGGTGTGAAGAGCAGCCAAAAGTATTACAAGAACTGTCAATGCATTTTGAAAAATACGCCATTTGGCGTGGATTATGGCCCGGTGGCATTATTGGACCGTACTTTTTTAAAGACGACGAGAGCGAAAGCTACCTACGTTGATTACAAATTTTTTTTTATTTTTTTACCCAAAACAGAAGAGCTGGACTTGGCTGACATGTGGTTTTAACAAGACGGTGCCACATGTCACACAGCAACAGGGAACATAGCTCCAATTGAGAGTGGGGTTCGTAGAACAGTTTATTTCACATCGTGCGATTTAACGCCGTTAGACTCTTTTTTGTGGGGCTTCGTTAAGGCTCATGTCTATAGGGACAAGCACGGTTGTAGCAATATTGAAGAATTTAATCGCGAGATATCGGCCAATATGTTGCAGAAAATATGCCAAAATTCTATCGACTGAAATAAAGATTCCATACATTTCTCTAAATTTTATGTGTTTTTTTTTTATTTTTATCAAGTACGCAAGCTCTTAAAAAACACCCATTATTTTATATAGTTGTAAATTCATTATATTAGAACAACTAGTCACTCGGGAACTTTTTATATATATTGGGCATAAGCAAGTAGGTTTATGAGAAGATTTTTTACTGCAGTCTAGAATTTGTCTTTTTTACGTAGTTTCTCTCTAAAGAATTACACTTCTTCACCTTTCTCCACCATAGCAAAATTCCCAGGGACGTAGGCCCCCTAATGACACCAGGTTAAGCTGTAGGTATGACTTTCTTTAAATACACACACCCTAATTTTGTTTGTGACATAAATTTTCGGTAGCAGGATCTTAGAGGTAGTGCCATAAGTTTGCGGTTGGGAGTGGATAACGCTCTTGTGTCTTTCTGGACACAATGCTGACTCGCTTATGTTTTGTACCGGAGGTTAGATAGCTTATACATATGCTACATATAGGATATATACGGGAAAGGCCGCGAACGTCATGCAATTATATTTTTACACTGAAAACACCTCGAGCTATCTTATTTATGTCAGCCATCATTACAGATGACATACGAGTAGTTTGACAGAGAAAAAAACGAATTACTACAAATATTTCGATATTAGTCGATTTCACCAATATTGTGGGTATCTTGCGGAAGCAATACGAGTATATTCATTATTAGGAATAGCCAGGTATCCTTGACGCAGCTTTCAAATTTTGCAACTACAAAACTTTGGCAGCGAAATCAGAAGATTATAAATTATATGAAACCAAAGAGGCTCATGAAATGGATTGTGCTTTTTTAAATCATGTTCTTTTGAAATCATTGGTGTAGTAGCTGCTTCTTATGTCATGCATTAAGTATCTTAATTCATAGAATTAAATTGAATGTGCTGCTAATACATAAAAGTTCTTTCCAGCAGTCTATTGCAATAATCACTTAAGTAGTGTCGTGAAGTTATTCCTCTTGGAATTTAATGACCAAATGCACTTAAATGGTCATCTAAGATTACAAGCACGTTGGCTTAAAACAAAATGTACGAGCCGAACATGCATTTACAAATTGCAACAGGAAAAAAACATTAATTCCAAAGAAAAATGAAAGTCTTTTACTCTCTAAATAAAATGAAAGCGTTTTAACATTTGACTTTAAATACCAGAGTTCTTTCATTTGAACTGTGTGTGGTATATAGTAAGAAGTTATCCAATAAGGAATTGCAGATATCTACTTCCGTGTTTATACTAAAGCTTTTTAGTTACACATTTGCGTTGTGGCTTGTATTAAATTTTAAATAATCATTCGATCGTGGCTTAGTGACATAGACCTGAGGCCAAAAGAAGAATATCATTATCAAATTCATATTACTTAGTGAAAGCTCATCTAATTTGCTTATATTTTACATATGAGGCTTTTGGATCTCAATGGCAAAGTGGAAATTCGTATCAAACATTATTACATTGCGGCAATCTATGTGCCACAATTACAGATATTTATCAAAAAAATATGTTAAGTTCCCAAGACTACTTTATGACTTAAACCATTTCCATATGTCCCGCAGCCTAGTCAGCCAACAAACGGCATTGTCATTGGCCATCATCTTTTGTATCGTGGTTTAATATGACAACACGTAACGTAAGACTAATCATATTCGTATAGTATCCTTATAAGACATGCCTTATTTTAATGGGTTCTGCGTAAGGAGAAAAAACCTTCTTGTAGTTTTTTTGGTTGATGTGTGCCGATATGGCACTGCTTTTAGGTATTCAAAATGTTTAAATATTTAATGAATCAGCATACATTTAAAAGTCAACTTTCAACGATTTATCGCACAAAAAAATGTAAATCAATTGTATTCATTGCTCAATCGTGTGTAACTTTTCATGTAACACATTGTGCTGAATCTAAGAAAAATAGGTTAAGGGAAGGGGGCTGGAGGAATTAGTCTCTTTGTGGACATTCAGTTTGAACCTTCAAATGTTGATAGTTACAGGAAAGACCCCAGCAGAATCAATTTTGCAGCTCGTTTAATCGTAAAATAAGAGAGTTAAGGCAACGTGTTTCCTGATCTCATTAGAGTGCACACCATTTAGTAAAGAGAGATTGCTACACTACTGTCACGGAGGAGCTTTTTCGTACTCTCGTGTACGCGGTCTAGTTACTTTAAAATAGGCTTTGAGACACCAGCCCTTAGAGAAGAGTTGCATTCCATTTTGGCACGGATAAATAATGAGGAGACCATCTTAAACAATCGACACACTTGAATGCTTCTTAAGAGATATGAAAATTGCTCCGGATTATTACGCCAAGAGCTTTTGATTCCTCAATGTCAGATGAAACAGCATGTTCGGTCATACGTTTAATCGTATGCTTGCAGCACTGGACCCACTCGCATGATCCAATTTGGAGATTATTACAATTACGTGACTAAGTATATGATTCATATTCCACCACATGAGCCCAATGTCCAACAGGGTCAGCTTTTCGGCAAATAAACTTAAATGATAAAACTGCTGTCATCCGTAAAAGAGTAGATGGCATTGGAAGTATTACATGGAAGGTCATTAAGAAAAATAAGTAAAACATGCAGCACAAAAATCATGTCCCGCTCAGATTTTCAAAATCAACTCGACCATATTGCATAACCCCTTAGATTCTAGTGTAAATGAAAAACACTTTTAAGAAATAAGTAAAGAAAAGAAAATAGACAAAAGTAACAAATGATGTTGGCCTACAAATTTAACAAAACATAAAAATACAAATGAATGGACTCAACGAGTGCAATTTTTTCTATTTGAAGTTTTCTTTTAGTGAGAGTTTTCCTTTTTGTTGTACAAACCATTAAGAAACCCAATGAGTATAAAAAATATGCACAATAATGGGGTTAAATGCTTCGCATTCATTCAACAAAATGTAGCAGATAAAGGAGAGATATTTTTGAAAGTATTTTTCCTTAATTGAAAACAGATCAAATGTAATTCAAAGTTTAATAAAAAAACACAAAGGATTAAAATTTTTGAAGAAAGATGGAGTTACTAAGAATTTAAATTAATACATAAAAGATTCTCTAAGAATTATTTAAGATTTATAAGAACTTTTTCTAATTTAAGGATCATAAATTCTTGGTCAACCAGGAAGCATTAAACATTTACTTCTGTCTTAAGAATATTTTTTGTTTGTTTATTGGAGGGCGCCTTTTATTTAAAAAAAGAAAAGAAAAGATAATCATTTGTTTTGCCATCCAGAGCAAGTTAAACGTCATTTAGGGATAACGATGGAGATAATTCTGTTTTCTTTTACAATTGCCACATATACCAACATTGACACTGGAAGGACATTTGTAACATGTCATATCGCTTCTTTGATAGAAAAAAAAACTCGGACTCGGCAAAATTCAATTAAGATTTTTTAGATTTGTTTCCACATCGACAGTTTTTTATATAACGTCAGCTTACCTTTAGATATAATTCCGACTTGTTTCCATATGTACATATAAAAAGGACATTAAAGAATACTTTTTCCTCAGTATTTTAAACTTTTGAAGTTTTGAAATATGGCTGCGGTTTATTAAAGGACCGAGATGATATGTTTATAGATCACTGGATAGAAAAGGCGTTCTAGAGATTGTTTGAATTCAGACTATAGGAATGGTAACATCTATGGCTTTTAGGTTGAATAAACACATTATGTAGACAGTAAGAATTGATGGCATGTTTGGGATGATTAATTTTTTTTCATTATAACTTTAAATAAGAAGCTGGCGACATTGCAACTAATATCGTTGGCAAAAAATTTCTAAAGGAAACTTCCAAATGGTACTTGAGGAAGAAGTTCATGTTGACTTTACTTATGAGTGAAATTATTCTTGGACTACTTTGTTACTATTGGAATTGAAATTCATAGCTGTTGAAGTAAAAGTTCAACATTATTGCAGTAATTGAATTTGAACTACTTATATCTGCTCTATTAATTGTCATTAATATCATGTTTATAACTTTTTTCGTTTCCATCTGATGGTAGTTAAGTTTCTACATACACGTGGCCAAATATTCAGCGACCTTGTCGACTGAGCCAACTTTCTGGCTGAATTATTTGCAAAGAAATTTTAAAGAAATTATTTGCTGAAAATTAATAAACTACCGCCTGGGACCAAAGCGGTATCTATAGATATGTCAAAAATATTTTGTTTTAGCGGAACATGAATAAGTATCCTAAACAGGACGATATTCTACCACTGGTTTTAAGTCAATACTCTTAAACATTAGCTAGTCTATTAAGTCCAATGTGTCAAGCTGGGAACGCACTCCCAGGGTCAATCAATCCGTAAAACATAAGAGGATGAAAACCCTGAAAATTGAAAGTATCGTTGATTTCCGCCTTCTAAAATATTTAGAGGGTTTACGCCAGTATCGTTTTGCTTTGCGGGTAATCCATGGAGAAATGTTGTTATTCCATTCACCATTTTGGCGAAGGAAAATGGTGGCTTTGGAAATTTCTCAGATATTTGACAGAGTGTGGCATAAAAAACTTCTGTAAAAATTTATTGCTTTTGGTATTGATAACGACAACTCTCTTGTGGATCGCAATTAACGTATTGCTACAGTTGCGATGTCATTAAACAAGCTAAAGAGTTATTCCCAGGCGAGCGATAGGATCCCTTATTTCTAATCGTCTATAATTGATCTTCCTCAGTGACCTTTTCACAAACTAAAGGTGCACTAAAGGTGCATTCAGGACTTCAGATTTTATGACGATGTACTACTATTTAAGGCACCTATAGCCGATCGAAAATGAAATACAACTCAAATGTATGAGGTTTCTCGACAAAATACAGAAAAGAACAAAGACATTGTCTCGCTACTATGTGAAATTTATTTCGGATTCTCGTTCTATTTTTGCCACCAACATGTTTTCCATCAAGAGCACATCAATTTGTGATCAACCAACCTGCTAGTGAATCATTTTTCGAATGTAAGAAAAAAATTCGTTCTTTAACCGAACTATTCGAATGTGTTAATATCCGAATGAAGATCCTTCCTGTCACTTTCAGATTGGATAGATTCCAAACTATTGTCCATAAGCACTAGGCATAAAATAAAAATAAAGTCGTCTTTACTTAAATCAAGACAAGGAGGCGTGAAAAGTATGAATCCTTTCAAATCTACAGCTGAACGCTGGACTAAAAAATAAATTCGGGATTGATTTTAAGCAAAAACAAAAGTTCAAGATAAATATACTCGATTTAACGCAAAAGGGCATTGGGCTAAAATTTTGGCTTCTAATATAAGCGATAACATGAGGGATAATTTTTTCTACTTCAGTCCTGGAATAGATTTAATTTAAAAGTTTCTTTTATTCGTTTATATCTTAATTGAAAAAAATTTTTTATGATGATCTTGAGCCGCCGCATTTTGCATACGATCATCATCGCATGTTCATGAGCGAAATCTGGTGACAATACTTTTTTAAGTATCGACAGCACAAGCTTTATATAAAAAATTAAATATCTGGGACGGATGAATTTTTGCCAAAAGTAAGAAGAGAAAACTTAAATTTAGTGCGAGTTTTTCCTCTCAGTGTGCTCCCCTATTTTTCTGATTCCAGCAGAATGCATTACACCAGTAGGGCTAGTCCCCTGAATGTTGGTCCGATAAAATACTTATATACATATGAAAGTGATATTTTAAGGATTTATACCTCAAACAGAGAATTCATTAAATTCACGGAATCGTAGCGTTCTGCTGCATTCCGTAAGATTCAAAATAATTTGTTTGTGGTCAGTTTAATTCTCCCCTATTGGAATTAACAAATTCTTAAATGAGCTACAAATGGTAAGAGACAAAATTTTTTGTAAGAAAACTATAATGAAGAAATCAAATTACAACTTTAACTTCAATTTTTAAAATAAATTATAGAAGTAGAACAGCAACACGGTGTGTTGTTACGGTTACGCCCAGGAAATTCATTTAACTAACTATTTATTTCGGTATAAATTAAAATTTTAATACAAGCATTTCTTAGAAATCAGCTAATTTGGCTTTTAACCGACTTCCAAACAGCGGAGGTTATCAATTCGTAAGTGTTTTTTTTGTGTTCGTACATGAATAACTTTAACATTTGTAAATTGATAATTATTTTTTTATTTAAAAGGGTTTGTAGATGTCTTAACTTTTTCATTTTTTAGAAAATCGAACGAGCCATTTGCATGACCGAAAAACTGATCATCGCTCTTTTTATTGAAGGCTTTTTTTGTTTTTGAGTTTTAATAAAAGAACATTTTCAAAACAACTTTATGGAAATAAGCTTTTTACGCCACTTGTCTATATGCAAGGCTTGCATCTTAAAACCCAATGTAAAGTTGATATGCCCACTACAGAAGAGGCCAAATGAAGGTTTATAATTTAGATCAAATAAAAAATGCTTTTAATATCAGTAAAACTGGCTTCATTGGAAGGATAATTCCATGGCATTAATATTTGAATACGTTATGGATATAAGGCCATGACAATAGTTTTACCACAACTTTCGCAATTCTTCTCGACGTATTTATGCAATGATGTCTTGCAAAGATGCAATCGTCTCTTATTTATGAAACACGATACAAAGCATCCTTTAAAAAAAAATTAATATTTTTTGTCAACATCAATTTCTTAAATTTTAAAATGATCAAGACACATTATCATTTATTTTTTTTTTTTTATCATTTATTATTTAAATATTTTGAGGTGCCGTCTCTTTGTACAGAACTTTCTTTGAAGCACTTTAGTGGCCACAGGATAGTATACTGGGGCCAGTTTTGTACTTGATTTATACCTGCGATATGCCTTTGAGCAGTAATATCCTCACTTCTATATTTGCCGATTATACAGCCTGCCTTTGTATGCATGAAAACCCTCACGAGGCATCCCGATATCTTCAGGAACATATTAACCTGTTGGAACTGTGGTTGAACTTATGGAGAATAAAGGTAAATGAACAAAAGTGTGTTCATGTCACATTTACTCTACGAAGAGACACTTGTCCCCCCATTCGAATGAACGATCAAGTTGTTCCTCAACATTCACAGGTGAAATATCTTGGTATACACCTTGACCGACGGCTTACATGGAAACACCACATAGACTCTAAGCTAACACAAATGAAGCTTAAATTAACACAGATACATTGGCTGATTGGTAGAAATTCTACCCTCAGTCTAGATTGTAAACTTTTAATATACAAGTCGCTTTTGAAACCCATATGGTGTTACGGAATTCAACTATGGGGCACTGCTTCAGCTTCCAATGTAGAGCGAATACAACGTATGCAAAACAAAATTTTAAGGTTAATAACATCGGCTCCATGGTACATGAAAAATTCAATTTTACATCGTGATTTAAATATGCCACTTGTGACCGCACAAATTGCCAAATATGCAGGCAAATATTTAACAAAACTCGAGACACATCCTAATCCTCTTGCTCGTAACATCTTGAACTTTACTGGACACATCCGCTTGAAAAAAAGGGACACTACGGCTTTAATACGCCGCACTCCAGATGAAACTTTTTGAAAATATTTTTGTGCTTAACGCGACATTTATGTATTTTTAATTATTATCACTAAATTTATGTCCGACATTGGTTGGGCCTAATTATTATGTCTATATTTAAGATTTGAACACTTATTGTTAGTTCAGTTTTGAAGATACAATAAATAAAAATTAGTGGGGGAAAAAAAAACTTTAGTGGTCAAATAAACTACACATGGATCTATGTTTTTAGAGAATGATCGATTTTTTTTCCTAGTCTGGAACTAAAATCATTTAAATAAAGATATTAATACAATGTTTAGAGGTTTATATATTCTGATATAAATCTTTAAAGGTATAAAAATGGATGAAGAGGAAGAGGCAAACAAAATTTATTTATTTGAATAAATGATTAATGTGTACAATCTATGGCATTTAAAGAGCTTACGAGAGTATATAAATATAATAAGTAAATTTACTCGCGAACTTGTCTGCCGTAGTAAAGGCCAAGTCATTAACCAGAATTAAGAGATTTTAATGTATTAACAAAAGCTATAAGCTATTTATGTGGCAAGTTTCAGTGAAATCCATTTAAGCATCTTGACGTGGCTTAGAAACAAACATCCAAACGTCTAACCCTACAAATTTTCGTATTTATAAATCAAATGGTATCTTATTATTTGTTCAACAATTACAAGAAACAACTAACGCGTACTAAAGCCCCATTAGCCACTTACTACGAATGGGGCTAAAAATAATTTAACCATGTGTAAGACCGAACATAAATCAAACGTTAAATTTCATTCCTCTAAAACAAATGTTCTTGAAGCATAAGCAGGAATTAAGCAATCTCGAAATTAAACTCTTTAAATTTCATTTGCAAACATTCTGGTGGTTTTTAGTAATTTTTAACACTGACATAAAAGCATTTTTAGTCATTTGTTCATTCCTAATGCCTTGCGATAAAATTATATTGAGGGAAAAAATTTTCATCTAATGGCTGAACATAAAATCAATGAAGCAAGGCAATGATCTTACAAATAAATTAATGGGAGTTGTTTTTCTTTTAAAGGTTATGCCATAAAACAAGCTACGTGCTTTGAATTAAGAAAATAGATTTTCGTTTATGGGTTCAAAGCTTTTTTTGTGCTTTTCATATTGTACTTTGTTTTTGAGGTTTACGACTTTAGCAATCAATCTCAGGCTAGATGTCACAAGGTAAAGGATTGATTACAAGGAGTATTGGAAGCTAAGCGAACTTTCTCAGTTCCAGATTTGATCCTTTCATCTATTTGCAAAGCTTTAAAGCAAAATAATTAAAATGTATGCAATAATCAATAAAAATATTACTTTTTATAAGTTTTTATAACTTAATTTTACTTCGAAACAGAAGTATAAAATTTATTTTGCATTAATTTTATTTAAGAAAGAAATTATTGCTTCAATTCATTTTATGAGAAATATTTACTTAAAATACAATAAAAAGGAATATTTTGCTAACAAAGACTTAGACAGGAATGGAATAAGGAAGTTTTTTCTTTCGAGGAAACTGAAACAAAATATTTAAAGTAAAAATCATTTTGTCAACAAAAACCCAGAGAATAGATAAACAGTTTGAAACAAAAAAATATTACAAAGAGTTTTATAAAATAACAAAGGAAATTTTTAGTTTTAGGGACTCTTTTTCATATCATGATGTCAATCACTTCTGCCGGGTAATTCAATCAAAATTTCTTATAAATAATAATAATGAGGGAGATCGCAACATCTTCTAATATTTAACCAATTATCCCCTGCGGTAATTTAATTTAACATTTAGACTATAGTTACACTAAGAAGTATATCATTAGAACTGAAAATAATGTCGTCTTTAAATACACAAAATACTCAGTCCTGATTTTCACAGGAATGTATGAATAGGAAATGTTAACGCACCAACATGTTTTCATTCGTATTTGAAGGGATTTGAAAATTCATTTAATATGAGCACTGGTTTTAAATATAAATTTTAGTTCATAGAACATGTATTTATATATTCCCAATTTTTAACAAAATTCAAATGAACTGTACCTGTATTTTCATTAACTATATACTTCAAGAAATTTATTGCATGAAACTTTATCCATTTGCCAATATAAGGTAGAGTAAAACAATTGGTATAAAATTGTTTAAATGAAATCGTATGAAAGTTCATGTGCTGCCAACATTGTTATACCATTTACTACAGTATCCTCCACATCCTCAATTTAAAAAAGTTGCATGCGATTTATTAATATAAACTTTTCACATACAATAACCTTGTCGTTTTTTTGCCCTAGTTTAGTTTAATTTGTAGGACATTCACTTCATCTGATCTTTCATCATCTTAGAATCATTTAGGCCAAACTCTCGAAAGTCACGGATTTTAAAGCAGCTGCAAAAATTCCTTAAAAAACTATATTTTCTCAACATATTGCCCTTGCGGTCTCTTAAGGGCTAAAAGAGACCTCCACCATATTCCGTAGCAGAACCTGCTAAGAGATTTGAATAGCTTGACCCAGAGGTCGGATTCAATCGATATTTTTATGAACAGTCTGGGCACCACAAGAGCCTCCAATTGAAAAGTGTTGAAATCGAAGTATATGCTTCCATGCATTAAATTTGTGATTCTGATCAATCGACATCATTTAAAGAAAGCTTTCAAAGCAAAAAAAAATGGCTACCAATTACGTGAGGATAAGCTTGACCTTCGTTTAAATACTTGTTAATACTGTGGAAGTTATGTACCCTCAGTTTTAATAGTAGAAAAGGTGGTTTACTGAGTTTCGTTGGGGCTCCCTACAAGCACGGAAGATTTCGAACGTTTTAAAGCGCAGTTGAGGTTTCTACACCTGAAACAATTAAAAAAAAAACCCGATACGGTATTGCCGATCGGAGTTTGAAAGTGCAAGAGACTGTGGTAGTCATCTTCATATCACATGACTCACTGGGTTTAATTTTCAATGATCAATTGTATATGAGAAAGCTTTTCGCAAGATAAGTGCCGCGCTGGCGCACAAACGCAATCGCGTGACAACTTCGCCTGTATGGCTGGCGTTGTTCCACGGCAAAATAGACGAGTTTTTGCACCATTTCTTAGCCATGGACGAAACCATGACCGTAACATACCAGAGAGCAAACAGCAGTAAACCAAAGTTTGCTTGTCCACCAACAAAAGTTATGGCGACCCATTTTTGGAATACATGCGGTATAATCCACATTTATCGTCTTCACAAGAGTAATGCAATCAATGGAAAATATTACGCCAATTTATTCGGTCGATTTGATGGTGATAAAAACACTACAGTTGGCAAAGAAAAAAGTTCTTTTTCACCAGGATAATGCAAGGGTGCATTCATGTGCAGTTTTAATGGCAAAATTCTATGAATCAGGCTACAAAGTGCTCCCTCATCTACCCAATTTTCCGGATTTGGCCCCAAGTTAGTATTTCTCGTTTCCGAAACTAAAGAAATGGCTCGGCGGAATAACCCTCTTTCCGTCGCAAACATATAATAAGTATTTTTATGGACTTGACAATTCTTGCTTTTTGGAAGGAATACAAAAATTATAGAAACGTTGGACTATAGAACATAAAGGAAACTATTTTTCCCAAAAACCTATTCAATTCAAAAGCTACGGACTTATTAAGCAGCTGTCATATCGTCTCACTTAATTTGTATAAAACTTTATTCCTTATTTGATTTCCTTATCAGTGACGCAAGTGGAATATAATTGTTTGTTGCATTATGTTTGTATTAAAGTTTATTAAAACTATAATAAATAGAAAAACATGATTGAATTCTATGGGATTCTCATATTCAATTTGCTGATTTTTGTGTAAGTATATGAGTTTGAGCGCTTTTAAAGCTGGATTCAGCTAAGATGTACTGATACTTTGGTTACATCCAATGAAATGCTGGCATATATACATCTTAGATTAGAACAAATATTATTTTTTTTTTTAAATATTGATCTCTTGTTAGAGCAATCATGGTGAAATTGTCAGTAGTAATGATCAGATAATCACATTATCTTTCCCTAATATGTTCCTGTGTTAGGACCCTCTTTTTATTAGAATGACTTAAGTTTGTAAATACTCTCTGTCTGTGGCATGCACTTGCGTACAAAGCAATCTGATGTTCATGTACGTGTATGGGCATAATAAAAGATTATGTCCTTTGGTGATGACATAAAAGGCAAGTAAAAGTTTATAATAAGCAGCTTAATTTCTTCTTTGTTTTTAGTTCAAAAGGTACTAAAAGATATTAGGATCAAGCGACACTTATTAAGTATGTTATTTTTCAACACTGGGGCATAGAATAGAGACAATTTGAGCTCAAATTTTAACCATTTTTTTAATAAAAATAATTAAGGAATATTTATCAAATTCGTTATTCGAGATATTCTCCAAAATAACCATTTTAATATTATATTGTTTGTTGTTGGCTTAGCTAGGTATATGCCTGCATTTCATTGGCGCTAACCAAATCATCAGTACACAGTCATATTTTTGTATTTGTAATCAACAAATAGAAAAATATGATTGAGTTCTGTTTGAATTCTCATATAGTGTTTGTAGTCTGTGGCATAAGTATACGAGCTTTGAATGCTTTCAATTATGATTTGGCTAAAAGGGTACTGATAATTTGGTTAGCGCCAATGAAATGCAGGCATATACCTAGGTAAGCCAACAACAAACAATATAATATTATAATTAAGGAATTTTATTTTATTTTTCCAAACAATAAAAAAATAAAATTATTTAAAAAATTACTTTAGAAAAAATATAATGTAAATAAAAATTAGCAAAGAATAATAATCATTGGGTATCACGAAAATATTTTTTTACTTTAAGTTTCTTTACTGGTGATAAAAGTTGAGAAATTACAAATATAAATAAGAGTGTATTTTTTAAAATTTTAAAACATTTAAAAAAAAAACATGTTCGTTAAATTGTTATTACGATAATATTATATTCTGCTATTCATCAGTGTTATTTTCATTTAAGTTTCTTAAAATTATCAATCTTTACCAAAGTTTTTACAAAGAACGCATATATGAGCCCAAGCACAGGGAAAACTTTCACACTTTTAAATTTTAGGACTAAAGCTAAAAAGGTTTATTCATCTCAGGACTAACTGAAGAGTGAAGTTTATTTTGCTGTAGCATAAATTTTTCAGATTTGTCTGAACAATATTTCAGCAATAAGAAATTAATAAATTTAATCTGAACTTTATCATTATTATTTTTAGTTAAGCAACATTGTAGGCTCTCCTTATGCTCCTTTTGAAAGTGTAAATCATTCTATTCCAACTCAAGTTCTTTAGCGGACATTAATGATCGCGAATGAGATTTTAAACATAACGAAATCAAACGAAAAACCTATAAAATTCCAAACAACAATAGGAAAGCCTTTAAGAAGGCCCGTATAGAAAATAATTTTTACTTCTAATTACATTTCAGTAAATTTACAAATCCACCTTTCACTCAATTAGATACATGCGGTCCATTAGTTTGCAAACTAAAACATAGAAATCTATTACAACTTTCAATCAATTGCTTTTTATCACACATATGCCACATATGCAACACATTGGCAAATGTGTTATGGAAAATACAGGATTCAAACGTAAAAATGCCACATAAAATACTGTATTGATGCAAGATTTTATTTTTAAATATGACAACAATAAGAAATAAGTTCTAGAAATAATGAAACAAGTTATAAAGGGTTTGTTAGCAAAAACTTAAACTAATTAGTTAAATCATCGTCAATTATGAATAATGAATTCAAAACGAATGAACTCCTTTTATAGCAGAACAGTAAACAAAATGGTTTTTGCCCCTTTAACAAATAAAATATAAAGTCCTTTCAGAGTGCTTATTTTCCCTTTCCATACCACTTATTTTTTCTAATTGTTTTAAGAGTGATTTTGTTGCTGCTAAAGACATCAGTCCCATGGCAACCACTGACTTATTCAATTCTTATTCAAATAACATGTCAGTTGTTACACTGAAAAACAGCAGCACAATAGACCATTATTTGACTTCATATACTCACAATATGCCAATTGTTAAATGCGACAGTTGCTCATTATGGCATTTAAAGCCTCACGAAAGCTTTTATTTCCAAATTATTTTTCCTGTATAGTAATGTAGTTTACGTGATCGGAATGCTGATATAGACATTCTTCTTAAAATAGAAGATTTAAATCTGTCTAATGAAATATTTGTATGTCATTTTCTTTTCGAGAAATAGTGAATTTATATTCATTTATATATCATTTTCTATTTATATATCATTTTCTTTTCGAGAAATAGTGAATTTTTTTTTCATTCTCAAAAAAGTGTTTAATGTTCCAATTTAGATGGTAAATTTGCACCCGCTAAGGAACCCTTAAGATCTTCCTTTCTCTTTAAAATAGAAGAAAATGTTACACTTTTTTTTAAATAAAATGGTAATAGACAAAATAGAAAAAGCATTTCCGTATCTGATAAAAATTTGACACATATTTTGCATGTGGGTATTCTGCTTAAATAACAAGTAGTATTGCAAAAAAGAATATGTTCTTTGCCAAATGTGTTGCTTATGAAACTACAATTGTTGGTCTTAAATTTACTATAGGATTAGAAAGCATCCTGTTTTAGCTGCTTCAACTCCTTTTTTATATAAATAAGGGTTTTGCCGAGGGTAATTTGAAAATCCATGTGAATTACTGACAACAAGGTCGTGAATATAATTATCAAAATCTATATATATAAAATAGGATGTCTGTATGTATGTATGTATGTATGTATGTATGTAACGTAATGGCTCCAAAACGGCTGGGCCGATTTTGACGAAATTTTCAGGGAACCTTCAGAATACTCGGGCGGGTAACACTGTGAAGTTTTATTTTCGGTCTGTGGGCGGAGGGGCATGGCAAAATCCAATAATTCATAAAATGAGAACGGCTTGGCCGATTTCTGTAAAACTTTTTGTCAGTTGTTCGTATTTTCGAGGAGAAGGTTTTTAATCCTTTCGGAAAAGTCGGTAAATTGGAAAAATTGAAAATCGAGTTTTTGTATGAAATGTTGTTTGAAATTATTCCTTAATGGCTTCTTATGAGAAAAAATAGAAAGTTTGTCTGAAGGCTTAAAATTGGGGCGAGGCGAAGTTCGCCTGGTCCGCTAGTATTTATAAAAAAGTTGACGAAAAAATTGTTTAGAATTTGACAACTATCTTGTATATCAGCTGAGCTGTTGCATAGACCTCATAAATGGGCGTTGGGTTTTATTTTATTTCCGTTAACATATTTTTCTTTTAACAAACTTTTTGCAAAAATTTTATAAAAAATTAACAAATTTTAATCTATGAAAATTAATTATATCAAGCAAATGCTTTTATTATATTCTAGTCTATTCACTTGGCGGAAGTGTCGGTAATTTGCAATCGTTGCAAATGTTTATGGCAAAATTTTGATTTCAGAAGGAAAAACGCTGTTAATTAAACTACCCTATGAGAATAAGGCTCAGCTGCGATTTCTTTCCTGAAAGGAGTATATCACTTTATCAATTTATAAGAAAATCTATTTATGACGGCGGTTCAATAATTCCGTGACTATTTGAACTTGCCGCCTGTGAAATGAAAAAGCAACACGTTTCTGTAAAGAAGCATCTGTGAGTTGACACCTGTGAAAATTTAGTTTGTGTATTTGACAGCCATTGATACCACGTGATGTGAGGAAAAAATGGGGAAAAATTAATTTCCTGTGCTCGATAAATACTCACGATATGTTGCGGGCCGATTGGAGATTGTGGTGTGAAAGTGCGAGAGATTGAGGAAGCCGCAGTCATATCATATGGCTCAGTAATTTCATATCATGGACTTACTAACCCAATTTTGTATCGCTTTCATTTAAAAAAATTAACTCTCTTAGGAGATTACATGATCTTTTCTAAGAACTTTCTGCTTAATACGGAGTATTAAATTATCTTTATTCTTATTTTATAAAAGAAACACTAACGAAAAAAAGTCGGGTTTAAGATCTAGGGACGTTGTATAACAGTTCTGAGAGACTCAAACACTTACGACAATTTTATGAAACGCATTTACAAAGAACGTTGTCTTAAAGGGCTTTTAACGGCCATGTTTTACAATTGTGTAAGTAAAACCATTTGCGGTCAATGTATTTTAATATCATGACCTCTTGAATAATGTGTACATGTATTCTTTTATCTTTATTTGTTGGTCTCTTTGTCTGGGAATTGTGTTGAATGCGTTTGAAATTTTTTAAGCTGAAGTACATTTTATAAAGTTGGAAAACGTTTATGAGTAGTTTTAAAAAGTTTAATGGCTGTTGTTTGTACTTCACAACAAGTTAAATAATGAATTTATTTTGAAACACAACAAAGTCAGGAATATTTGACTGATTTCGCTAGAGAAAATATATCCATTTTCGTTCCCCAGCATCTATGACAAAACGTTTGCAGGTTAGAACTTATTATGGTCTGTGGTCTATGGTCTTTGCTTTTCAAATCTAAATGGAATCATAAAGTTTTTCATTTAAATAGCTTAAAGTTTAACTCCATTCAAAACTGTATAAAAAATTCCTCACCAAACAATGAATATGAAATGAAAATTCTAGTACCTCTAACAAATAAATAAAATAGAATGTTAAAAATAAAGCTCTTTTGTATTTATTCTTTCCTTTTAACAATTTTTATATTACGCTACGGAAAATATTTCTTAATGCTTTACAAACATGGCAGTGAAGTTTCTTTCTCATTTCCTAAAAGCAAAATACCTTTTAGTTCTATGATGTGACAGGATGTTGTAGCACGATTTTAATGAAAGTATAAAAGAAACGCAGAATTCTATTGTTAGTTTTCTTTAATACTTATATGGAGCAGTTCGGGCATAACAAACCGCAGATGAAGGTCGTTGTAACCGGAAATAAAATTCTTTCCTTTCCTTTGAAATAAATCAAATTTATTATTTATTTTTTGATATTTTTATGCAACATGATAATTGTGCTCTTAAAATTTTCACTTATTTGCAATTATTTTTATCGTATTGTCAAATATTGGTACTCGCAAATAATTATCTTAATGGCTTAGAAAATTGCCGGAAAAAATCTGCGCCTTGACCTGTTCGTGAAAAGTGAAAAATTTTATATTGGGTACTTTAAAAAGCGTTCGGTATAAACGAAAGTACAATATAAACTAACAATTATTTGCTACCGCGATAATTCATTATAACCGAACACGACTTCATATGTTCCTTTTACTCCTCGAAGGAGCATAGCGTCATGCATATATGTTTATTAAATTTGAAGTCCTGTTATTGATCCAAATTCAACGACGCTTTCCCACACATAATTCAACGCATGATCCCGTTGCTTGCATTTCAGATTTTACATTAAAGTTGCCCCTAATTTTAACAGCAGATCAACATATTGAGAGGATTAATCAACATTAATAAAGGGGGTGGGGGACTTTCGTTAAATTATTTGTTTTTCACACATTATTCATCTCTCTTCCCACTATCCTGTTTTTCGAGGATTACATTATTTGATTTGTAATTGTAATTTAATGTAATGGGGGTTTGGCCCAGGATGGCCCTTTGCACTGCGACCATTGTTGATCTATTGTGCTTCCCCTGTCCCTAGCAGTTTAACACGTTCGCAAATAGGATCAGCTCCTTCAGTGGGAGCATTAGCAGATCCTCTTCACTCAGCGTATATGCATGTAGAGTTCTGTGTCTTCTGTGGCACAATGCCCCACAATTTGCTATCAAGTGTTCCTTCGACTCCTCATCTTCACCGCAAAATCTGCAGATGTCCGTGTCAGATAAGCCCATTCTGTATAGGTGGGCTCTGCAGGTGCAATGGCCTGTGAGCGCCCCTACCAGCATCCGTAGACTTTTCCTGTCCAGTCTTAGAGCCAGATCCGCCCTACCAGCGTCAAAGCGTAGGAATTTCTTGGAGTGACATAATCCATTGATGTCATTCCAATGTTATGCATTCCTGGACGATGTCGCATTTAGAAATCTCCCCTTTAAGGAGACTTTTGTTGAAACCAAAAGAAGGTGTGGGTCCAATGAAGTTCCCCTCAGCCCCTCTTCTCGCACAGATGTCCGCCATCACATTATTTGATACTGTTGACTGTTTCATTGCTGCCAACAACAAATAGATTTTTAGTTTTCTATTATAAATAATTTTAGGCCCTATGCTCCTAATAGCAACGACGGGAGCTTATATATATACCAAATATATTCTAATTATAACTTGCACGCTTAGCTGAGATCAAAAGGACACTGTTTAGTTTAATATATATTCAATAATAGCTTTTTTAAATACTCTACATATCGGGACACATAGATATTTTGTAAATATGAGTCAAAGTCATAGATTTTGTGACATTTAATTATGATTTTCTTATAAGTTTCTATAACTAGAAAATCATTCATTCTCTACCTAAATTTGTTTAAATTTTAGGATGTTGGATTGAATTATCTGAACTTTTATTTCACGAAATTGTTGAATGTAACTTCTCTATTTTTGTTGTTTATATATTTTATTTTACCCAAAGAGCAACCCGCAGGCTTGCTCAAGGTGAACCGATAATCCAGACTGAATTCTCATTTCATGTTGACTTCGCACATTCTAATTCATCTCTGATTTCTGTAGGGCTGCTATATACTCTATTTACTAATATAAAGTGTGGAAACAATTGGTTCCAATAGGGTCTAATTTATTATTAGTCTTCCAAAGTGAAAATTAAGTCAGCCACATACAAACGTGTTCGTGGCATATCAAAAAAACAATATGCATGGCGATGAGCGGTAGGACAACAAAGTGTTAACTGATCATGGCTCGTGGGAATATTTTGAATGAAATTTATTATTTTCTACAGTTTTAAAGGTTGCAAGGCGATAAATAAAGCGTGATGCAGCCAATAAAACCATAAGACAGTTAAACATAGTCTTCAAATGAAATATTAATAAATTTAAAATTTCATATCGAGAGATTCCAAAAACACAAATAGAAATAATAACCTTCTCTAACGTCAGCTTAAAACAGTATCAAAAATAGCAAAGTTGGCTACTAAAACTGTTGTGGCATTAAGAAAGCAATGTGTCGAAACATTAGACTCCCAGCAAAATAATCCAACACTTATAGATTAGGTGCCTCTGTTTTATAATTCGTAAAAAGTTCTCATACCGTAAATGGGGAAAATGCTATGCCATTATGATTCGTGTTATATAATAAATAATATAGTCACTACAAGTATCGTCCTACTATCGGAAGTGCAAATTTTGCTTTTCTGGAGGACGCAAGTGCATATTCAATCAAAAATTCAGGATCAGTGCAAAAAGAAAAAATTTCATTGAATTTTCAAGCTCATCTTGCGTGATAATAAAGCTTTTATGTAGCGCTCATACTGAAAGCAGCATCCAAGTAGTGAACCTGGGCAGAAATTGATTTGAATTGAAGGTAAAAAAAATATTTTCTCTAATTATTCCAAGCGAACTTCTCCCACCACTTTCAAAACTAGTCCCAGTAAAAAATGTTTAATTAGAACCCACCAGGTAACTGTTGTAAATGATTTAGAAATGGGTAAATAATCAAAATTTGTTATATTTTTTTTACTTTTGGACACAAGCAAATATCAAACCGTAACTGAGTCAAACGACTAAAAAGGAATCCTAGCGAAATGCCATGTAAATTCAACTGCTACTTTCGATTTGAAAGCTTAAAAATATTTTTATGCATCCAGGGATTCAAAGAAAGACGTTGAACCGATAAACACTTAGAGATGTGCAAAAGTCGTATCTTTTAAGCCCAGATTTTAAGAAAAAACATTCCCGGGTGAGTGTAATGGTAAACTTTTTCGAATATTCGAGTATTGCGCCTGTACAGATGTGACAAAAATATTCCATTCATAAATGCATATCATAATGACCCACACCCATGTACTCTTGAGTATCAGGTCTCATTTGTACACGTAAAAACCCATTATTCTTTATGTTTTATTACTTAAATAAAATTCTATTTAAGTTTCGGCACAACTAAATTAAATGATGATTAATTTTATTTTCAAAAAAAAAATGCATTGTTTGTTATGGCTTTAGCTCTTCGTATGCAATTTGGTAAAACTCTGATTGTTTCAACGATTAGTTGGGGAGATTATCCCGAATAATAAATTTCAATATTAAGTAGAAAAAAAATTATAAAAACTATAAAACCATTATTTAATTTCATTACATTTTTTATTAAGTCAGTGAAACACATTGAATTTTACAAATTAAGAACTAAAATATCGATGGTAAGATGTTGACAACATGCAAAATATGGAATCTGAAGGTTTTATTTATTATAAAATAATAAAAAACATAATTTAAATAGGTTTGCTATAAGGTCCTTCAGGACAATTACTTTAATTTGTCTCAGAGAGACGGAAATTTTTTGAGTTTTTTTACAGCCTGATAAAATGGTATTAATCTAAAGCAAGTCAATTGTAGAACCAGTTTTATTGGAACTATAAACGGTACCTGTATCATTCAAATCCGTAGACCAATTTAGAGAACTATCGCAAGGTTTTCTAAACTTAACAATTCCTCCATCCTATGACAAAGTCATTTTAAAGTGATAAGTACCTTTCATTCAATGTGTGAGAGCAAGAACTTATTCCTCTTCCTAAAAGACTAGTCGCATGACATATTCTGTATCAGTTTCTTTCCTTCTAGGATATTTTTCGACACTCATAAGTTATGGCACAAAAGCACAGGGCTCATTCTTAAGAAGACGTAGTAGTAAATAGGACTTTCGCAAGCTCTTCCGCCAACCTGCGATCTATAATATTAATTTTAGTTGTAATTTCTTACCAAAATTATAGAAGTCAGTTAATTAAAATAAAATATTCAAAAAAATTATATTAATAATTTCTTTAAAATAACTTCGGTAGTCATCAACCTGGAATATTTCACACTCTAAAAACGCTTTTATATTGTGCCAAGTGAAAGCACGATCACTTGCTAGATCATTGAGCATAAGCGTGATACTATGACAAGGGACGGGGAGGTATAAGGACGCGTTAATAGTAAAGGCGCATGTGTCTATATTTAAACCAAAGAGGCATTCCGCCAGAGCCTGACCAAATCCAAAAAGATGGATAAGGGCTAACGAGGATCATATTTTGTTTTACAAATTAATTCTAAATATTACGTCGATTGTTGTTTAATCTAATTAAATTGTTGTTTTTATATGAAAATATTGTAAATAAAGTATTAAACAAGAAAACACATTTTACACAATAATAAAATATTTTTGTAATGCCATAAAATAAAAGTAGTTCCCGATTAATAAATATTGCCAAAGATATTTTATTGAGAGATGGGTCATAAAACTTTGTTGGACAATTTAACAACTTTGTTTGCTTTAGAATATTTATTGAAATATTCGGAATTGAAAGAAATTTATTTTTATTGCGAGTATCTTATTTTCCAACCGCAACAGTGGAAACACCCAGCACAGTGTCTTTCCTTTACAATAAAATTTAAATGCCTTTGCTTTTGATTTATGAAGCGAAAATTTGAATTTACGAAACAAATAAATTGTATAAAAGGAACACATTTAATTGGGTCATGTGCGATTGTAGTCGTTAAAAATAATTTAAAAGGATTTAGGATTCTATGCTGTAGAGCGCAAACATAAAAAAAACATCTCATAAATTTAAAATGTGAATTGCTCAAAACCTACAACGTTGTTGGGGCTGCTTTTGAAAAATATTGAAGCAAATTTATACATTTTACGTTACTGCGTAGAGTACTGCGTATAAAATAAAGAATTTTAAAAACAATTTTGTGTTTAAATTGCAAGATAAGAGTATGTGCAGGGAGGCGTATACGTGATTTGGAATTGAGTGTTAAAACAGAAAATTCTCAACTGTTGCCATATTGTATAAGAAAGAATTTACATGTTTCGCTTTATTTTTACTTGTTATGTCTTTCTTAATTCACATTTAGTTTTACTAAAGATGTTCTTTTGACGTATAATAAAAAATATTTCATTCAAGCAACTTTTATAAATTAAATCAAATTGTTACTGAAGGCTTAAAATTTTACAGCAAAATGGCTCAGAATACTTGTACACTCTTGCGCAAACACTTGCATTAATAATAATCAAATGTGTTTAGAGGAAACCACGTATCCTGAAAGAAGCCTTAAAGGATTAAATAAAATGTGATTAAAAACTTAATTCTAACAAAAATGTATACGTTGTACTTGTAAATTTTATTAAAGTAAAAGAAGAGATATGGCAAACGGAAATTACTTAAAGCAGCTTTATATGGTGTATTTTTGCACGAGATTTAATGCATTAGAAAATATCCTTTAAAGTTGGAAATATTATTCTTCTTATTATTAAAAAAAGGCACTGCGTACTGAGGGGTCTTTTGCACAACCCTCTTAATCACTCTTTCAACTTAAGGCTAAAAACGATGCTGAGTAGAAGATAATTTACACTTCCTGGAGTCACATAGTAGCCTCCAAGGAAATATACACTACGAGATCCCGTAGCAAGAGATTTGCATAGTACATGTTTTGTACTGTCATGCGTTAAGTTAAGGAGCCTGCAATGCTTATTGGGATAAACTGATGGCATCTGAGATCATGATGAAGAGTTGATTACAAATGAAGTACATTAGCATCTGGGACTTAATACACGAAAGCTAAATTTAATTCATTCATCTTAGCTCCATAAAAGTGCTCATGACATAATCCAACAACTTATCTTACCTTTTATAAACGTAGAGTTGTACCGACGTGTTAGTTTAGGTTGGCCGTAACAGGCAGCTTTCGCTTACTCTGGTCTACGGTTTGATCCTTTAGTGATACGTGTGATAAAGAAAAGAAACTTGAACCACTACAGTAGGAAAAACCGAAAGCAGAAAACAATGTGAGTCTATGGCAGGAACCCAATCTGCGATAATCTGACTACTACACAAAGCAATGTATTACACTCCATTGGCCTGCCTTTTAGCTAAACGTATAGTGCCCAGGCCCAGCCACGAATTACGGTGTCTGATAATTATGGACTACAATTTAATTCGCACACGTTTAACTTTGGGCTTATCCCAGAACATATTACAGCTTTAGTAACAGATTGCCGGACCAAATTATTCACAAGGTTATACATACTCCTTGACCTTCTTCTGGGCTATTTATTTGCACAAATTAGGTTCCTATAGTCTACACTTGTGTGGACTAATTCGATTGAACTCTTTTTACCAGAATCTCTTATTGTATTTTAAACGAATATTGTAAACTATGAGCAAATATATCTGTTTAAGATTTCTTGGTTTATTTATTGAGGTACACCTACACTCCGTTTCACACGACACTCGCTTAGAATATTTTCAATCTCATATGGTTTTGCAAACCAAAAGTTAAAATTTAATTGAAAATTATTCATTTTGATTACACTCGAATTTGTTTCTATTAAAATTTTAACACTTTAGATGTATAAATATCAATCTGCAAAAAATCTACACACAATCAGATAAAAAATTTAAAAAAATGGGAATTTTTATGTTCAAAAATTGTTTTATTTGGCTATGAATTAGTTTATTTTAAGCAACAGAATAAATTTCATAACATTTTTTATTTCTCATCATTTGGTATTAAAAAACATTATTTAGAATAAAAATAAAAAAATAAAAAAGAGCTCACGATCGAATGGAACAAGTCTTGAAGCAATGTTTTCGCATCTCTTGCAAACGACTCTTTCCAATTTTGGAAAATTCCAAAAGTATTGAAAAAGAAGTTTTAAAATTGCATATTCTTAAACAGGAAAGTATTCGGTGAAAGTCTGAGCGGTAATACAACTATTAGCAATGTTGCAAATGCGATAAATTCTTTACGTAATGTTAACAGTAACGTTAACGATAACTTTTTTATGCGATATGATAAAAAAAATAATGATAGGATAAGTAGCGGACTATTAAGGGCTCCCCCAAAAAGAGAAAAACAAAATACTACAATCACTGTTTGAAATTTAATTATTTTCCTGATTGTTGATTGGAAAAAAGCAAATGATATTGCAATAATGTAAGCCAAACAAATTATATTCCCGTCCCTGGTCTATAGGCTTATAAGGATTTTATCAATTTTCAGCAAAATCTTTGAAAAAGCTCTTTGTGACCAAAAATATATATTCCCAAAACAACTTTTTCAGAATAGGGCACTATACATCACACCCTCCGGTTATAGTCATAGCAAAAATTAAAAATAATTTTATTGAAGGCGTCGTGCTCCTTTACAACAAATTAGCGTTCGACTGTGTATGATGCATGATGGTCTTATTTTTAAAATGATTTCTTTGAACTCCCACTAGAGATTGCCACACGAGTATTAATACAAAATTTTCCATTCAATAGAAATAATGAGATGTACGTTGGTAAAACTTGTCCGTAGAAGATCGCTGATTCGGCGGGATGTCCTCAGCGGTCTTGCGTGTCACCGATTTTTTACAATATTTTCATCGCATTTTTCGCTTCCCTTATTAGTTGCTTGCCATCGTATGTTTTTCATATTTGTCACGATATACTTGCTAAGGACGTTATCAAAAATATTTAAAATATTTAAACCATTTTAGAGGGAAACTTAAAAAAAAAATTAAAAATATTTATTAATACAAAGAAAAGTAAAGCGAACGCGATAGTCCATCTTTGTTCCATAAAGTGATCTCTTTCTAAACAACACATATATAAAAATAGGCCTTGCCAAGCGGATGCACTATGTAATAGATAAAAACGCACCAATTTTTTTTTTATTATTGGATAAAATTTAATAATATTCTATGATACCAAGCACTGTGCGGAGCCACATAAAAACTCTATAGTTCTCTATTGATTTTAGAATCTTGTTGAGTAGTAAAATTTTGCCACCTGGAGTTGAATGTCTCCAATTTTCCTTTTCTCCATTGCCCCTCTTGGGAGCATATTGGCTTGTATCATATTGGCTTGTATCGTTAATCGATTGTTGTTCCAGCTAAGTAGATGATTGGTCTGCTTTAACTGGTCCTAGGATAATGGGACTGCCATCTGTCGTTGCCTAGAAACAACGCCCTCTGCTTATTTGATGATGAACCTTGATAGTCTTTGATTGCTACTTTTTTCTCAGGGGATGGGGGCTGCCTGACCTTTCTCATGATGTTATCCTCTTTCTTGGATGGATTTTTTTTTGGAGGGGGGTTGAAGCCACTTAATCTTAAAACTCGAAAAGCCATGGTAAAAATTGTTTGGTCCTCTGCCAGAGATCGAATCTGGGGTAGGCAAGCAATTTAACCAGTGCATCTCGCCAACACCAATATCTCCCAATAAGCCAACGACACTTTATTTGGACCAATCCTGCGTCTACGTGAATCCCAAAGTATTTAGCCATAGAATTTTTGCGGTATAAATTGTTTAATAATTTGAACTATTGTAAATGTAATCCCGTTGGTCCTTAATTTCCATGTTCAAGAACGGAATGTAATCGTGCGATATGCAGGATACTTTTTGAGGATTTAAAGATGCTGCTTCATCCGAAAATGATGATTATCATTACTCAATGTCTTATCAAATTGGACTATAAATCATGACCCAAAATGTCGTCTTGTAGAATTTCTGCTTTGATCGTTGATCATGTGCTTAGAAAGCCTCCATGTGACTAAATAATTACAAAAACTTGTTAATGGCTTTTGGGGGTTTCAGAGTAGTTTTAACTTTAATTATTAAATTTAATAATTTGCTAGAATATCGAATTAGTAGCTATATTTAGAAAAAACATGTATCCTGCTCTCTTAATACTTCAATCAGAAATTTTCCAAACTAAACACAAGAGATATAAAACACTTATCGACCATTTTAAATTACAAATCGCGGGACATTGACTGCTTTGATTTAAAGAATAAAAACATTTACTGAATCAAATTAAGTATTTATATGTTTGGAAAATATCATAATCGAATACAATAATTCTCACTAAAGACCTTGTCTATCACTTTTTGTATAATAAATTTTATTTGCATATTTTTTTATATACGAGTATGAAAAAACTTACAAATTTAATATACGCCAAAAGGTTTCAACTGCAAATTTTTTCATTAAACTTATGATTTATAACTCCTTCCGCCGCTGCCTATAGGAAATGAGTCAATATATCTCAAACAACAAAAATATATGTACATCTCAAGGTTTCTTGTTAGAATAAGTAACTTGAACTACAAAGCAATAAATTTTAAAATGTAAAAATAAATTAATGCTCTTATTCATGCAGCCGACAGTCGTCCTTTGTGCGTGTAAGAAACTCTTGTTCTTTACAAATAATGGAAGAAAAACCAAATAATTTAAACATGAAAAGTAACTTTTGTTAATCTGGAGAAGAAAACAATGATGGTAAATACAGAAGTACTTAATTCTTAGGAAAAAGTACCTAAAGTAGAGACATATTTCTTTTAATTAAATAAGTAACAACAGGTTTCCCAAATTAAAGGAATTGTTTATTTGAAATTTAATTCTGTTCAATATTTCGCCACAACATCAAGTGGCATCGTGCAAATTCAGTATTTGAAAAATTATTTGTCATCGTTTTCTTCGTCGTCTTCAGCCATACGCTGGAACAATTAGGCGTTTGGCTCAGGATGTCATACAAAATGGCTCCACAAGAGATGTCGCAAGAAGTGGCCAGCCTCGTAGTGCTCGTTCGACAGAGAACATTGCTGCTGTTGCCGACGACGTCAGAAGGAAAGTTAACGAGATGACGATGCACACAATCAAGAATCACAAGGCATTCAAATACAATTTCATATAACCAACACACATACAATACAATATCGCCTCTAAAATGCTCAAGTAGTGCACTAAGTTGTATAAAGTGGTGGTTGACTTTAGAAAGCTAAAACATACAATAGTTATAGGCCTAAGCCATATGCAAACAGTATATCCAGGTGATTTCCTATGCGCCATCAGCACCACGAAATTATAGTATGGCCAATTTAACTTTGCAAGCGCTTATAACAACTTCTGTAACAATTGCTCACCAAATGCGCTTTAGTTTTTTTCTAAAGTTTGTAGCACCGTGCAAATGTAAGGCATTTGTTATACAAAAATGAAAAGTGAAAAGTACCTTAGACCGTTTAATATTTCATGTAGTGAAAAGTACTAAATAAAGGAAATGTTCCCCGTTGTTGCAAAATCCTATTTATTCAACAATACACATACATACATACATCCATTTATACATACACACACACATACATATATATGGACATGAGGCAAGAGATTTTGTTTCACAACCACTTCTTGTATTTTTATGTTGCTCCTACAAAAAGGACCATTCTTTAACAAAAAAAATTAGACAATACAAAAAGAATAATGATTCTTAATGTTGTTTTCTTTTCGTAACTTTAGTCTGTCTGTTGATTTTGTAATTAGAACAACGTTGAGTGTAGAAAAAAAAAGTTCATTAAAACGGATTGACGCGCTCTAAAATAATTTCAACACCAACAACGACATACGAACCTACTTATATATACATGTAAAGGGTGTTTTTTTAGGCCTACTTCTTTATATTATAAATAAAGAAAATATTTTTTTTAAATTTAAGAAAAATTATTTGAGAAAATACTAATTATATTCATAGCGAATATAACAAGTTTTCTAAACATATTATGGTTATTTTTAGAAGCACGATTGAATTTTCATATTTTATTTAAACTTTTTTTTTATAAAGATTTTATCAAAATGTGTGTAGATTATCATTGATATTTTTATTTGCTTCAAATGGCCATCGATGGCATTATGTATGGAATATATAATTGTGCAAATGTTCGCCATGGATTCAATGTCTGAAGCAAAGTGCCTTGACTCTGGCACATAAATCTGGATTTGTGGGCTGTTGTGGCTTGTGGCCTATTCGCATTGAACTGTAACTTCACAAAACCCAAAAAAAAATTCTAAAGGGGTCCAAACGCACGATTTTTGTGGCCAGTTTACAGCACCTTTACATGAGATGACCACGGCGGCAAATGTCCACTGTATCAATAACTGTATCCGGCGTAGCGCCGTCTTGTTGAAACCACATGTTAAAGGTGTCTATATTATCCAATTCAGTATAAAAAAGTTGGTAATCATCGATCTATAGCGCTCGCCGTTAACAGTGATGGCCTGGCCAACGTTGTTCTCAAAGAAATATGTCCCCGACAGCAAAAAACCAAGCCAAAATAGAGCGTTTTTCGTTCTTGGATCTCGAGTGGTACCTTCCGAAATATAACAATTTTGTTTGTTGACGTACCCATTTATCTATAAAAGAGAGGACGCTTATGGTGACGGTAAAATTTTCGATAATCGCGAAACGTTGCCCAAAGACAACATACATTGGATAAAATAATCTTATCATTTACACATGTTTTTGAACGCTTTATGCGTCCAAGGTGATTAAGAAAAACAGATTTAATAAAAAGCAGCCACCTCAACAGCATGGCCGTTATAAACCGTCAAAGATGCAAAGTTTCTATTGGAAGACCCTGATTTGGGGGCATGCATTTTGAAGTGGTAAACAAAACTAAACGCAAAACAAATTTTAACTGTCAAATTGTGATTGTCAAGCACAGCCTTGTTTCCTACTCAAATAAGAATATATCCAAAAATAAATACCCTTTATATGAGTATATGAAACAAACATGTTTTCAATTTATTTTTATATTTTTTACATCTCCTTTTTTTAATGACAATCCTAAAGAAAAGTTTTAATTTTGCTTTCACAACAAAAAAAAAAGGAAAAGTTGTCAAACATGACACACAAACATCAATCTCTCATCAGACAGCAGATATGAAATATGAGAACTTTCTTAGTTTAATTTGTAAAAGCATCAATATGCCAACTACAATATTTTGGAGATAACAAAATTGTTAATAAGAGAGTTTAAGCAAGACGGTCAAATGTAAATTCAAAGGCCTTATATGAAAACTACTTGCATTATTCTGTTTTATTTTTGATTTCAGCCTTCGATAACAATAAGAAATATTAATTTTCAAGTGTCCACTGTTGAGTAGTGTCAGCTTGTTGGAGTAGTAGTAAATTTTTGGCTCTCAAGTTGCCGCCACGGCGGTAGCCTGAACTATACTATGTTCAAAAATAATTTACGTGAAAAATTAATATTAAACAAAAAACAATTAAGAACTTAAATACTAAATGAAATTGGTTTTATTTACAATTAAGCTTAAAGAAAAATCAAAAAGTTGAAATAAATTATGAAATTGACGGCACGGCATGTGATATAAGATTAGCAACGGCATAATTTGAATGCGAACATTAAAACGAATCATTGTGAAATGAAACACAGAACAAATGTTACCACTTGTGAGTTTCCTTTACAGACATATGAATATAGACGCTTTTTAAACATGATGGCTAAAGTTGAAAGTCCATACCATCCGTTCTATGCGTATGCCTTCTATGCATTTCTGTGCGTTCTATGCGTTTCTAAAGTCAAGTTACATACAATGCGTTTTAAGCGTCAACTTTTTTATTTTTTATCAGCTGTAGTGTTAATATTTTTATCAAATAGAACCAATTTCGGCAAAATGGAATGTGAAATTATGATTTTAAAAGAATTTATGGAAGTCATTGAGTTTATATATGTACATAATATTTTGGGCGTACGGAAAGCTTCAAAAGACCATGGAACGAGAAGTGAGTGGTATTTTTGCAGCTTCAATAAGATTCTCTTGCCTTGTTGTTGTTGATTAAAAAATAATAAATAAAACAGAGGTGACACTCAGCACATGAAAGCAGGGACCGTAACTCTTATGACTTTTATCAAAAAAATCAAGAAATAAGAGTTATTTTTGATTTTTATATTTTTAGATAGAAAATAAGAGTTATTTTTGATTTTTATTTTTTTAAATGAAAAATAAAAGTTATTCTTGATTTTTATATTTTTAAATGAAAAATAAAAGTTATTTTTGTTTTTTATATTTTTATATCAATAATAAAAATCAATTTTTAATTGTTCATTCTGTACCTGCCAATCAAGTCAGTGTAGAAAGGTCATTTTCAGCACTCAGATTAATATTGGGAGATCTGAGATATAATTTATCTGAGAAACATTTAAAATCATTTATGATGGTAAAATTGAACACGTGAAAACGATCTCTTTTTAACACCGACTTGAATGGCAGCCAAAACTTATCAGCTATTTCTATGCATTCACTTTTTTATATTTTTATTATTGATATAAAAATATAAAAATCAAAAATTACTTTTATTTTTCATTTAAAAATATAAAAATCAAGAACAACTTTTATTTTTCATTTAAAAATATAAAAATCAAAAATAACTTTTATTTTTCATTTAAAAAAATAAAAATCAAAAATAACTCTTATTTTTGATTTTTAAAATAAAAATCAAAAATTTAAAAATCATGCAATATGTTGGATGCATTTCACCTAAAAATCATGATGGTGTAATTAAAAGTTTTCTACGATGTTCATTTATGTATGATTTATTTCTTCAAAAATTGAAAAATAACTCTTATTTCCGGTCCCTGCATAAAAGTAATCCATAACTAGAACGCATATTTTGTTAATGAAAGAAATATGTTAAAAATTGACTTTAATATAATTTATTACTAAAAGTAGTTGTAAACTTTAGTGCAAAAGGTTTTTCTTTTATTAAAAACTTTTTAATGTAAATAAATCATTAAATATCATTGAAAATAAAATATAATTTCTCATCTTTGGCTGACCTTTTTTCACCTTTTTCTCATGACGCATGAGACGCATAGAAAGGTAGAAAGTAAACCTTACTTCATGCGTTCTATGCCTTTTCCTCTGCAACTTGTTACATACAATTACCCAGGATCTACTTTTTTGACAGACGCATAAAACGCAACGACGCACAGATCGGGTGGTATGGACTTTCAGCTCAAAGCTAACTGATGAATTTGTTAACGCAGGCATATAAACGACTCGGCCCACAAGAAATAAAAAAACTTGCTTTTTTCGAAAATCCGCCCAGAAATATTGATTATCACATACTTCCTCCATTTATATTCCGATTAAAAAAAAAATCGTGTTTTCTTGATTTTGCTTGTAGTTTGCCCTCGAACTTTCTTTATTTTAAAGTGCATGCCTGGAAAATCCATCTCATAGAAATTTAAATGGAAATCCGATAGGCAAAGTAGTCACCCGAAATATTTCTAATCGCATAACTCTGCCATTTATGGCATAATATCGGATCTTAAGCTCTTCTATATTTGTATTGAATTTGGTTTCTTTTTTGCCAGAATTACTTTTAATTTATATTGAAAAAGATTATTTTAATTGCATACAAATTTAATTGCTTTACAACTGGTAATGTGTTGTCCCAAAAATGGCAAATTTTTCTGATAATCAACTAATCGGGAAGCCTCTTTGTCCGTTTGATTTCCACTTAAATTTTCATTTCAAAAAGTATTTTCTAAATCCATTCATATATGATAGAGCTATTCTTGTACAAGAAATAAAAAAAAATTATAACATCCAACTCTTTTAAAGAATAGTTGAAATTTTTAAAGGGATGTCAGGATTGGACATACCACAGACCAAAGACAGGCAATACAGAATTTGTTTTGAAAGTGATATATTTCTTTTATTTTCTTTTATGAGGCATGTGAAATCCCGGCTGAACTTTTATTTTATAGGTACTTATTTCCATTTTCAGCATGACAGCCAATTTTAATTATGAAATTATTTTTGAGCCACCGAATATTTGGAATACCCAAAGGAGTATGAAGAAATTTTGATTAAATAATTTTTTATTAATTGAAAATTGTTTCAATATTTTTAACACATTATTACATGTCGTTTTTATGCATTAAAAGTAATTTTTATTACCTCTCTTATTTTACTACCAGACTACCGGCTTTGGTGGCTTACCCGACGTTACCGAACACTCCAATATACGACATACTATATCCCGCCAAAACTCAACCTCGAATAGTGACTCTGGTGGTGAAATATCAAGTATACAAAAATCGAAAGTTAATTTCAATGACTCTAAATCACCTTCAGCTGCCACTGAAACGACCACCGTCGATGCGGCTACGAAAGCGAAACGAAAACATTATCACAAAAACAGCAATCATCATCTGCATCACAATCGCCATCGTCATGGTGGTGGCAGTGACAATGTACAGCATAAACTCGGTCGCAGTTCATATGTTATTGTATTAACAATGATTGTTGCAATAGGTCTTTTGGCTGTGGCAGCCACACTATTGTATCAGCATTTTGTCATGGCGCCTAGCCGCAATTCACACACACAAAGACTGAAAATCGTTACACGCATATTGCGGGAAGTACCTCTGGTCGATGGGCATAATAATTTTGCATGGAATGTTCGTAAATATGCACACAGCAGCTTGGAACTGGTGCACGTAAGCAACGATATAAATCATAAATCGATGTGGGTGCGACCGGCATGGGCACAAACGGATATGCAACGTCTGAAGCAGGGGCATGTGGGTGTACAAGTGTGGTAAGTATGTATGCATGTATAAATATAAAAATGCTTGTATTCTTTCCAGCAATTTGCATTAAAAGGACTACACAAGCAGATGCGAACAGATATTTTTGTTATTTGATTGCACATGAAAACTGCAGCAAAAACTGAGGCAAAATTCTTGTTTTCGAATATTAATTTCAAGGTTTACTGCTGTTAGACTCACATTGCAATGGGCTTTTGTTGCAAATATGCTCAGGCTTCTTGTTAGTTGGCAATAGGAATAATAGAGACATACAATTTCTTAAATTGTCATAGCGAACCGAGTTTTAAGTGTCAGTAAGTTTTCCTCTTGGACAACTGGTATAAAAAATTTTAGTTTTGCAAAGCTGACACATATTGCAGGTAAACGGATAATGGGAGGATCTCTAATGGTCTAGTAATTCAAGTACTTAACTTGTAAAAATGTCAAAGTTCATCTTTAAATCAAACCCAAATCAAGAAGTCCTTTAGGATACGTGCACAAAGCATACTTACATGTAGGGTCATTCTGTTAGTTTTAGGAATATTTTATTTCGGAATTTTTTATTAAAATTTTGAGCGACTTATTTTAGCTTTTTGATGACGGCATAAAATAACCCACCGGGAAATAGCTCAAAAAATATGTAATACATGAAGCCACGAAAAAAAGCATTAACAAATTTCCTGGTGTAATTCCACACGCTCACGATTTCATATCATTTATTAATTAAATTAAAAATTCCAAATTTAAATAAAGATTTTTTGTATAAATTAAATGAGTAATGCAGGATTATTTTATTTCCAAAATTAAGACTTTATTTCATATGATATACGAGTTTTTGATTTAATTTTTATTTAGGGTTTCATTTATTTTCCTTGGAACCTTTTTTATTTAAAAAGGTGGAATGTTATGCGAATAGGGCCCCAATATCAGAGACATTACTTGACGCTATAGGCCAGAGTAGGATCAACAATTTATTAATGCAACCTTTTCACATTTAGCACTTTAGCCTTTAAATTGTTAAATTCTATTTTTCCAGAACAAAAGGCACAAATAAACTGCAGGCCTGGACAGGGAAAATTATATTTCCTCTAGTAAAGCTAATAATATGTAGGGGCTCAGTAAGTCTGTGATTTTTTGAATGAAAAAAATCATTTTATTTTTCAATATAGTTTCCTTTAAGCTCTTTATCCAATGTTTCACAAATTTTGTTATCCCATCCAAATATTTGAATCATCGTGGTTTATTTGTGAGAAGATTTCAACTTTGGAGTCAAATCTTTTTTCGCCGAGCAATTTCTGCAGTTTTGGAAAGATAAATAGTCACACGGGGCTAAGCCCAGAGAATAATGCAGATGAGGGAGCCATTCAAGGAATTTCGCCATAGTAAGTGCACATGTGAATGCACTCTTGAATTTCCTCGTGAAGGAAACCTGTTTCTTGACCAAATGAGGTAATTTTTTACAAATCCTTATTAAATCAACACAATAACTTGACATAATATTTGCCAGAGATGTGGATTATGTCACGTGTATTCCAAAAATTGGTCATCCACGGTTACGAAACGGAAAGCTTTCTCATACACAAGTGATCATTCATGTGGCCACTGGGCCATATGATATACCTATGGCTCTGACAATATCTCACATTTTCAGTTTCCAATCGGCCAACACCATAACTTGAATTTTTTCAAGTGTTTACGGAAGATTACAAACAGGACTACAAAGGCATTATGAACAGGAGACATAAAAGAAAGCAAATTGCAAAGACAAGTCCATTCTAAAATTATCCAGGTCACAAGTTTTTAAAATCTATTGGCAACCTTGAAGGATTTTGTTCCAAGGGATTTTTCGAAATAAATGGGCAAAATGAGAAAATTTCTATTAGTGATGTCATGCAAATGTCTTTACACTTAGTAGGCATATTATAATAATAAAATCTATGTTGACCAGGTTGGTCTATCTAAACAATTAAGTACTCATGAAAAGGCCATCATCACTGTCATGTATTTTCCCAGAATGGGTTTAATAATCAAGACTGTGTTCTTTCTATTAAAATTATCTAAGAAAACCATAATTTTTAGTTGTAATGAAAATATTATATTAAGGATCAGGATATCTATTTCTCCCATATGTGTCTATAGGAACCGCAAGCATGAATGGCCTTTACTTCTACACAAGGGAAGTATTTTCTAAGAATATGAACATTATCAACATTTAACAATAAAATTGTGTTGGGTCTACTCATATTATAGTGGAGTTATAACTTGAGGCGGACTCTCACAGTAAAAAAATCTCTTTTTCATTTAAAGAAAAACTACGAATGTCCGGGATTTCCATATCAAAGCCATAAGCTTGATTTAATCACTTATATCCCTTTTCCTGTTTAAGAAATACAAACGAGCCACAACATTTGTTAGAATTTTTTTATACACAATTTAAGGAGCATTAGAAATTCTCCACTTTGAACTCCATTTATTTGTTATGTTTTACAATAATTACTTTTTTGCTGCGAGCAAATTACGCCAAACATTAGAAACTCCAAATTCAATCAACGAAACCATTATGATTTTTTTTACTTTTTAGCCCTCAGCAGTTAGTATATTAAACGGAACGTAAAAATATAATGAAATAGTCAATAGCGCCCTGAAAAATATTAAACTGTTTCCTCATTTTTTTCGTTTCCGCACAACTAAGCGTACATTTCATCCATGACGTCAAAACTTATTGACTTGAATTTATTATGTTTGCAAGGCAAGTAATGAACGCAAGGATGTTTTTTATGCCAACCAGCGATGTTTTTTATAGCAAAATTAAAACTTTCATATTTTGTATATTTGAAAACGAAAAAGTCCAGCAGCAGGACTACTAACGCCATATTGGTTTTTATCCTTAACGTTGCTAAATACGTGTTTTAACAAAGCAAATTAAGGAAAGCAGAATTGGTCTATCATTTGATTAAGTTCTTTATGCAAAATTACATTTGATTGATATAATATTAATTCTTAATAACTAAGATTTCAAATTTCGCTAATAAAAAAGCACAATGATAAGATCAAGAAAAACTATAACTACACTAGAGCCCCATTAGCTTTTGTATCGCACTACTGTTAGTATTTTTCTGCAGCTCTTATTTTGATTATCTTAACTTATATTTATTTTCTCTGAGAAATTAAAAAAAGTTTAGAACAAAATTTTTGATGGCTTGATTTGAAATCTCTTGCAGGCGTTTTTTTCGTAAGGACGATTTTACGTATTACTTTTATTGTAAGACATTAGCTTTTTCAATTTCCTCATTTAAAAAACTATAGAAACGCAAACTTTTAAGCTCATAACAGCCAAGTAGTGCCTGCTGACTTACTCAAGTCTTGTTTCTTTGGGATTACGAATTATACGTCCTGTCTTAGTGGATTGGTATTGTACTTCCTGGGGTATAGGGTTATCAGGTTTCCGGACCTAGGACTTTTTGCTGATAACCACTTAACCACTTGTGTGTTGCTGCTCAAACCCTGAAATAACAGGGTAACGAGCGCGCATGCAAGTAAATTAAATGTAAAAGTGGGTTCGCCCGCTCGTCCGTATGGGTAATATGGTCTTTCCAGGCCTTAACCTCTGACCAAATATCCATAAAAATTAATATGTTACTACCCATTCCCTGAGCTCTGGGTAGAGGTGCTTCCGGTACCTCACATCTCCATGGGACCTAAAATCGGAGGTACTTTTAACACAAGGCCGAACAGAGATCGTATCGGATACCATGGAAACCAGTAGCCCCTAGGACCTGTGGTTATTGGTGAAGCCTCTTCGGGGCTCACGTGGTGGCTGTGATTAAAACCCAAAACTACGCGGGAAGAGTTGTGGGTCGAACGACTGTGAACGGCTTTATTCACCCAATGCGAAGAGTACCGTCAGGTTAGGTCTTATGACAGATACTGAGCTAAGTCTTTAACATATTTATCTCACTGAAAAAACTATAGAAACACAAACTTTTGAGTTCATAACAGCCAAGTAGTGCCTGCTGACTTACTCAAGTTTTGTTTCAATACTTGCTCCTTATTATTTTATTTTTAATTACGAGATTATATAAATATATGTCAGTCGACTCCTGTCTTAATTTGAACAAACGGTAAGTGCCGCTAATAGCGGACTATCGCCTGATTTTCTGGGCCCATTAAGCATTATTTTTCCGGAAAGAAATCATCACTCAAACGAAATCTAAACTTGATAAATACTAAGGGAATTCAGCACTATCAATTGCAATGTTAAAAATGATTTGCTGAATTCCGTTGTGGCCGTACAAAATCGGAAGATACCGAACGTTCTGGACGCCCTGTTCAGGTCTCTACACCCGAAACAATTGAAAAAATGCACATGTTATAACGAGAGATTTTGGAAGGCCACAGGTATATCATATGGATTAGTAGTTTAAATTTTGAAAGACCACTTGAATAAGGGAAAGCTTTCCTCAAATTGGGTGCCGCATTTGCTCACAATCGATCACAAACGAAGTCGTATGACAAATATGCAGGAGTGTTTAGTGTTTTTCAACCGCAATATGGACGTTGCTATCACTGTTTTCTAATTTTGGATAAAATGTGGATCTATCACAATACATCGGAGGGAAAAAAGAGCCAAAAAATTGGGGTTTTCCGTGTGGGTTGGTTTGTCATCCGGTTGGTTTTCCGGATGGGTTGGTTTGTCATCCAATACAGTCATGGCGACCGTTTTTTTTTTTGGGATGCACGCGGTATAATCCATATTGACTACCTTCAAAAGAATAAAAACAATCAATGGCGAGTACTACGCCAAGGTAATGGGTTGATTTCATCAGGATTTGAAAAAAATACCGCATTTGGCCAAATGAAATGTTCTGTTTCACCACGATAATACAAAGGTGCACACATGTACAGTTTTCTTGGTGAAATTCTTTGAATTGGGCTACAAAATGCTTTCTCATCTTCCCTATTCTTTGGACTTATGCTCGAGTGACTATGTCTTGTTTTCAAACCTGCATAATCTGCTCGGCGGGAAGATATTCGACTCCAACAATGAAACTATCTCAAAATCAAACACATATTCCTGAAAGCGATGCAAAATTTAGATATTCCAACTGATCTGTCCTCTTCTCCCCAGAGGGCGCGGTCAATTCATCTTGTCTTGGTGGCTTGGTGTTGAACTCCCTGGGGTATAGGGTTATCAGGTTTCCGGACCTAGGCCTTTTTGCTGATAACCCCTAAAAACTTGTATGTTGCTACCCAATCCCTGAAACAACAGGGTAACGGGCGCGCATGCAAGTAAACTAAAGGTAAAAGCGGGTTCGCTCGCTCGTCCGGAGGGGTAGTTAGTCTTTCCAGACCTTGACCTTTGGCCAATTGCCCTAAAACTTAATATGTTACTACCCAATCCCTGAATACCAGGGTAACGGGCGTGCATATAAGTAATTAAGGAAGTAGCTTGCTACGCTAGTCTGGGTAGAGGTGTTACCGATGCCTCAGGTGTGCAAGGAACCTAAAATCGGAGGTGCTTTTAACACGCGGCTGACCAGAGTCCTATCTGGTGCCACGGGAACCAGTAGCCCCTAGGACTTGTCCTAGACTGGTTGTTGGTGAGGCCCCTTCGGGGATCACGTGGTGGCTGTGGTTTAAACCCAAAGATACGCGGGGAGAGGTATGGGCTGGATGAGTGTGTCTTCAATCATGGGCTAGTGGCATGATGTGGATGTTCTCTTCAGGCCATATATCTCTAGGTGCTGTTGCTATTCGACAGAGCTGCTCTAATGGTTACGGTAGGTGAAGCTTCAGGTCAGATTGGGGTAAAAGTTCCACTGCCGTGCCATTTGGGTAGTAGGAGGTTAGATAGCTCCAAGCATCTTAGCAAGGTGTCTGTACATGGTCCAGCAGCCTGTACGGAACTTGCTACCATGTTGTCCCTGTTGGGGGCACATGTTAGTTGGCGTTTCCTCATGTGCCCTTGGCGGGGGCTACTGGGGCGGTGGTGAACGTGCTTTATTCACCCTTGTGCAATAGTGCACCGTCAGGTTAGGCCTTCGGGCAGGTACTGACGTGAATCTTTTGCAACTCTGATCTGTCCTCTTGTTGCATTTATCCAAGTATACAGAATTTGATTCTAAAGCTTTTTCGGTAGCTCTTGTATTCTGTTGAATGTACCATGTCTTCCAATAACTAGTTTGGAGCTTTGACAGTTGATAGTGGCCATATTGTTGCAGCTACATCTGTCAAACTGGCTGTATTTTATTTAGTGTATTTTTTGATATGTTATTGAACAACACGTGCAAATGATAAAAACGACAGACTAAGGATCTGGTCCCACATCCTAATTTTTAAAAATTTCGTTAAATTTACTATGAATATTTATCAAATTCGTTATTCGAGATATTCTCCAAAATAACCATTTTAATATTCTATTGTTTGTTGTTGGCTTAGCTAGGTATATGCCTGCATTTCATAGGCGCTAACAAGTCAATTATAGTTGTTTGTTGTGCTGTGATTGTACAAAAGCATTCTAAAGCTATTTATACTTTTGTGTTTTGAGTTCTGTTTGAATTCTCATATAGTGTTTGTAGTCTGTGGCATAAGTATACGAGCTTTGAATGCTTTCAATCATGATTTGGCTAAAAGGGTACTGATGATTTGGTTAGCGCCAATGAAATGCAGGCATATACCTAGCTAAGCCAACAACAAACAATAGAATATTAAAATTTACTATGAATGTTAATTCATTACCGGAGCTTTATTAACTGCGAAATTGGCGCTGCTAAAAATATGGTTCTTGTCTCTGCTAATTATATATAATTTTAATACACATCATATTTTTTTAATAAAATGGTTGGCGGAGGGGCGTGGCAAAATCCAATTTTCATATTGCGCCACCAATGGCATATACATATATTTATTTTTTGTGCTTTTTTATTTTTTTTTACTTTTTTTCTAAAGCCGTTGTCATGTTCTTCAAAACGAGATATCAAACTCTTAAATCGGTTATGTAGTTCCGAAGATATTTACAAAAAGCCTATGTTAATAATGATTCAATATCAAAATTTTAAAACTTTCGAAATGTTTCATTAAAAAATCCGAGTTTTTGGTTTATTTACAAAATATTTACATCATTCGATAACACAAGATATTCCGCGCTTACTAAGGTGCAACATTGTACAATAAGTGAAAGATCTATATACATATATATATATATATATATATATATATATATATATATATATATATATATATATATATATATATATATATATATATATATATATATATATATATATATATATATATATATAAAACAGGATATATATGTCACGTATGGACTCCAAAACTTTATGATATGTATTCCATGGATTTTTATTTAAAGGCCGTAAATTTCGTTAAACGCTCAATTTAAATCGTGTGGTAATACAACACTAATGTTTGCTTAGGGCCAGCAACGCGGACCGGGTAAGCTAGTGATTCCATACAACTGGGAAGGTAATCATTACAAAATATCGACTTTGCAATTGACGCTGCCACTTTGAATTTGAATTTCGACCACAACTGGATCAATGATTTTAATTAAAGTCTTTTTTGTTATATAAATAATTTTCCAAGAGATAAAGGGTCTTGTATTAATAACAATTAATCGTGTTAGATAGATAAAATCACAGAACAAAATTTTCTACTTCTAAATTTATATCATAGAAGGATGCGGCTTATTTTATGTAATATATTATCATCCAAATAGAATACAATATATATATTTATATTAAATATAGGCCTTGATGTAGACAACATTCGATAGAGTCAAAATGCTGTCGAATTTTTCAAACAGCAGGACAATTTCCTAAAGGAAAGTCTCCTTCATGCATATTTACGCAATAACTTTTAATGTAATGCCCTTATGTACATTCACACAGACGTATGTTTGTATATACATATACATACATATATAATCATGTTTTGTGCTTAATGACTGAAAAAATTATTATCAAAATAAATTGTTTCATTTTGTGACACACACATATACATCTCTACATGTTCATGTTCATGTATGTAATTTTAAAAATTAATTTATATTTACATGAAAATAAAAGTTGTTCATTCGCTTAAGCCTATAATTTTGCGATTTTTTCATTTTGAATTCGACTGTACATTCATCCATATTTACAAGCCAAGGCATTCCTTGTTTGTAAAACACTGAAATGTGCCCAACCAAAACCGTACAACACAGTCAATGTTCGTTCCTTTTTATTGTATTCAATTTTAATTTAAATTCAATTATTTTCCACAAGCATATTTACAAAAAATTATAATAATAAAGGTATTGCCATGACGCCATTAACATAAAATTTAAGAAAAAAATAATGCTGTAATAAAGAAACTTCATTTATATTCTCAAATTAAAGGTAATAACGTCTGATGTACCGAATATTAAAACTGAAAGGGACCTTTTAAAAAATAAATAGTAGCACACAACGTGGAAACTTGTAACCGAGCTTTTGTGGTACTTGAGCTTTTAATATACAATAAAATTTTTCCGCCAAATGATGTACTTTAAGAAATAGAAATCGCTATAGAAACCTCTTAAAGAACTTGAACTTATCCCATACAGCAGACACAGACACTTAAAAATTGGCTGGCGTTAGTACCATCGCGGTATTGGGGTATCTTGGTAGTTACAACATTAATATCGAACTTGTTGTACTCGCACGTATGAGCTGCTCTACTTGGAAATCAACCAAATGTGTACAAGATTAATTCAAGATTATTTCAGATGGAGTAAAACTTTTTTAAAGTTAATTTGAAATTTTTGGAAATTGTTTTATGTGTACCTCATGAACAAGTAGATAATAACAAAACTTTTCATTTGTTCGTTTAAAAAGCCCATCGCTTTTGGCACTGAACATCAGCTTTTTATTTCTTAGCTAAACTTAATTTAACGCAATAAAGAAATAAGAGTAAACTATCTTCAAAGATATTAGTATCCAATAAGGCCCATTTTCCAATAAAAAAAACTTGGCAAAGTGATTTATCTATTGGCTATTGGTAATAAAATACAAGATAATCAGTAATAAGGGCTCAAACTAATATCACAGATTCTATTTATTACATTGCTTTTATTTTTTTATGTACAATTTAATTAAGACAATGATTATTCTGAGTCTTGCTCATGTTCAAATAAATATGGTATAAAAATTTGATATTTGAACTTTTCAAATTTGTTTGTTGTGGCTTTAGCTCTTCATATATCAATATTTAATTAGTCGACAAACCAAATTGTCAGTGAATTTTTAACAGCTTGTGAAAAATATTTATGGAAATGGTGCCACATGACTAGCTAAAGCCGCAGCAAATTAATTTTAAAAGCTCAAATATATATATATATATATATATATATATATATATATATATATATATATATATATATATATATATATATATATATATATATATATATATATATATATATATATATATATATATATATATATTTTTTTTTTTTTTTTTTTTTTTTTTTGGGTGCAATACCAATAAGTTTCTGTATTAAGTACTTTAATATTGAAATTTATTCTTTAGGATATTCTCCCCAACTAAACGTGTAAGCAATTAGAGTTTCAAAAATTTATTGTTTGTTGTGGTTTAAGCTGTTTATATGCCGACATTTTATTGGTGGTTAAACCAAATCGTCAGTGAACTTAAAGCAGTTTGAAAACACTATTTTTTCAAAACTTATTTTAACAAATAATCAAGTAAATTATAATAAAATATATCTTTCGTATAAGCATTGAGACTTAAAGCTGCAATTTTATGAGAAATCGTAGTAGTTTGGAGGCAAATGTCTAATAACATGTAAAAATATTGGACATTACATGAGACAATATCAATTATCAAAAATTGTTTCCCTACATTAGAGATTTTGGGAGTATCCCGGGAGATTAAAGATGAACAGCCTCCTTTCACTTGAACTGATTTTGGAAATCTTAGAGTCAGTTTTTGACTTCTTAATTAAATGACATACATAAATCTTTAAACAATTGGATGACAGTCTTTTTCTAACGGCAAAGCCAATTTTACGTGAGCGATCAAATTCGCTTACTCCGATGCCAAGTAGTGATTCGGTAATATTACCATTGCCTAGTTCATCGTTATTTAAGTCAGCGCCATTATCCGCTCTGGGCTCGTGTTCATCACTTAACCCAGTTATCACAATGGACGATAATATTCAAAAACCTAAAGTGCCTGTCGGAATGGACAGATATGTAACGGTAGTAAAGCGCGGGCGAAGCCCAAATTCATCCAAAATCTCATCTGTTCCGAAAATATCCAGAGACAACGACGCCGCCTCAGCTAATCGTCAAAACCGGTTTAAAATATTACAAGATGACAGCGATAAACCCGAAGAATCTTCGAAAAAAACTTCAAAACCACCACCAATCTATCTGAGACAAAAAAACTCGAACACACTTATTAAAAAACTAATCTCGGCCATTGGTGAAAAGTCATTTCACATTGTTCCAATAAAACGTGGTAACATTGATGAAACAAAAGTTCAAATATATGATGAAAAAGACTTCCGCAAAATGGTTAACGAATTCGAAAAAAATAAAACAAGTTTCTACACATTCCAGCTTAAGAGTGCTAAAGGCCTACAGATCGTATTGAAAGGCATAGATTCTTATGTAGTTCCTGAGGAAATTAAAGATGCTCTCACCCTCCAGGGATTTAAGGTAAAGAATGTCTCTAACATAATAAACAGGGAGAAGATCCCCCAACCCTTATTTCGCGTTGAATTGGAGCCAAATGATATAAAATTGAAGAAAAATGAGACCCATCCAATTTATAATTTAAAATATCTGTTATACCGGAAAATTACAGTCGAAGAACCACACAAGCGCTCAGGACCCGTACAGTGCCATAATTGTCAAGAATATGGCCATACGAAAACTTATTGCAAATTACCGTCTGTTTGTGTTGTGTGCGGTGAATTACACAACACTGCTATTTGCAATAAGTCGAAGGACCAGAAGGAAAAAAAGTGCAGTAATTGTGGAGGTAATCACACTGCTAACTACAGAGGATGTCCTGTATTCTCTTTTGTGAAACAAGCTATGACCCAAAAGCCTAAAGTAACTCCAGCTCAAGCAGGAAATACGTACTCCGCTACTCATCCCCTAATGGCCCAACCAATCACTTCACATGTATCGTATGCTGACGCTGTGAAGATCAACTCTATTCCCGTTCAAAAAGTGTCACCACCAAACAATACAACAAACGCAAATGCAAGCTTTAATTTCAATCGCCTTGAAGCTACTATTGATAATCTGGTGCAAACTATAAGCAACTTTACGACAAATATGACTAGCATGATGCAAGAAATGCTGCGAATGCAGAACACTCTGCTTCTAGCATTAGTTAACAAGCCATGAACACGTTAAAGTTATGTTTCTGGAACGCTAACGGCATTCGCCAACATAGAAACGAACTAGAGCACTTCCTCACGGTGAAGAATATTGATGTAATGTTGGTATCTGAGACTCATTTGACTTCGAGAAGCCTTTTTAAAATGAGTGGCTACACCTTATATGATACAAAGGACCCGAGAGGAAGAGCATGTGGAGGATCAGCAATTCTAATAAAGTCAAGACTCAAGCACTATATTCTTGAGAACACTTGTGAAGACCATCTACAAGCAACAAATATTTGCATCGAAAATTTTTGTTCAAATCTTGTGCTTTCATCAGTTTACTCCCCTCCCAGATTTTCAATCAGTGAAGATCAATACGAGGATTTTTACAAAACTCTTGGCCCTTGTTTCGTAGCAGCTGGAGACTACAATGCAAAGCATACGTTCTGGGGGTCGCGTCTTATTACTCCTAGAGGTCGAGCATTGTTCAACACAATTTCAAAAATGGATTTGGATGTCATTTCTAGTGGGGAGCCCACTTACTGGCCTACTGACATACAAAAAATTCCGGATGTTATAGATTTTGGGGTCATGAAAAATATCCCTAGGGATTTAATTCATGTTGAAGCTTCACATGATCTCTCCTCCGATCACTCTCCCACGATCGTTACAATTTGTAGCCCACTAAGAAGTGACTTACCTGACCCATATGTGAAGATGATACATCGTGTTAACTGGCTGGGGTTCAAAAAATATCTCAGTAGTCATTGTACGGAAAACATCAGGCTTAGAACTCCCGATGATATTGAACTTAACATTGCCAATCTTACCGAGAATATTAAACAGGCTGCTAAACATGCCACTACCTCCCATCCGCAGACTGGGTTTAATAGAATTTATTCTGCGGACATTGAACGTCTCGTATGTGAAAAAAGAAGAGCTAGAAGGGAATGGCAACAGCACAGATCGCCCCAACATAAAATCAGACTTAGAGAATGCACTAAACGACTCCAAGAGTTGCTTTCAGCTGAAAAATCTGCTTCTCTTAAGAACTACCTGGAAGGTCTCGATGTCACTGCAGCATCTAATTACTCCTTGTGGCGCGCTGCTAAAAAGCTTAAAACACCCGTTGAGTCTAAACCACCCCTGCGCACTTCTACCGGAGGTTGGGCAAGAACTAATACTGAAAAAGGTAACATATTAGCTGGTCATTTAAAAGACGTATTTACCCCAAACACATGTACTGGTGCTGTTGATTTGCCGAGCGTAGTTGCTCTACCCCCTCGACCTATAAAGTTTAAGATGCTTGATGTACAAAAACTAATTGCTGAAACCAATCCAAAGAAGGCCCCGGGTATTGATGGAATTAGTAACAAGATGCTGATGCAGTTGCCTCGTATTGCTATTAGAATCCTGTTATTTATTTTTAATGGGATTTTACGACTGGAGTATTACCCACACAGCTGGAAATTTGCCATGGTCAAAATGATTCCAAAGGCGGGTAAAGATCTTACCAAGGCTGAGTCATATAGGCCAATAAGTTTGCTGTCAACAATTTCGAAGCTCTTTGAAAAACTTCTCATGACAAAATTGTCCCCAATTCTAGCTGATAATGGATGCATACCGGACCATCAATTTGGTTTTAGAAGTCAGCACAGCACCATTGATCAATGTCATAGATTGGTTCATTTCATAAGAAGAACATTTGAAGAAAGAAAGTATTGTTCTTCCCTATTTATTGATGTCTCTCAGGCATTTGATAAAGTGTGGCATGAAGGCCTAATTCTAAAATTGAAGACATATCTACCAATAAACATTGTAAATCTTTTGGAAAGTTACATTATTGCCCGGAAGTTCACTGTCATGGAAGGAGACTTCATGAGTGTGCCCGAAACCATTTCATCTGGGGTGCCTCAGGGGAGTATACTGGGGCCAGTTTTGTATTTGATTTATACCTGTGATATGCCTTTGAGCAGTAATATCCTCACCTCTACATTTGCCGATGATACAGCCTGCCTTAGTATGCATGAAAACCCTCACGAGGCATCCCGTTATCTTCAGCAACATATTAACCTGTTGGAATTGTGGTTGAACTTATGGAGAATAAAAGTAAATGAACAAAAGTGTGTTCATGTTACATTTACCCTACGAAGAGATACTTGTTCCCCCATTCAAATCAACAATCAAGTTGTTCCTCAACATTCACATGTGAAATATCTTGGTATTCACCTCGACCGACGGCTTACATGGAAACACCACATTGACTCTAAGCTGACACAAATGAAGCTTAAATTAACCCAGATACATTGGCTGATTGGTAGAAATTCTACCCTCAGTCTAGATTGTAAACTTTTAATATACAAGTCGCTTTTGAAGCCGATATGGTGTTACGGAATTCAGCTATGGGGCACTGCTTCAGCTTCCAATGTAGAGAGAATCCAACGAATGCAAAACAAAATATTAAGGTTAATAACTACGGCTCCATGGTACTTGAAAAATTCTATTTTACATCGTGATTTAAATATGCCACTTGTGACCGCTGAAATTGCAAAATATGCTGGAAAATATTTAACAAAACTCGAGTTCCATCCTAATCCCCTTGCTCGTAACATCTTGAACTTTCCTGGACACATCCGCTTAAAAAAGAGGGACACTACGGCATTAATACGCAACTCTCCAGATGAAATTCTTTGAAAATATTTTTTGTGCGTAACATGAATTTTATGTATTATTAATTATTATCACTAAGTTTATGTCCGACACTGGTTGGGCCTAATAATTATTTATATATTTAAGATTTGAACACTTATTGTTAGTTCAATTATTTGAAGATACAATAAACATATATTAGCGTGAAAAAAAAAAAAAAAATAAATCTTTAAATTATATTTAAATACAAAATTCAATTCCGAAAATATTTAAACACAATTATTATATAATATTTCAGTGCATAACTTGTATTTGATTTATGCAGATTAAACGTATGATTTTGATGACATGTTTTATTTGCCAGGCATCGTGAAACTCTGACTGGTGAGTCGAAGAACTAATTGATCAAGAAAATAATTTTATATTAAATTGAAATTTGTTATTAACAACTAAAAGTTTACTTCACACCCGATAGGCGCAAATGTTGACCCGTAGTCACGATTTCTTTTTCATTATTTGAAAGTAACTTTATCACTTAGAGTGTAAGATTTTGAGCAAAATCTAATTGATTTCTACAAGTTTTCTCATACAAAACGAAATCTACTATGGCTAAATCTGCTCAAAATCTAGTTGTATTTAATGATACTGCTATGATTGTTTTCAAAATGTACCAAAAATGTAAAAATAATACTCTCTAGAGTGTTTATGGACATTTTTAAAGCTGTTTATATTATGAAAATGAAATGTCGAAAAACAATAGTGAAAACCATATCGATTTTGAAAAAGATTTCAATCCAAACCTCGTAGATATAGATCAATCGTAAATGTACTATTCAATAAGTAATAAATAAATATATTTTCATATTGAAAGAAAACTATTTTTTAAACCAAATCGTCAGTGAACTTTAAGCAGTTTGAAAACATTTTTTTCAAACTACTTAAAGTTGGCAGTTTGAAAATTGCTTAAAGTTCACTGAAGATTTGGTTTAGCGACGAATATAATGTCGGCATATGAACAGCTAAAGCCACAACAAACAAAACGTTTTTTAAAAATTGTTAAACAAAATATTTTTTTAAAACCCTAATTGTTTTAACAATTAGTTGGGGAGAATATCGCAAAAGAATAAATTTTCAATACTAAGAAAACAATTTTTTTATTTAAAAGACTATTTGCCAATCGAGTAGCCCAAATACAAGTCAAGTGTTGGTAGTTAAGAATATGGAGGTTTTACCCGAGGAAGAGTTAAAATCTATAAACAGAAAGCAATAACAAACCATGAACTTGTTATGAACTGATCGTTGGCGAGACCCTTACAGCAGTTGTGCGAAAGGAGAAGTCTGCCAAATATTCTATCATTTTGACGCTAATAATACTCCCTAAAACCGCTTTGAGCTTGAATAAATTAGATAAATGGCTTCTGCTGTTTGTGCAGGATAAATGCAGCCTTGAATAATTATCAATTGAGTGTCGAATTCGTATACAGGGGCGACAGTTAATGATAAATGGCACCAGTGATGGGTCATATTTAGTGGAAGGTGGTGACTTTTATATTGATCTCTCATAATACAGTGGTTAAACTATATCCATGATCAACTAAATACTAAAAATTAACCTCAAATGTCTTCCAGCAGTTTGATTGGCAAGAATTGAAGTTTAATCTAAAAGGAAGAAGACTTGGACTTTTTTTGAAATGTCGGTATTTAACTTAGAAAATATTAATTAAGACCAGATGGTGGGATGTCCATTAAACGAATTGATATATAAATATTTTAAAGCAAATATATTTGCAATGACTCTTGAAGTTAAACATATCGCCGTAAGCTTGTTGAACCACAGATTTCGGACTAGTGCTAAAATTATAAAAAAATTAGAATTACATTTGCTATAATTAATGCCAAAAGTTCACAAACTTATCTTTGGCCATGGTAACGGTGATAAGCAAAAGTTCTAACTTGCCATCATTAAAAAGGGTGGGACAAATACAAGCGTCTTTTTGAATAATGAGTTATTTTGGCATTAATAAAATTTTTCTATCCGATATAATGATTATCAGTCAGTATCATGACTTTGCGGACCACAGTCGTTTTATTTGCAACGATGTTGAGAAATATTGCAAAAAAATTTGGCATCGAATTTGGCCTGAAATCATAATTTCTGCAGCTGCGCCTGCATTTTATAGCACAAAATTGATATATCTGGGGATCGGAAAACTAGCAGGTTATTATTGGAAAGCGCATGGGTGCTCAGAGAGCGGCAGTATGTCGTAGATTTTGGAGTCGTGCTAGCTTTGGCCCATTAGCCATTTCAGCTAAAGGCGAGCGCTAATGAATTCAAAGAGTGTTACACTTTGATGTGGATCTTGAAGTGGGTTTTTAATGTTAGAAACATCATTTAAGTTAAGGACAAGTACTAAAAAGCTATGATTATAGAATTTCTATAGCAGGATAGTCTACCATGTCACACAGCATGTAAGCATGTCACCACAGGTTATTCAATTAAATAAATATACCTGGATAAATATACTGGACCACCCATTATATACATGCTGAATGTTATGAAGACAGATCTAACCCGTCTGCTTATTAGACTTCAATTTAGAAATTAACGTAAAAAATGTCTAATGATGTTGCTTCCAGTTAAGATAAAAGAAATATAATCCTTCTTCTTATTCTATCCATATTGATAGTGTAATGTGAACACAGATTCCACAGATTCCATTTTTTATACAATCCTGATAACTTTATTCCAATCCAATTTATCGGGTTCATATATTTTTCGATTGCAGTTTTAATTATTTCAAAAAACCAAATATTGAAAGTTATTTCACTGATGTTCACATTGCTGTGGTTGTAATTGATTTACAAATTAACAAGATTTCATATCATATATAATTCACCAAAATAAGCAGCAACTGCGATCCAAATTATATATGACTTTCTCTTATAGGGTACAAACAAATTTGAATTTGTGATCCATCCCATCAAATAATATTTTTTTTATAGGGCCCTCTGATCCCCTTAAAATATATGATGATGATATCTGTATTACGAGTTTGACTTTCGATCACGCTTTCAGAAAAGATCACTGTCATTATATGGCAGAAATATGAACTATGGAAGTCTCATTTCTTCATTCAACTCATCTTCTTTTTCCCTTCTCATACCTTTTTGTTGATTTTATATAAAAATATTCATTGTTCTACATTCATTTGGTTACAAGCATAACCAAGATATTCCAATTAGTAAATCATTGTGTTTAATTGGAATTCAATAACGTGGAATGTTTGCGTAGTTTCTTTCTTTCTACACAATTTAATAAATTTCTCTTGCTTGAATAGCCTCCCCCATTAAACTACCCCCAAATTGTTTGTGAGTCATTAAGCTGTTAAAAGTTGTATTACAGCAGCTTTAGCTATGGATACATGTTGTACGCAACCAAGTTTGAATATTAAATGATGGGATCGGTTGCTTGTGGCATTTGAGTTCTTTAACAATATTTTTAATGGACAAAGTCAGCCTGCACGTGCTTTCATAATTATTTCGTAATGAATACCATTCGTTACGGCCGTAAGTATTTTATTGTATGAATAGGCAACGAAGTTTCTTGAAAAATAATTTTACATTTGGAAATATTAATAGATTAAAAACTTAATAATTCGTTTGGTAATAATTCAGGCAAAAGCACAAAACTTTTTAATTGCTTCATTTTATTACCATTTAAATAATTTCTTTTCACGATTTTAATGAGCAGAAATAAAAAAAAATATATTTTTACAAATATTGCTTTTTAGACTTAAATGACTGTATGGATTCTTAAAAATTTTAGAAGTTCGTGGCCGCCATCAATTTGCAGACATGAAATACTCTACGACTGTCATAAAGCAGGGATAGAAACATGCGGAATATTTTCTTAAAAAATTACTTGCCCAGACACATGTTAATACGTCTAGTTTTTCTTCATGATGTGCACTATAGGTTGTTTTGACAAAAATAGGAATAGTCTGCTCAATACCTTCTATACTAACTGAGCTATTGTTATTTGCAAGACCTGAGATATTTCAGCAATGTATCATAGGATGCCCTCTTGAGTCCTGCAAAGCTTCATGTTGTTCCTAGTTGCAACAATTCCACAGCTTTGTTTATACGTCTACACTGTAAATTGCTCTCTAGGAATTACACTAAGTCCTGATCCTATGAGTTTTTTCACTAGCTATAAAAGCTCTCTATATAATCAAAAGCTAATTTATTTTATCAAAAAGTATTTGCTTACAGCTACGATGCCATTTTAAACAAAACTGTTTGATGTTTTTAAAAGTCAAATTTTAGCCGGCTCATTTATTTACTTCAATTAACATCTCTGGGCCAATAATATATTACAGTTTCTGGAATATATAATACAAAATAAATTATGACAGCAAATAATCATATTATAGTAATATTGTGTTAATTTATCGAGTTTGAGGTCTAAAAATTTTTTTATTTTTTATTTTTCAATATTTCGGCACCCTGTGGGTGTCTTCTTCAGGAAAAATTTTTTTACAATTTGAAACAAAAAACAAATGAAAAAGTTTTTAAATATTTCCAATACAAAATATTGACAATTGAGAAAAAATATTTTATAAAATTTGAAACAAAAACAAAAGACAAAATTTTTAAATATTTTCAATATTGATAATTGAGGAAATGAATAAACATTTTGAAATTTCATAATTAACAAAAATTTTATAATATTTTACTTTTTAGTGTCCGTTTTTGCTTTTATGAATTAAATGTCTATAACTTTGAGCTAAATTATCAGTATCTGTTCTAAAATTCATTCTCTGTGGTAACGGTATATTAATTATTTCTAACATTTCTAACAAAAAACGACGCTTGTAATTGTTTTCTTTATCTAAAAAGTTGAATGTTGTAAAAAGTTTTTAGGATTAAACAAAGATATAATGATTTTAAAAGCTGATAAGGGAAATACAACTGTAGCTTTGTATAGAAAGGATTATGAATCAAGAATAAATAGTATTGTGGGTAATGTTACAACTTATAAAGTATTAAATAAAGACCCCACTACCAGATTACAAAAGATAAATAATGATTTTATTGAGAAACTTTTTAGATTAAAAATTATTACATCTTCCGATAAAAACAAACTAAAAACAAATGTGGCTATTGCTCCAAAATTATATGGTTTGCCAAAAATACATAAAAATGATTTTCCATTAAGGCCCATTTGTTCTTGTATAAATTCACCTTGTTATGAACTTTGTAAATATATAACAAATATTCTTAAGAATATAACTGTTGACTCTAAATACAATGTTATTAATTCACAACAGTTTAAAGAAAAGATAAGGAATCTTACCATACAAAGCAATGAGAAATTAATTTCTCTTGATGTGGTATCGTTGTTCCCTAGTATTCCTGTAGATCTTGCTATGAGTACTATAGAGGAGAATTGGAGTAAAATAGAAAGAACTACTAATATTGATAAAGAATTATTTTTGCGTATTCTTAAGTTTTGCATTATTGATAATAGATACTTTCAATATAAAAACAAAATATATTCTCAACTGATAGGACTACCAATGGGATCTCCAGCTTCTCCAATTGTTGCAGATATTGTCATGGAGAAATTACTTGACAATTGTATCAATAAACTGAAAATTAAACCAAAAATTGTTACAAAATATGTTGATGACTTATTTTGTATTATTTCGGAAGATGAAATAGAGTTTATGTTATTAACATTTAATTCATTTGATCCCAATATTAAATTTACTATTGAAAAGGAATGTAATTCTAAGCTTCCTTACTTAGACACATTAATAATAAGGAAAGAGGGAAAATTATTAACAGATTGGTACCAAAAACCAACGTCTTCTGGCAGAATCCTTAACTTCTATTCTAAACACCCTAAAAGAATAATTATTAATACAGCTAGAAACTTAATAGAAAGAGTTTTAAAAATTAGTGATTTTCAATTTCATAAAAAGAATAAAGAAATAATTAAGAATATATTAATTAATAATAATTTTCCTATAGATCTGATTTGCAAATTAATTAACCAGTATTCATATAATACAAGACAGAGAACAAATATAGATTCTGAGCTTAAAATTTATAAATCATTAACTTATGTTCCTGGTTTATCTGAAAGGTTGGAAAAATCAAATATATTTGATAGAAAAAAATATAGAATGTCCCATAGAATTTGTAATACAGTAGGTAGATTATTTAGTAGAACTAAAGATAGAGTTGAAAAGTTAGATATGGCAAATGTGATATACAAAATTCCATGCAAAGGAAATAACAATGACAAATGTTCAGAAGTATATATAGGCACTACTAAAAATAAACTAAAGACTAGATTAGCAGGACATAGATCGGACCAAAAACAAAAAAATAATATTTCTTCGCAAAAAACGGCTTTATTAACTCATTGCATTAATAAAAGTCATTCCCCGGACTTTGATAATACAACTATTTTAGATAAAGAAAACAATTACAAGCGTCGTTTTTTGTTAGAAATGTTAGAAATAATTAATATACCGTTACCACAGAGAATGAATTTTAGAACAGATACTGATAATTTAGCTCAAAGTTATAGACATTTAATTCATAAAAGCAAAAACGGACACTAAAAAGTAAAATATTATAAAATTTTTGTTAATTATGAAATTTCAAAATGTTTATTCATTTCCTCAATTATCAATATTGAAAATATTTAAAAATTTTGTCTTTTGTTTTTGTTTCAAATTTTATAAAATATTTTTTCTCAATTGTCAATATTTTGTATTGGAAATATTTAAAAACTTTTTCATTTGTTTTTTGTTTCAAATTGTAAAAAAATTTTTCCTGAAGAAGACACCCACAGGGTGCCGAAATATTGAAAAATAAAAAATAAAAAAATTTTTAGACCTCAAACTCGATAAATTAACACAATTAATTAAGAAAGGTCGAATAATATTATCAAATTATAGTAATATTATACAAGTTGGTTCAAAGTTGGCTCCCAAGCCTAAGAAATATTGTTTAGAAGATTGCGCAAAATAGAATGCGTTTGATCCCTCTTCAGAACAAAGTCATCAGCATCATGAATTTTTCTGATGAGGATTAGTGTGGCATTGTATTAGTTGTCCAGTGCAATCTCTGAGGGAGCTCTACGAGAATATAAAACTAAAGAACTCATTAAGTAAGAAAAATAAATAAAAGAACGCCATTGTCAACAAAGAAACCAAACAACAGAAAAAAGCTACGAACACTATTATCAATAAAACCAGAAAGATCATTTTCATACAACACAAAAGCAGCAGCCTCGTATCAGGTCCTCAGGGAATCTTTGTTATCAACAAGAGTTGTCTAGAGTGATCACCATCAATGTCAAGGAGTTGTAGTGAATAGAATTAAATTCCCCAAAAAGCTTGCAAAACCTTACACCCTTGCATTGGTCTTTCCTAAGGGCAAACTTCTTGGAAAAGAGCATACAATCTTGTAATGAACTTGAATCAGAGTGATAAAATGCTTTTCTAATTAATAAAGAGAGTTTTACATTTTATGAGAACAGAAAATGCCATTATTTAACTGGTTAAGTTAAGCATTTCGAAATTTTCTTCTGTTGCATTAAAGAAAGAAAACAACCCAAAACATATATTTCATAGTAATGCAAAGTAATTTCATTTGTTATGCACTTCTTACTCAAATTTTGTTTTCTTTTGAGTGCCAACTATGGACTTGGGTTAAATGTGTTCATCTGTAGTCACTTCATAAATATTTACGACACCCAACTGATGCCAATTTAATGCAAGTAGAACAAAGTGTTGGCCTTATTTGCTTGTACAGATCAAATACAGCACAATAAAAAAATATATGCAAAGAATGCTGCAAAATTGAGCCAAAAAATTAATGATGTAATACATAAGAAAATTCTATTATACAACAGATTCACTTCCTGAAAAAATATTAAAAATTTAAATGTCTTAGTTTAATTTGCACCAATAATTCTTCAAAAATAACTGGGCCAGTTCCTGCTCATTTCCTGCAAAAATATGGACTTCAAGTTGTTGGTATAAAAGACAAAGTTGTACATACAATAAATTCTCTCAAAACCTTTACACTAGTGAATTGGAAAACTTTTTAAATTTATCAGGTGATATGCCGATTTGGTATGAATTTCAGATTTAGAATAAATGTAAATTTTTAACAAAAGACACAAACTCTGCAGTTTTTCCTTTTAAAGCAAAAATAATAAAAATTTTAAAACTATTTTAAAGAAAAGTTCTGTACTAAATAATTTCCAAAAATTAATTCTATTCGACATTGCTTTGTGATGTCTAAATATAGGCGCTAATTTTGAAATGAAATTTTTTAAAAACTTTGCTAAATGAACTCGAATTTCATACAATTGTCAAAAAATTTAACACATTCGTGTGATCAGTCAGTAAAGTAATGAAACAAAGTACGTATGCGCTTAGAAACAATACAGAAGTTCACCAAAACTTTTATTTCTCAAGGCATATCGTATTTGTAAGGGCATTGATCATATGAACTGAAGAGGCAATTGTAGCCGTGGCTACAGGCCTTGAGATGGGGCGACGCCGCAATAAAATAAATTGAGGAAATTACATCGTTTATTTAAATTTATACAAGAAGAGAAAAATTCTAGGAGGGCCGTAATCTTCCTGGAAGTGTTAGGACTATCCCTAGAAAGGGCCCAATCACAACTATGCTGGCAATGAAGCGGTGACTTGTAGTTAAGAAACTTGTTTGCAGAAAGAAAGAAACACACAAAAAAAACCACTGCAACTGCGAAACGGTATAAACAACTTTCAATAGTCGAACAAATGCAGACTTAAAAGCCATCAAAAATTACACTAAATTGGCTCAAAAAACCACCACGGATATGAATTACTAAATAGTCGTATGCAAAATATGTGAGGTTAGGTGTGTTCACGACTAGCTTATTATAGCAAATTTTTTTTATATTACGGTCTTCAACAGGACCTTCTCTTCTGAAGCATGTTCACTGCCTCAAATTCTATTTAAAGCTTTTCTACATTTTGGTCGCATTTATAATATTTTAGCTTTTACTTGAATGGGAGCTATATAATTTCTTCTTTGTAGGAGAGTTATTACATTATAATAAGATACAGAGGGTTTACAGACCCGCTTCTCCTCCGTATTACTACTATTACTGTGCTGAAAATACTTTTATGTCTTCTACTACTGGTGGGGTAATGAGTCTATTAAATATGGCGCTCGCTTGGTAACCATCTCAGACCAGGAGTACGTGGACTTGTCATTGTTTTCTTGCAAATGCAGGAATTCAGGTTGAGATGCAAAACTGAAGAAAAGACAAATAGAAGGTGTACCTTTATAAAGGACTGCAGGATCTCAAGGTAGCTCGTCTAAGCAAGGAGAACACTGGAGGTACGCAACAGTACTGGTGTCTGTGTTAACTGAGGAGTGTTTCTTTAGCACACATGTACACAGAGTTGAAGAGAATGGCTTGCCGCTGTAGCCAGAAGATAGGCGAAGAAGGAAGTGTATATCATTTCTCAATACACTGTCCCTGAATTTAAGAGACCTTGGTTAACATGTGACCTCTTAAATTCGTCGATCTCTTCGACGTTGCAGATTTTTAGCTGCAACGCATAATGCGTTTTATAAAACGTTCTACGTGATTTTATAGTGGAGACTCCGACTAACTAGAATTCTTATGTTATCAGAATTCACCAAAAATTATAACTTTTCTATCTATTTAAATATGAGATCAATCCTGAAATTCGGGATTTGTTTCATTTTCAAATTTGAGAATGCCTTAAATATTTTTGAAACTTTTTCATTATGTATTATATTTAATTTTTTTGTGCTTATTTGTTTTGTACTTCTTTGGTTCGACGTCATTTTATTTAGTACAACTTTTATCTATTAAAAAAAAACTTTTATGAAATGTCAGAATGTTGATACCATTCTTTCGAATTACAATTAGAATTGGTCAGTATGGGGCGGTGCTTCAAAGTGTATATTAAAGCTACTCGACCGATTACAGGAGATGGCGAAGAGGTTAATTGATGACAGTAGTGTAGCCAGCACTATTGATACATTAGAGCATCGCGCGACGTGGGGTGTGTTCTACAGTTTGATCATTAAGAGCACATCCATTTGTGGCCGATATGAAAGTGAATCGCACTATGCATTACAGATAAAATTCATTTTTTAGTGTAAATGATCGTATTTAGAATGGGCTCCCTGCAGATGTCTTTCTCGTTACTACAAGGGTGAAAGAGTTTAAGTTGAATGTCCATAAATACTACTCCTATCCTCTCTTCCATAACCTGTTTTTCTAGTACCAGCACACTGCATTGCATAAATAGTGGTCATCCCCCGAGTACTGGTCTAAATGAAACGAGAGCACACCAACAACATTAAAAATACATGATTGGGATGCAACCTAAATGAAGTTAAAACCAAAAATTAAATATTATTTACTCTCGGGATATAATTGCGTAGGAAAGCAAATGACGGCATTCGATAACGACCGAAGTTTCAATACATTAAAAAAAACTTAATTTATTGTGTAATTTGCCCCCAGATTTATAAAAAAATATATATATACGAAGCTCTAATTGCGAAGTAGCGGACCTCAAAATAATGTTTGCTACTTACATTAATAGAAAAGTATAACTACAATAGCATAAGAGAAAATATGCAAGAAGATAATAATTTAGAGAACAATATTGTCACCCACTGTATGAAAAACAAACTTCATTATATCACTCCTTTAACGTAACATAGTCATATATCAAAGACACTTTCCGGGCTAATGTAGCTATTTTTTTTTTTTATTACAGTGACCAACAATTATCTACATACGACCCATATTTTTTCAATTTAACAAACTTAACACAGTAAAAAATTTAAAATGCTTAACTTCTGTTATCATTTATAAGACAAGTGACGAAACCGTATCACATTAAAAACTTAAAAAGTTATAACCCGAAAACTGAAAAAATTCCATGATAAAGAGTTCCATACGGCTCAAATCAACACTCATAAATCTTAAATTTAAAATGGGATAGTTTCTAAAATGTAATATTCCATTAGTCCTCCGTGAGATTCTTCATCATCCTGTATTGACTTAGACATTATTCGCGAGAGAATAATTCTTCAATATTCTTCTTTTGGTTAATTTTTCATTCATTTTCAAATGTCTGTGCTCCGTAAAGATCTAAATAGTTGCCATAGGATAATCAAATTATTTTATATGAACTATTAACCTGCTGGGTGATACAAATGTTTCCCTTTTTTGAAATATCGGTTGACTCCTTTTCGTTTTGATTTAATACTCGTATGCATCTATATTAAAAGAAATCCGTTCCAACTCTAACTCAAGGTTTCCAACTCCAGATATAGTCTGCAGTTAGACTGTTACGTTGCCACTACCGTTCCAGCTGATTTGCTTATGAAACTAATTTTATAAAACTTTGTTTAAAAACCCCAAAATATTTTATACGAATAAATCAAAAATCCTAAGAAAGTTGATTTTTTGTCTGCTTTTCAAAGGAATAACCGATTTTCGTTCTTGTAATATAAAAAAGAGACTTAACGAATACAACAGATTTTATGTGAAAGTTTTAATATTTTTATAAATAATCTAAATTATGGCTAAACCCTTTAACAACTAAATTTTAGCTGTAAGTTTATTTATATGAAACAGACAACATTTGTTATCAATCTTGCCGCCAATTCATATAGTGCAGCCACAAACAAAATTATCTACAACAAAATTGCTTAGCTTTCATCTTCTATCCACAACTTGGCAACAAAAATGTTCAACTTTCTTCTTGTTTACTTCATTATTACAGGTCAGCTTATGTGCCATGTGAAGCCCAAGGTTTGGATGCTGTCCAATTGGCACTGGAACAAATCGACATAATCAGGCGCCTCACTGACATGTATCAGCAGGACACTGTCTTAGTACAATCGTCGGCTGACATACAAACGGCTCAACGTCATGGATTAATGGCCTCTTTGATTGGCGTAGAGGGTGGTCATGCCATTGGCTCTTCGTTGGGGGTATTGAGATCGTTTTATTCATTGGGAGCACGCTACTTAAGTTTAACACACAAGTGTGATGTCTCTTGGGCCAGCTCCAGCTCATCCACAATCGACACTGGCCTAACACAATTTGGTAAGGCTGTGGTGCGTGAAATGAATCGCTTGGGTATGATGATTGATCTGTCGTATAGTTCAGACAATACGGCCCGTGATGTTTTACAAGCTACAAGAGCACCGGTGATATTCTCCCATTCGGGAGCACGACAACTGTGCAATTCTACACGCAATGTGCCTGATGACATCTTAAGATTAGTAGCTGAAAATGGTGGTCTCGTAATGATTTCATTTGATTCCGAGGATGTAACTTGCGGTCGTCAAGCCACCCTGAGAGATGTGGTGGAACATATTAAATACATTAGAGCCATTGCTGGTGTGCAGCATATTGGCTTGGGAGCAGGCTACGATAGCATAGACTTGCCACCATTAGGACTAGAAGATGTATCCAAATATCCCGATCTCTTGGCCAGCCTTTTAGAAGATCCCAGCTGGAGCGAAGAGGACATAGCCATGTTGGCTGGTAAGAATTTCTTACGCATTATGGAGACAGTAGAAAATGTAAGAGAGTTTTGGAAGCGTGCCGCCATCACACCCATTGAACAGACTGAACCACAGCCGAAAACACAATGCACCTACATGGCCTCGTGACCACAAGCACAGGCCATTGTACGAAGGACACGACAGGTGTCTACCAATACCTGGCAGTACAATGAAACACAAAACCAAATGATGCAAACGACAAGAATGCCAGCAGTGCTGGCACATGTAACCAATAATCAAACGAAAAAGTCCATCTTGTTGCAAGAGAGAGAAGGAGGTACTGATGATGGTGCAGTTGGTCAGCAAATAGAAATAATGAAATTTAATTTCTAGTTACATACTTGCACATCTTTTGACATGTGCATTAGTTTACAGTACATCGTTATGTTGAGCTATGTTACTGGTTAGCTAGACACACATACTCGTACATATAAACATACAAATACACACACAAACATACCAGTAAATCAAATATTTACACTTTTTGTTTATTCTACACACTAGTGCACACTCAAGCATATTTAACTATTATAAAGATGAGCGTGTATACAAAAGCGTGTTGATTTTAGTTTGATAGAAAAGCATTCAACATGAAAATGGTGCAACTGTATTTAAAGTGGTAGAAGGAAATTTTTATGTAGTTAAAAGCACTATTTCTTTAGTGCGAACTTAAATGTTTTGGTGTGAGAAAAATGGGTTTCATGTCCATTCTCTTTTAATTCAATTTAAAGGTAAATAATGATTTCCGAAATCTTTACATTTTATTTCATTTATTTGAAATAAATTGTCTTTCTTTCAAATAATCGTATGTTACTGAAATATATACTACTGTGGTTTGTTTAAATATTCAGTGGTTAATGGTTTCAAGATCTTCATTAATTTCGGTTGCTTATTTGGTACAATTCTTAATAAGTTTTCTTTAATAATATAAAATGATATTTATCATTTATTTTTATTTTATTTATCATATTATTTCTTAAGCTTAAGTTCTTTTTTTTCATTTTACTTATCGATATTTCGGTACATTATAAACAAATATTCTGAAGATGGTACTCGAGAAGTACCGAAATAAACACAATTTTAAAAAAGAGACCTTAAAATTAAAAAAATTAATTCAATTGATAAATACAAATAAAACAGTTAAAAAATTGTAAAATAAAATAATATGATTAAAAATTTAATTATTTTACGCAAATAATTTTTCATGCTGCTCTGCTGCTGCAACTGATTGAATTTGAGTCCTAAAAATGTCAGTTCAAATTTAAAATTTTTTCCATTATTTTTATCAAGAGAACATAAACGTCAGTAGACCTGCTATACGGGATCCAAAAAAGCAGCAAGAATTGCAATTACTGACGTACTGCGAACTAGTATTTCAGAGGTACTGAATACTACATCACAGCTTGTTCCCACTGACCTTCATATAATGATTTTTCCTTAAATCTTACCAGCGATCCTAAGCCGAACTTCTGACTACGTTACCGCCTACATAGATATTGAGAGAGTGTTCCAAGTTCTAGTTCCCTCCAGAAGTTAGTGAGGAAGCGATAATCTCTTAAAAAATATGATGCAAGGATTTATTCTTCGGCTCAAAGATGAACTTTGGAGTTGGATCCATTATCTTCTCCGATGATCTTTGTACAAGAACATTTCCGATGCGATATCAGTTGCAATTTAGCCTGGGACTTCAAATCATAGGACAAATCACAATGCAATGCCATGCCTCAGTAGCCGCTGGATGTTACCAGTTGATACCACTAGGAGACACAGACAAATGCGGTAAGTTCCAGAGGAGAGCTAGCTCGCCTGTGTCCCTCATGTTTACAAACCATAGAAGAGGGCAGAAGAAATAAGGGGCGGGGGTGTAACAGCTAAGGAACGCAGGTCATTCTTATTTAATTCAATAAATCTTCTATGCGACGGGATAATCAAGCTGAGCCGTACATGCAATTGACCGTTTTTTGATCATATGGGTACGTACTGGGAAAATTATCAGTAATTGCCGTCATTAGTGTTACAAGCTCCTACCAACGAATCCAATGGAATCGGAATATAATGTCCTGAACTACATTTTGAAGACTATGTTATAACTATTACAAAGTGGTTTCCATTATGAGGAGAGAGAGCTCATAAAGGAAGATAGAGTTGCATCAATACGAGAGGCGGCATGAAAAGAATATGTATATGAAAAGGATTCACTTATTTGAATACTTTCCACAAGAAAAAATTTTCTCACGTCGACCTTCTGCGTTGTTGAGGCAACACCTTAAAAAATTAATAAATAAATATTAGCAGGTTGTCGCATTGGATATTTAAACAAATTTCTGGCATTTTTCGATTTGTAAAGATTAATATAAAATAAATTTGTAAGAGTCCCTTTTAAAAATCCAGTCCTGGGAGTCCTGAGTTTTTTAAGGGAATTTTAAGACCATGCGAAATTTTTTTAGTTTTGTAGAAATTTTATTAATTTTGTTCTTGGAAAAAAATAAAATTTGGTTATTGAGGTGTGGTTTTTTAACCGCTTACAATTGCTATTGTGGGTGTATTTCTCACAATTAAATGAAAAATATAAGTATAAGTAGACATACACACTTGCGAAATGTATGAAATTTATGACATAAAAATAAATTTCAATTTAAATAACCAACTTTACTTCTTAAGATACAATTAATTTAATGCCTTTAGCAATTTCGTATTGACTTACACGTTCATGATTATTTTCTTCTTTCATAGAAAAATAAAATAAAATTCTACATACAACGTTCACATTTCCAGAAGCTGGAGTACTTTCTTATATGCCAAAGAATTTTTCATTTAATATTTGGCTGCTCAAAATATTACTAGACCATAACTGTGACCATGATGCCTCCAAGTCGTGCTAACAGAGGCAGTTTCCGATTGCATATTTTCTAAGTTTCTCTACAAAAAAAAAAAAAATGCCATAAAACTAAAACTAAATTCAATATTCTTAAGCATACTCTAAGATTATCCTTCTTTTAAGCAGGATGTAAAGTCTTCCTCTTTGAGAGAAATATCTTGAAAAATATTTATTTTTCATCATATTTTTTTCCATTATGGGATATATTACTTGGGAAACTACCCCAATATGAAAATGTTTATAGTAAAGAAATCTTTCAATGTCATGATAAAGTCTAAGATTTTAAGCCACAATCTTCTCAAAAACAAATGTTTCTAAATACCATAGAATTTGTGTATCGTTACAATTTCTAAAAATAATTCAAGTTTAACCAAAATACATTTAAAGCCCTTTTCATTGGAAAACCACAAAGTTTAATTACAAACTTTTAACCATTTATTATTATCAGTTTAGATCATTTTGAACCTACAAATTAAAAATATTGATTCTCATCTATAAACAATTAGTTAAGGTTTTTGTTTAATTATTAATTTTATATCCTGATAGATATTTAAATGTATTCAAATACGTATTAAACACATACACATACATATACTATATAATGGACTTTGTGAAACGAAAAAAATTATCGGAAGGAATAACAAAATTAATCCAAAAAAATTGTATTAAAGGAAATAAAATGAAAATGTGTGAAAATTTTTAAAGAACCTTCAACATTTATATTTTATTTTTATGATACAAAATTATAAAGGTAAGTAGCACAATAAACTAAGTATTCTTCATGCCTCAAAAGCACAGCTTCCTTCCTTGACGAATATGAATCTCCAAAAAAATTAGCCTTAGATGTAATCAAAAAAATCCTTATAAAAAACCAACCAAGTGCAACTGTGAAGGAGTTCACGAAATTGTGCACTATTGAATACTACGTAAATATATTATTTAATTAAAAACTTAATAATTAATTAACACTTTCCTACCCCGCACTTTAAAGCGAGAATCGGCAACTTATACTTGAATTTTTTGAGGTAAAATCTGTTTTTTAATAAAAATCTTCAAAGCCTCATTATCTCTATAAAAAATGTTCCTAACGAATTTTTATTTTTACTAATTGAAATTAATTAAAGGGTGCCCACTTTAATATATTTAAATAAAAAATTATTGAATATAAAAATTATGAAATTTTCTTTCTATAGAAATGTTTTTTGACTTTATTCAAAGTAGTAAAAATGTTATAAATTATTTTTGTGTTTCAAACTTTTGCGTTCTAATTTTTCAGTCTCTGGTTATAAATTGTTCGACTACGCCAACACTTTCCACCAACTTGGAGTAAAAACCTTTAATTGCTTAACAGAGCTAGTGAATGAGGAATAGCAATTTTAAAAATCTGAGCAACGGAATGTCCTTTTCTTCTGACAACAGCCCTTCTGTATGTTGGGAATCAGACTTGAAGAAAAAAAGTATTTAGAAATTGAATCGGTTTATGTCTAATAATCTAAAAATGGGCAGATAGTGCACAATAAAAATCTGTCTATTGAATAAATATAAAAGCTAGAACCATTAATGGAATATATAGATTATATTAGTGCCAGAATAGGACTCATAGTAAGAGTTTTCTATGTGTTTAGTGATCTAAGATGTCATGTAAGTATTTTCCATATAAAGTCTTTAAAATTGCATTTCATAACTTTGTGGCAACGTTGTGTGTTGTTAATTTTCAACTCTCTTTCTCTCTCCCTCTTTCCTTATATCTTTATCTCTCCTTTTCTTTCTTTCGCCCTCTCTATCTCTCTCTCCATCACTGTTGAAAGAAAAAACATTCCGGTAGGCCTCATTACATATTTTTGCTAGTGCAAATCTTGCAACAATCGACAACAGCAACTTGTTGTTTATAAACTCACACGGCGCCAAAAAGTAAAAAAAGAGGCGAAGATTTCGACATCTAAAAAACTAAAAGTCAGGATTTTTTGGATTAGGGTTTATGAATATGAATACGAGAAAATCAGTAAAACACAAAGTGGAAAATTGAGGAAGTGAAAAGATCGCGAAAAAAGGAAATCAATTGTCATATATAAATAACATAATGGAAAAGAAAATTATTAAAAAGTAAATTAAAAAATGCATTAATTTAACTTTTTTCATCTATACTACACCAAAGAGCAAGAAACTTATTTCTGAACTCTTAAAATACTCCACAACGCCAGAATAAGAAAAAACCCGGGTGCCACTAAATAAGATGTATAAAAAATGAAACATATTCGATCTCATGGCATTTTTCGCCTTCTTTGTCAGCGAGATTGGCTAATTTATTTTTCAAGCCAATGTGATGAGTACTTGCGTATGAGAGAAAGATTAAGAGATTGGAATTTCCCGTTGGGACCATTTCGCCGAAGCCTTCTTTAAAGTCAAACTGAAATCGTTATTACGGTTAAATAATAAAAGAAATAAAAATAAAATTTATTGTTTGTTCTCGTTATAGATGTTCCTAATTCATCAGTGAACCTTAAGCAGCTTTAAAACAATGAAATGTCCGCATATGAATAGGTAAAGCCACAACAAAAAATTGTTCGAAATTTTATATGTTTAAACGTTTGGTTCGGGAGCATATTTCAAGTAATAAATTTCAATATTAAGTATTTAAAAATATAAATATAAATTGATAATATTATTCGACCTTTTTATAAATTAATTGAATTGAGTTTGAGGTCTTCTTTTTTTATAATATTTTTTATGATTTTTTAATATTTCAACACCCTGTGGCTGTCTTCTTTTAAAGAGGACCTCAAACTCAATTCAATTAATTTATAAAAATATAAATATAAATACAAATTATTTATTATTTATTATTCATAAGCAGTTTCTAAACAAATAAATTTTTAACTTTATGCCCCTATTACGGTTTACAACTCAACTCAGTTGAATTGAAATTGAAACAACTCAACTTTAAAACAACTCAACTTTGTTTTGGTATTACGAATTACAACTAATTCTGGTTGAAATCGTATTGATGTTGCCAGCTTAAAAAGTGAGGATTTGACTGATATTTAAACAGCTGATGCTATTGTGGCGAGCAATTAATTTTTTTCAATTAATGTTTGTGAAATTGTGTTTTTTTAAATTATATTAAAATGGATATAAATGTAGATTTATTTTACAACGATGAAAGTGTTGATGCTGAAAGCCATGTACTGCGCATCCGAAAAAGCATCCGTGATCACTCGAATCCCTTAGAACTTCCAAATACCAGGTAAGTAAGGTTTTTTGTGATAATTAAATGGTTTTATAATACTTTTTTTTTAGGTTTACAAATTTCTTCCGCTTAAATAAGGAATCATTTTGCTTTTTATTAAATGAGCTGAAGGAATATTTCCCTACAACTGTCCGAGGTACGGCTATACCTCCTATATTAAAATTGTGCGCAACTCTTAGGTTTCTTGCTGACGGCAGTTATCAAAAATGCAGTGGAAATGACTTTAATGTAGGACTGGCACAACCTACAGTATCTAAAGTTATTAAAGCAGTTTTAAATTTAATTGAGCAGCGTATTTGTGTCAAATGGATCAAAGCCCAAATGTCAGAAGAGGAGCAAAATGCTTCAAAAATTGAATTTTATTTAAAAAGTGGGTTCCCGGGAATATTGGGATGTATCGATGGGACTCATGTTCGCATCATTTCTCCGAAAAAAGAACAACAACATTTGTATCTCAACAGAAAAGGCTACTATAGTTTAAACGTCATGATTGTAAGCTAAAAGAAAAATAAATTATTATTATATTGTACATGACTTTTTTGAATTTCAGCTTTGCGATTACAAAATGACTATCCGGTATGTGGATGCGAGGCACGCGGGCGCAAATCATGATTCTTTTGTGTTTAATACAAGTGATTTGAAGTCATATTTGCAGAGAAATTTACCGAGCAATTCGTGGATCTTAGGTAACATTGGTATTTGTATTTAATACAAAAATAAATTTTTTGAAACATTTCTTAAAGGCGATGCTGGTTACCCCCTACAAACATTTTTGATGACTCCTTTCCGCATGGCAGAAGCTGGTTCACCGCAAGCTCGCTACAATACTATACATTCGAAGGCCCGAAATATTGTAGAGCGGACGATTGGAATTTTGAAGAGCAGATTTCGTTGCCTTTTATCTGCGCGTGCCTTACATTACTCGCCAGAAAAGGCTACACAAATTGTGAACGCATGCTGTGCTTTGCACAATATTTGCCAACACTTTCGAGTGGAAATTTCTGAGGAAATGGTACCAGATTCAACTACGGAACTAATTAATGAAAACCTAAATATTGAAAGAGAAGACGAGGATGCTGCAAGAAGAATTCGTAACAATATCATGTTATCCCTTTAATATATTCCATTAAACATTTCCATTTCGTTTATGTATTTGTACTTCATTTGTTGTTTTTATTTTAAATAGATATGAAATAGATATAAGTACATAAGTATGTAACTAATTTCAACAAAAATATCTCTTCATAAGATAAAAAAGGAAACTTAAAACTAAATTAAAAAAAAAATTATCACTTCAATTTTAAATGAAATTAAACTAAAAAAATTAAACTAAAATATGTTCCAATTAACAAAAAAGAAAAATAATAATTCTAACATTTAACTACTTAAGAACTATGTATTTACATTATCTCTCATTTTCGCTATTTTTAATTTTTGCACTTCTATTTTTAATGAGTGTAGTTCAGATCTCTTCTTTGCTTCTCTTTGGTATATGTTTAATTTTTCTTTTTTTATTTGAAGCAGTTGTTTGTTTATTGCATAATTTTTATAAATAGTGTTCTCTAACTGCTCAATCTTTTTTAACAAATCTTTTTGTGTTTGAGCTTGCATTTTTAATAGCTCCAGACGCTCGTTTTCCAAATTTTTACTTCTGCGCCGATTTTGAACTGCCGATGAAGTGGGGCGGTCGTTTATATTTGCTGTATGCGGTTCACTCGGCGTAGGCGAGGCTGAAATGAAAGTGGTGTCTTCCACTTCATTGTTATCCATTGTCGGTAACACATTATTCACCCCAAAAGCATTACCACTGGGTGCAACTTGCTCCCTTATTTGTACAAGGTGCACTACACTTTCTTCGATTGGAGTTAGTGATACCTCTTGCGAGGGACCGCCACCAGTAGCAACGTAATTACTGCGGTTATTGGCAAGCTTTCGCTTTAAATTTGCCTTGTAGTGTATCCAAACCTACAAGAGAAATACATAAAATATTATTACACTTTCATTGTATTGGTTTAATTAATGATATTTAATTATTATTGGTTTTATCATTATTACTACTTACACGTCCCCACTCCTGCGCAGTTCTTGATGGCGGTCCTATACTATTGAGTTCTAAGGCAAATTCTTCCCACAATAGTTTATTTTTACTCTTGCTGCTTCCAAATTGCGGCTTCCCTCTTCCAGTTTCGGGATGTTTCTCCATGTTTCACAAGTTTTTCGAACTGTTTTTTGGTCGTAAGTTTATTTTTTCTGTAAATTATTTTGAAAATGTTTCTAAATAAATTACTTTAAGACAAGTTAAAAATTTTACTTACCCGTTCTCCATTTTTTTTGCTAATAATTTATTTAAAACAACTGCTAATGAAGAGTTGTAATTTTTTGATACTTTTGACAACTCAACTAACACAGAGTTGTAAACGGTAATACCGCAAAAAAGTTGTAATACTTTATAATTACAACTTAAACATTTTTGACAGGTTGAGTTGTTTTCGGTAATGCCATATTACAACTAAACACTACAATTACAACTAAAATAGAGTTGAGTTGTAACTCGTAATAGGGGCATTAATCTTTGCATTTGTGTTAGTAGCAGCATTGAAGCTTTGTGGCAGACGATGTCAATAGGAATATTTATTTATCAATACAACAAGAACACATCTTATTGGTTATTATTTTGGCATATGGAATAAATTTTTCATAAATAAGAAAAGAAAGAAAAAAGTTAGCAGAACAACATGTGTGTTAATAAATAAATTAAGAGTGGAACGCAAGTTTAAATTAAAAATAAAAACAATATTTATGATTTCTTATATAAATATAGTATAATTAAAAAAAATAAATAAAATAAATAACTTACAATTAAGACAAGTAAACAATTTTTGTACATACATGTTTAAACAGTAGAAAATAACTACCAAAGTGCTTAAATAGGGAAAATTTAAAATGACTTGCATTGCTTATGCCTTGTATTTGAGGGGATAGGTGGCTCCAAAAACGAATTGAATATTACAAATCAATTTAAATTCTTTTGTAGCTTTTAAAGTGCAAATATAAAATAATTTCTCATCGGAAAACTCTATCGTTTGTCAATAGGTATAAAAAAATACTAATTGATGAGTATTGTAATTGCATCGTCCCATAAAACCCGTAATGATCGTTACACTTCTTCTGATTCCCTTACAAAATTTCTATGTTTTGCTTTTTGACGCGAAATTCCATAATGTTCTCTTCATGGCCACACAAAATAAAATTAAAATTTACAATAACAGCATTATAAATCATAAACTTTTTGATAATGTTCAATACTACACACGACTTATGCGTGTGACGAAGCTAAAAATGCATGTGTTTTGCAGCAGTACAACACTTTGTCTTTGTTTTCTTAAATGAAAATTTTTCCTTGAACTACACACTCGTCCTTGACACTTTTTATAAAAATAGTTTTCCAAGATATGGGCATTAAAACTAAGCATCTAATAAACATATGTCTGCCTTTTCAGCATAATTAGAGAATAATTCAATCCGAAATTATCTATTATCCTTTTTGCTTCAATCTGTTTTTAATTTCCTTGAATTTTATTTTAATTTGAATCCTGATCTGGATGTATGTAGTCTTGGTATATTTATGTATTTTTTGTTATTTAAGTTAAATAATAAAGTCAGTTTTAAATGATAGTGCGCAAATGTAATTTTTTTCTACAATAAAATTTGCACAGAAGGTATATTTACAGATATTGTTAGACATACTTAAATTTCACATCGATTTCTAATTATTTAAGAAAAAGTTAAAGTGAGTTATTAAACTAAGAAAGCAAAAATTTAAAGAAATCATGTATTTAGTGCTTAATTCATTGGTGACTATAATTCTTTTTTTTTATTATTCAACAAGAAAAAATTTTGTAAAGAATTTCTCCTTTAGAATTTTCATTAAAAAAATAACACCTATATATATATATATATATATATATATATATATATATATATATATATATATATATATATATATATATATATATATATATATATATATATATATATATATATATATATATATATATATATATATATATATATATATATATATATATATATATATATATATATATATATATATATATATATATATATATATATATATATATATATATATATATATATATATATATATATATATATATATATATATATATATATATATATATATATATATATATATATATATATATACACAAAAGATCCACAGTAACCAAGTGAATCCTAGTTCAATATTGGCATTATGTTGTTGGTCCGTGTTCTTGAATTGAATTCTCTTACAATATTGAAATCCTTTAAAAATAGTTTTTTGCCAAACGTGATAAAGAAGAACAAAGGTTTTTTTAATATTTTTTATATTGAATGGTCTGATTATGTTGAATGACTCCTGCTGATAAACAATTTTAAATTTTGAAGCATAAAATTCAATATATTCCTGATGCTACTTTAACACTAACACAGAAATTTTTTGAAAAAGACAATTCTTAAAAAAGCCAAAATAACTTTCATTAAGTGGGAACTGGCATTGCAAAACTAATACCAATCTCAGTGCATGTGAATTATGTTTCATAATACATCTAACATCCGTATGCTGCAACCAATTCTCATTTTTTAAATATTTTTTTTCTGGCTTCTAGAATACAGACATCGCAAGATCTGTCGCGATAATCGATGAACATCGTTTGATCTTTTCAATAAAATCGATATCAATAGGTAAAGTGTCGTCTATCAATAAAATCAGACTATTTTTACATTAATTTTTGAAAAATTCATTACTAAGAAATGTTTCTAAAATTTTTACAAAATTGTTTTCAAAGTAATAAAAATAAAAGTCTTGCACTTGCAAATAGACAAAAAAGCAGCAGGAGAAAAAAAGATATCCGTTTCTACCAGAAATTTTTATGTATATATCTTTTAATTTTATCGACCTTATGGTATGTAATTTATGTATTTTTATTCAGGCTCTAGGTCATATATTAATTAAAGTAAAACTACTTGTGTTATTACATGTTACATTTTATTATTATTATTTTTTTTTTCAATATTTCGATCACCATCGGTTTTCTTCATCAGGAACTAAAATATTTAAAAAATTTAAAATACAAAAACATTGAGAAACATAATTAACATTAAAAAATTACATTAATATTTTAATCATTATCTTACTTTGAGTAAAGCCGTCTTTTTCTTTTAAAATCAAAAAGCTTATTTTTATTTATTTTTGTTTATATTTTGTTATTATATGTCTATACGTATGCGCGCAATTTTCTGTGTCTGTTTTGTAGTTTATTCTTATGTCCATGGGAGTATTTATTATGTGAAGCATTTCTAAAAAAAAGGAGATACACCTTTTTTAAATATTTTAAAATTATAGTTCCTGATGAAGAAAACCGATGGTGATCGAAATATTGAGTAAAAAATAAAATAATAATAATAAAATGTAACATTTAATAACACAAGTAGTTTTACTTTAATTAATATATGACCTAGAGCCTGAATAAAAATACATAAATTAGAAATTTTTTATATAAAACACAATAGAACAAGTTTGGGACATTTCGCGTGTGAAGCCCTATTTTTATCACTTTTTGGGTACAATGTGCGTATGAAAGGTGTATTTAGGCAGTATCAAGTATACGCACCAGGTTAATATGTGCAAGTTATAGACAACTCTAAACAAGAGCTGAAAGCATTACGTCTCATGCCTCCTGGCCTTAATATCCCCCCGGGGGCACGGTCAATACATCTTGTCTTGGTGGCTTGGTGTTGTGCTTCCTGGGGTATAAGGTTATCAGGTTTCCGGACCTAGGCCTTTTTGCTGATAACCCATAAAAACTTGTATGTTGCTACCCAATCCCTGAATCAACAGGGCAACGGGCGCACATGCAAGTAAACTAAAGGTAAAAGCGGGTTCGCTCGCTCGTCCGGAGGGGTAGTTGGTCTTTCCAGACCTTGACCTTTGGCCAATTGCCCTAAAACTTAATATGTTACTACCCAATCCCTGAAACACCAGGGTAACGGGCGTGCATATAAGTAATTAAGGAAGTAGCTTGCTACGCTAGTCTGGGTAGAGGTGTTACCGATGCCTCAGGTGTGCAAGGAACCTAAAATCGGAGGTGTTTTTAACACAAGGCCGACCAGAGTCCTATCTGGTGCCACGGGAACCAGTAGCCCCTAGGACTTGTCCTAGTCTGGTTGTTGGTGAGGCCCCTTCGGGGATCACGTGGTGGCTGTGGTTAAAACCCAAAGATACGCGGGGAGAGGTATGGGCTGGATGAGTGTGTCTTCAATCATGGGCTAGTGGCATGATGTAGATGTTCTCTTCAGGCCATATATCTCTAGGTGCTGTTGCTATTCGACAGAGCTGCTCTAATGGTTACGGTTGGTGAAGCCTCAGGTCAGATGGGGGCAAAATTTCCACTGCCGTGCCATTTGGGTAGTAGGAGGTTAGATAGCTCCAAGCAACTTAGCAAGGTGTCTGTACATGGTTCTGCAGCCTGTACGGAACTTGCTACCATGTTGTCCCTGTCAGGGGCACATGTTAGATGGCGCTCCAGTCATGTGCCTCTGGCGGGGGGTACTGGGGCGGTGGTGAACGTGCTTTATTCACCCTTGTGCAATAGTGCACCGTCAGGTTAGGCCTTCGGGCAGGTACTGACGTGAATCTTTTGCAACTCTGGCCTTAATATATATGAATAAGAGCGACAGCGCTCGGTCAACAATGACAACAGGACATCAATGTAGTTTTGTTGCCAAAAAATTGCATCAAATTGTAACACATATTAATTACAGTCATTAAATTTTTTCATTAAAAAGTCTCTAAAAAGAGTGAATACAAAGACAATAATTTTAGAATTTTGTCAATTTTAAATTTATTCAGAGTGTTGTCCTTTTGGTAACATACTTATAACTTAAGCTGGCTACTTTTTCAGATTTAACAAAATTAAAGAAAATTATATATATAAAAAAAAAAATTCTTAAAAACGTATTTAAATCCAAAAAGGTCAGATCGAATCGTTCCATCTGCAGAAAAGCAGCAAACATTTGTAGTGTACGCCTTGAAAATGTGTTAATATAGGAAAAATGCTTAAAAACTTAAAATTTTACTAAAAATGGAAGAAAAGAATGGGAAAAATAGCCCGTAGGGTATTGACTTAGTAAGGATCCGTTTGAATATTATGATTATCATTATTCTTATCAAAGATCGTTAATAATATCACTGCCATCATTACTCTACTTTAATATTATTGCTACTCATGACATAGTATATACAGTGTATGCATTTCTAGGATTAAATATTTTACTGTCTACATAATTTATACAATTTCTATTTGAGTCACTTGCTATTTATTTAAGTAAGAAACAACTTCAAATCGATCATAAGAGAAATTGAAATAAATAATATCTATTATTTTAATACGAGTGTAATAAACTCTGTGTCTAATTGTTAAAACAGCCGAGTTTATCACAGAACCAAAAAATAAACTCCAACGTAAAATAAAATTTTAAGAATGCAGAAAAACTAACAATAAACAAAACACCATATTAATTATTTATTCGAATGTATCTACTATATGCAGGTAAATGCTAAATAAGCCGCAAATCATAATTCTTAAATTTTAATTAAAGTGATTCGTAAAGCTAAAACTTTTTGAATTTTAATTTAAATCGCCTTTAAACATAAAAAGCAAATCAATTGTTTACTTTTTTACCATTTAGAAAGGTTTTCAAAAAGTTTTTGGTCGTTGTATACTGTTTTCTCTTTCTGCAGCTAACTTCACTTCTTAACACACTATCAAAATCGGATTTTCCAATCGTTCACTCCACATTATTTCAGTCTGCTTCAAATTTTTTGCAACGAGACTTTTGACTTTTGAAAAACGTTTGCGGATCTTGTGTGGGTTTGCCTGTTAGATGTTATCGAAACTCTGAAGTTCAGGTTGTAAATTCTGTGTTTATTTCTATTTTGAAAAATTTATATTTTTTCTTTGAAATATGTAGAAGAGTTTATCTGCGTAAGTACATATTCATTAATATTTAAAATTACACTTTAACTTAATTACAAAACACAAACAATACGGAAATAAAAATAAATTCCTTGAGCACTAACTTTTGTATCAGTTGACAGAAAAAGGTTTCTTTTAATGGCTTTGACAAACCTACGTTTTGGACTGCGCAAATAGAAAATTACTTCAGAGATTTACCAACTGGAATTTATATTTTTTCACATACACTTCTTGTACTGCAAATTTAATTAATCTGGCTCGAGTTCGAATCTCTAGTTTGACAATTCAGGTGAATAATTTTTGCAAATTATTTTTATTAGCGAAGAAGTAAGGAGAAGCCCATTATAAAGGAAGAAGGGAACAGTAGCGTATACTCTGCCACTACAATCAACTTTCAAGTTTCAATCTTTTTGACAATTTTTCCCACTTGCATATAAAGAAAACATGCAAGAAGGATGTTATCAATTATTGTTAATGTTAGAATAGGTATAACTTTCCTGTTTGGGAAACACTTTTTAAGGATTTACTTAACCGAAGAATTGACACTCTCATAACTCCTCCCTTTATAGACCAATTTTCAATACTATTTTTTTTTTTTGCTTAAAAGGACTTGCTTGCAGGTAGGTCCCATATTTTTTTTTCAAAATCGGAAAGGCTGTTAGTCACCTCGAATAATTTATTATTGGATGACTCCCCCATTTTTGGACCGATTTTGCAAAAAAAAAAAAACACTTTTTGTATTTGAAAGTGTATCTTGTAATTTGGTTTCACAGAAATTTAAGTGGAAGTCGGAAAGACAAAGTAGCCGCCCCAAATAATAAATGTAACATAACGCCGCCATTTAGGGATCTGTTTCAAAATTATTTATTTCCATTATTTCCTAAGAGTGAAATATAAACTAGAAATGGATTTTATTGGGTTTTGACGTAACCCATAGTTACTTCGGTCTTGTTTCCCTTCTGCTCGTTCCACAGTGTTTTCTCTTCTTTTCTTCCTTACCGCTTAATAATCAAACAACCGATTTGAGAATTTATACACTTTGTTCTTTATTACATCTATGGGAAATTTATTAGTCGAGTTCCTATTAGCAACCATTTTTGATATTATAAAAATGTATGACGCGTGGCAAAAGTAGACGCATTTAAAAGTAGAAATTACATTACGAGCCTCTTAAGAAAATTTTATAAAAATTGTATTCAACAATATTACAATAAATACTTGACGATTGAGTGAATTTTATTGGTAAAACAAGTATTTAGTGCAAGTACGATTACAATTTCATTTGATGTCAAAAGAAATTATTATTATTTTTAAGTAAAACAAATTAACAATAAACATTGCATTTTTATGCAATTGTTATTGAAATATAGAAGAGAATATTTTGTTTTTGTCAGCATTTACTAATTTTATAAGGCATAAAATTTCAGCTTTATCTAATAAACTATAAGGGCTATTGGGAAACAAGACTTTTGAAAGCTTTTTTAATTACTGCTAAAAGATTATCAGTTAAGGTTGAAAATAAAGTTATTTTTATTATAAAACATTACAAATCACCATATTTTTGTATCATACGCCGAATGTATTTTATATACATAAGTATATATTTTCCAATCGATCCTCTAAGGAACTTAGGGTCTTTTTTTTTGGAACGAAAATCGCTTGAGCTAAGCAAATACGAAAACGAATCCGAAAGTAATGAAAATAATCTGAAGCACGAATATGAATACAAATATTTATCACACCACTAATCTGTTGCATTAAGAAAATTACGTTTTGAAGCAGGTATAAACTTACTTTAAAATTTTAATACAGTGTTTTTGAATAAGTATTTTTGAATGTTATTTTAATTAACAATTGTTTGCATAACAGCTTTACATGTTTTTTATTTCTTTTGTATAAGACCATTAATATTTATTTAACATTTTTTATAAACTATTCAGTGAGGATAAGTTGAAATACGTGGAAACAAATTTTTAAATGAAATAAAAAAAATTATGAAAAATATTCATTATTTCCTCTCAAGTTGCCTTTAAACTGTTAATTGTCAACACCTGTAAAAATAAATTATATTGACAGAATTTTTTATTATTAAGAACTTAATGTCATTAACATAAAAATTTATTTATTGCATCACACATCCACAGAAGATACAGTTAAAGCTGTAAGCATGACTGTGCATGAAGGCATACATAAATACATATGTAAGTATATTATATAAAACAATTAATATTGACTATGATAAAAATATGATTGAGAAATTAATTTGAAATTATTGCCTGCTATTGCAACAATTTTTCACGTGGCTTTTATCTTTCAGCACTGATCCGTATAATAAATATGAGATAAAAAATGCGAATAATTTCAATCAATTGCAAGAGCTCAGAAATTTAAGCCTCATAAAATAATAATAAAAACAGACACATAATACAATATATGTATGTATGTATGTATATTTGTAAAAATGCTTTCGGCTACGCTGATAGTATCTGTGCATAAAATTCTATTTGTATTTCTTTGAACGGCAAATAAAATTGCTGCGGTAATAGCAGTAAGTTCAGCTAAAAAATACACATGGAGGCCCCCCCTTGATGCCCGTTATTGATCTAGATATTAAGTTGAAAAATCTTTTATTTAATAAAGGAATCCAAAATCATCATCCAAATCCAAATCAATCATTTAAATCTGTATTAAATGCATTTACATTTTGTGTGGATATGTATGTGTATGTGTGAAAACATATTGTGTTTGTATGTAAAGTATAACCAGCTTAAGCAAAACTTAATCAGATACAGATCATATTATAGCGCGATTGAGCTTTTTGTGAGAACATTGATTCAATGAGATGCATGCATACATACACACACACATACATGTATTAGATTTGATGTGTTGTTGTTGTTTTTGTTGTTGTTGTGAAATCAAATGATTTTGGCTTTGCGGTGCTTTGTTTATTTTTCGAGCAGCGTGTAAATGTGTGTGTGTGTGTACATTTCGTTTTGTTGGATCGGTCGGTTGTTAGTTCGTTTGGAGGGGAACATAAAATGAAGGGAGGGGAGCGTGGACACTTGTGTGTGCTTGAAAGTTTACAGATCTTTGCTGTCGTTTGTTTACTTCTGCGAGCAGCGTGTAAATGTGTGTGTATGTACATTAATACAAAGGAATACGGATGTATACGCTCACTATATCAATGGCGTTTATCCTAAACACATTTCTGTGAATACATTGGGAAGTAGTTGGAAAGCAGCTAATCTATTGTGGTGCCATATCATAAAATTTATTGATAGATTTAAATCATTTATCAAAAATTATATTTAATTCATATATTTTAATTGCAAAATGACTAACGTATTCTACGTCTGACCTATGCGCCCGTGTTATCTAACACAGGCTTGTATTATTATTTTTTTTTTTTGTGACATTTAATTCATTTTAGTGATTTCAAAGTTCTTCACGTCCTTTCGCCATTTTGAGCAATACAAGGCACCTTTAAATAGTTTTACTTTTTTTAAATCATAGCGAGCTTTAATCATAATAATGCTTTTACTCTATTTTCCGATATAAGTAAAAGTAAACTTTTGCTAATCTTCGTCACTTTAGCAGTTGTTTCTAACTTTGCGTTATTCCTTTTTTTTAAGTAAATTTAAAAAATTATTTACAATTTCTTGCATTGTTTTCGCCTATTTCCCCATTTTATCAATAGAAAAGGATGTGGAATATAAATTTTTCTCTTCACCTGGACCGAAAATATTTCAATTAAATAATTTTCTCTTCACCATGTGTGTGCAAATTATTTGCAATCACTTTAAAGGATGCATACATTTGCATGTTTGCTGGGTATAAAATAACATCTGCATTTTATGCTTATGTAACAATTTGTAACAATTTGAAATACTCAGCTCACAGTACCTCCACAAGAGATGACCATGTCCTCGAATCGGTCATAAAGAATGTGAATGAACTTTGAGGCACTTAGCGCAGGCCTATTAAAACCACATGTCGTTGGTGTCCATATCATCCAAATTAGGCTAAAAGAAGCTGGTAGTCATTGACACATAGCGATCACCGTTGACGGTGAGGACCTAAACAGCGTTGTTCTCAAAAAAAATATGGAACGGTGATGTCGAAAGACCAAAACTTACACCAAACAGTAACTTTTTCGTTGTATATTGCACGCTCTTGCAACTCATGTAGATTAATATTATGGCAAATTTTAAAATTTTATTTTTTACAGATGATGGGCCTCATCACTGGATGAGAAAAGAGCATGGAATTTGCCTTAATATAGCACCCATTTTGATAAAACAATTACATTATTTACTCATGTTGTTGAACGCTATATACATTTGTTGTAAATAAACCAAACCGACAGAAGGATTACACTCTAATTGACAGGAAATTCAAAGCTCAAAAGTTCTTATTGGAAAACTCTTATTGGCGGTGTAAGCCTAATATATTAAAAATCATGATGGAAATACGTGTATATCAAATATATTTTCGTATCCTTTAACATTTTAATGCTGCATATATGAAACGATGTTGCTACGACATTTTACAGTTGCAATTTCGCAAGGGCATTTGTAGCGAACGCGAGTACCGCTAATTATTTTACATTAAATATGTCTCGTTGTTTAATTCTGATTTCAGGTTATTCAACATGAATCCAGGATAGAAAGAATATGCGATTAGAATAGCTTCTCGTTATTATAGAGAGTGGACCGAAAACTTTTTCAGTCTATAAATTTTCTGTTTTCAATTGTTTTTTTTTTTCCTTTAATAAGTATTTAGTAGTTGAGTACAGTCGCCAAATAAATTTACCCAACGAAATGAAACACGTCTTTATTCTTTGATGATCACATTTATTATATTCTTACTTGCTAATAAAAGTAATGACGCGTGCCCAAAATAACTTTTGGGTTGCCAAACTATAAACTATTGACATGTGTTCAGGATAAACTTAGGGTTACCAGACTTGAACCAAGGTCGAATATTCCCTATCGACCATACTCCCCTGTAAGGGATTTGTGACTGCTGAAACCCTTTGACGTCCTCCAAGACATATCTATCATTTTTTAAGACTTTAGAAATTCTGTACGGTCCCTTGAACTTAGGGATGCATTTTTTAGGCGCCCCCGTATGTGAGTCAAAATTTTTTATCATAACGTAGTCTCCTTTTGAGAATTTAGTCGGTTTCTGGCGTTTCCTATTTACATAAATTTCATTATATTTTTGTGTTTTTTGTTCTTGTTGCTTTGCATAGTGTCTTATTTGTCGTAAGTCTCTCTTCTGGATGCCTTGCTCATCTTCTACTAAATTTTCTTTTAACTCGTCTATTACTTTCCCTCTTTGTCTAATACCAAATAACATTTTACTCGGATGTTGACTAATTGTCCTATGAATAGTATTATTTAATGCATACTCCACGTCTCCCAAAATTTTGTCCCAGTATAACCCCTTACTTGGCTCAGTCAGTTTAGCTATCATTGGGCCGAGGCTCCTGTTCACTCGTTCGACTTGTCCGTTTGCTTGGGGAGAACCCGTGGCTATCTTGATATGCTGTACGTTATTACCTTCTAAGAATTTTTCGAACTCACCGGACGTGTAACAACTACCCCTGTCAGATATCACGCACTTCGGCCGACTGTAAGCTCTGAAATAATCCTGTAGGGCACCTATGACTTCTTTTGTTTTCGTCGTTGCAGTAGGATATAGTCTGACAAATTTTGTACACGCATCGATTATGACTAAAATATGTTTTTTCGACCTTTTGAAATTTTCGATGGGCCCATAATGTGAATCACATCAAAAGGTACGCGGCTCTTTGGAATGCTATGCAGGAAACCCTCCTCTCGACCACACTTACTGGAGAATGCAATGCATTTCATGCAATTTTGAATGTGCCTTGAAACTTTCGTTTTCATCTCTGGAAACCAGTATGTTTTCTGAATGATTTCTATCGTTTTGTCTATTCCAGTGTGGCCCATTTCGTCATGATATTTGTTTATTATCTGTTCCTCCATTTCTTCTGGTACGTAGAATAGTATCACCCCGCTTCCTACTTTCCTATATAGAACTCCATTTCTCAACTCATATAATTTGTGTTCTGACTTTTCTAACGCTCTCTTAAGATTTTCTATCTTTCGGTCTCTATTTTGACAAATAAGAAGATTTTCTTCGAATGTATTTGCTTCTAGGATCAATATATTAGTGCTTCTGCTAAGAGCGTCCACATGCTGCATACGTCTACCCGACCGGTGCTCTAAAGTAAAGTCGTAGTTCTGGAGTTCTAGTGCCCACCTTGCTATTCTTGGGTTTAGTTCTTTTTTACTCAACGTCATTGTTAAGGAATTACAATCTGTAATGATTTTAAATTGTCTGCCTTGCAAATATATTCGGAACCTTTGTAGCGCATAGACTATGGCTAGTGTCTCTAATTCGATGCATTTTCCCATCGTCTTTCTTTTGTAACAGAATGGCAACGAAACCTATTGCGCTCGCATCACAATGTAACTCCGTGTAATCATTTGGGTTGTAGATTGCAAGTATCGGTGAATCAATCAGTTTTCCCTTTAAAGTTTCAAAAGACCTAAGTTCGTCTGGCCCGAAACTGAACTTTTTATCCTTTTTCGTTAAGTCGTACAACGGTTTCGCTATTATTGAAAAATCTTTCACGAATCTTCTAAAATATGAGCATAGCCCTAAAAAACTTTGTACTGCACTTGTTTTGTCAGGTGTGGGAAAATTTTTTATCGTTTCTATGCCTTCTTCATCTGGTGTTATACCTTCCTCTGTAATGACATACCCTAAATATTTCACCTTGGTCTGTAAAAATTCACATTTGTCCAGCCTCAGCTCTAAATTATTTTCAACTAACCTTTTAAATACTTCCTTTAATATTTCGTAATGTTCCTGTAAATTTTGAGTGGCTATCATTATGTCGTCCAGTAGTGCGATTCAGTAACTTTATTTAAAGACTGTTGAGTTGGTTAAAAATTTTAACAGCAAAATTAAAGGTTTTGCTATTCAGTAACATTTTTAACCACATTCACTGGCGTTATCTTAACGGCAGTAATTTTTGTGTGGTTAACGAAACGATTCAAGTCAGCTGTTCAGTAGAAGCACGTACTCTTTTGCAAAGAGGGCAAGTTGTTATTTTGCAGCAAATACGTAAAATTATAAAAATATTTGGATATACAATGTCATTTATATTATTTTCTTATAGAATTTTACTTTTATTAATCATAATTAAAGTAATTCATGAAAATATATTATTATACACTGCTTGGTCGACACAAATTCTTTTGTTTTTTTTCTGTTCCTCTTTGTGTTTTTCTCTTATTGTAACAGAGATGCCACTTGATATCAAATTATAACAAAGATGTTAAAACGAAGTTAGTGAATCGCACAATGGTTAGTGCAAACCACACTAGTTGTTGTTATATTTAACCACTATTCAGTCTTTAAAAGTTACTGAATCGCACTACAGATATATAGTTACTTTATCTTCCCTTACTAAGTCGGCGAAGATTTTATTGACAAACTTCTGGAAAACGGCTGGAGCATTTTTCAACCCAAATGGCATTCTAGTAAACTCGTACTGCCCTAGCGGTGTCACAAAAGAAGTGTACTTTATAGAATCTGGATGCATAAAAACGTGGAAGAACCCGTTTTTCAAGTCAAGCTTTGTAAAAATCGTTTTTTTTCTAGCCTGTCTAACAAATCGTCAATTAGGGGTATCGGATAGTTATTTTTCACTGTCATTTTATTTAATGTTCGGTAGTCTACGCACATTCTTAAATCGCCTGTTTTTTCCTTCGCAAAACTATTGGAGAGGAGTATTCGGACTCACTCACCCTGATGTACCCTTTATTTAGATATTCATCTAACAACTTTTGTACCTCCGTTTTCTCTGTGTATGATAGTCGCCTTGGGGGACAGTGAAAAGGTTTCAGATTTTCTAGTACTAGCTTCATTTCATATTTAACTTTTGGTTCAATGGTTCTTACCCCCCCTTTCATAATACTCTTCGAACAGCTTCATAAATCTTAGTTTTTCATCGTTACTTATGTTCGTACCCAACTTACATCTTACATTTTCATTATAAGTTCCTATTTCAATTGACAATATTTGTTTTACAAATTCTTTTCCAAAATTATTACATGCTACGCTTTTATCTGTTGTGGTTCTTATGTGTTCCCTCTCTACAACTCTGGTATGTATCAATTGACAACAGTTTCCTTTCTGTTGATTTACATAATCGTTTTCATATGTTTTCTTACAATTATTATTTTTTTTTTAAGTATGTTTCTTTTTTATCGAACGTTAATTTTATCCCACCCGATTTCATAAAATCTCTTCCTAATACAGCATCGTAACTCATGGACTCATTGCCCACAACCATTAAATCTATATTTATTTTTTTCCCATTTATTTTGACATAACATGAGATTTTTCCGAAAATTAAGAGTTCACTTTTATTTAGTCCAAAAAAAGAAGCATTCTGTTTGTAATTTATAATTTTAACATTGTTTGGTATAACCCGTTGTTTCACAAAACTGACCGGGCTTCCTGAGTCCATGATGCACGTTACTGTAAAAAATATATTGTTACGTTCGGAAAAATAAAACTTAAACAATCTTACATAATGGTCATCTTCTCGGGAATGTGTTGGGATCTTCCTCGCTGGACAAGCGGCAACTTGATGTTCAAGACTCCCGCACCCATAGCAGGCTCCCATCTCTCTCTTCGGTTTGCGACAAGCGGCAGCGTAATGTCCAACCGAATTGCAGTTGAAGCAGCGAACTTTACTGTCGACCTTCCCGTCGGAAGTTGTTGGCGTCTTCCTCTCCTTGAGTTCGATTTTCGCATACGCTTTAAGCAATTGGGCCCTCGTAGTGAAGCAATGTATGTTGGCTTGCATCTTTAATTGTGGATCGGGAATCCCGTCAACAATATATTCCACCAACTCGTCTTCCTCCAGCTGGAGGCTATTTGCAAGAATTGCCTTGTCACCGCAGTATTGAGCGAAACTTTCACCGTACTGCCACTTCCTAGCTTCGAACTTCCGTCTTAAGGTCATTCTGTTTTCTTTTATGCTGAAGAACTCTTTCATTTGCTCGATTAGATCATTAACGTCTTCCATTATGAAATTCGGCATCGAGTGTAGCCATGCTTGTGCCTTGCCTCTAACTTTATTCACAAACAATGTCCGCAGCATGTTGTCATCCAAATCGTATACCCTTGCAACATTTTTTAATTGAGTCACCCAAATTTCCGGATTTCCCGTGCCATCGAATTCGCTCATGAAATCTTTGAACATGTTTAGTGACGTATTACTATTTTTTTAACATGTATCTGTTACGGTACTCGAGTTTACAGTATGTTCTTTGTTCACTGCCACAGTTATATTTTGTTTGTTCATCACCTTTTTTAGCAGTTCATTTTCTCTGACTAGCAACTCTCTATCTCTTTTGATTACCTCTAACTCTTTCTTTATGTCTTCATACTCTCTATCATCTGACTTACCACTTATTTCGTTGCCTTGTCTTTCGTCGCCGTCTGCTTCGTCGTTGTTCTCCTCGTCACTGTCTTCCTCCGCTGAACACTCGCCTCTGTCTTTTGGTGTGACACTATTTAACCGCGCTGCTAACACTGCCTTCGTGCCGCTTACAGGCATACCTAGCCTAGATAACCAAACACGTAATTGCCGCGCAGTGAAATCATCCTCACAAATCGGACTATCCATTTTCCACCAATCTTTCTATTCTTTGCTTTATCCAAAAATTCTGCACTCTTTTTTTTTAAACTTCACTGTTAGCACCTCTTTTGATTTCTATCTTTCGTCACGCTCGTTTATGCACTCTTTGTAGATTCTGAAATTGAATTCTTTTCCCTTTATGAATGTTGTTTACCCTTCAGGGAAAAAAAATTTACTCCCACGTCAGGATTCGATCAATTAATTAAACAATGGACCGAATTCGTATCCCACTTCTGAATTTTAGTAGTTGAGTACAGTCGCCAAATAAGTTTACCCAACGAAATGAAACACGTCTTTATTCTTTGATGATCACATTTATTCTATTCTTACTTGCTAATAAAAGTAATGACGCGTGCCCAAAATAACTTTTGGGTTGCCAAACTATAAACTATTGACATGTGTTCAGAATAAACTTAGGGTTACCAGACTTATGCATACCATACGCCCTTCCCATCTACTACACAAATTGAGTATTTAATTTGGTACTTGAATTCTGCAATGTAAGCAGGCCATAAAGTAATGGCCACCAGCAGAGTATTTATTAAATATACAGGCAGTTACATATTAAAAGCTTTAAGGCTCTATATTCATAAACGATAACTTTTTCAGCGCGGTAGAAAATAAGCCAATGAATTTTATAAAATGTGAAAATAATTCAATAAAAAGCTCGAAAAGAGTTTATGGCATTTTCATCAAACAAATTTCAATTTAAAAACTAAAATATCAAAAAATACATTTATTTATCATTTCATTTTTTTTTTTCGAAGGACATACATTTTCAACATTTGCCTTTTTATATTAATTTTTTTTATAAAAAACATCTATCTTAATATTGAAAAAGCAATCATGAGTTTAAACTAAAATGATTCATCGAAAATGAAATAAACTTTTACTTGGTTTTAACATCAATCACAACTGTTGTCACTCTAGGAGTGAGAATGAACTAAAAAAATTGTGGAAAATGAATTGCAATATATCAATTTAACAAATTATTCAATAATTGAAACTGATTTAAGTTTAATGGAAGTAAATAACTTCATGATGAAGCACTTAACATGAGTTTATTTTTTATATAGAGTTTGAAAAAAAATATATTTTTTTTCGAATCCTAAAATGTTTTATTGTTAAATAATTTTTTTTTTTAATTTATTTTGTGTATTTTTTTATTGTACTTAGTAAAAAGAATAACTAAATTCTTTCCAACATTTTCATTAAAATTTCTTTTATTAAAAAAGTTTATCAAACATTAAGCATATTTGCCACTTATTGCCTTATTTCTTGCAAAACTTATGCAAACTAAAAGTCTTGGTTTATCAAATATAACAAAATACTATATATTTTTATTTTCTTAAATTTTTGCACCTGTAGATAAATATGAAGTCAAAAGTTAAACTAATTTTAATTTCATTTGAAAAACTATTGGAAAAATGGAAGAAAAAAAATTGTTCCAACTTTAATGAAATTTTATTTGAAAAGTTTGTCCTTTAAACTTTTAGATCGTAGTTATTGAGTTTATAAAATCATAAATAGTAAGTTCGTCTGCCTCTAGAGCAAGTTTTTTTATGCAAATTATATTTGAAATATTATATGAACAAAACTTTTTACTAGTTTATTTTGTAAGGACATCAAGACACATTTAGGTATTTATAGCGTTTTTGGCAATGTCATGTATATTAAGGATACTATCATATGTGCTAAGGATTTCCATACATTTCGTTATACTCGTGTGAATAGAGACTATAATATCTACTGCTGCCCCTGTCAGAGTGTACCAAAGATGATTTGACGCATTTTAATTTGATGGGAACAAAAATGAAAAAAAACATTTTGTGCCTTTGAAAACTAAAGCCAGAGTCTACAGAGTGTAGCTTGAGAATAAAATATTGCATGAAACATCAAAAATGTTCTTAGACTTTAATTACTGCCTCCAATATTACAAAAACAACTCCATAGTTCTCGCAAAAACTCACATAAAACTATACTATAAGCGATTTTTACGTAACGTCCAACACTTAACCTCTTACTTTAATACCCTACTTTAAGTTCATGTGGGTCAGGTATGGGTGACAATAAGAACTCCACTAGACTCACTTTGTAACGACGGAATTTCTCCTCTTAGCCGGGGTAGGTCAGCGGAGTCCAGGAGTCGTTACAGAAAGTAAAATTTAATAGGGAAAAATACCAACTCTCAGCGTCTCGTGGCTGAGACCAAATTAAATACTGGTTTATTTAACGTTATAATACTTAAAACTGTTTATTTTTCCCGCACATTCGGGATGAGAAAACAAAACAAAAAAAAAATAAGAGAGGAAAAAAATTATGGGAGCGAACAGAGACTGTTCGCTTGACGCTAAATAATTCGCGTCAAACTCCACTACGAGTGGGGAAAATACGGCACTCCAGCACGGTGACGTTAGGGTATTCCAGGTGTGGGGAGAAAGCAATCGCCGGCAGTTCCGTTCCCAGAGATGGGAAAAAGCAAAACCAGCAGTTTCCTTCTCTGGGATGGTCGGCACGCAGCGCCACCAGTCTCACTCTCAAAGGCGGGAAAAAGCAAAACCAGCAGTTTCCCTCTCTGGAATGGCCGGCACACGACGCCACCAGTCTCACTCTCAAAGGTGGGAAAAAGCAAAGCCAGCAGTTTCCCTCTCTGGAATGGCCGGGACACACCAGCAGCGGTCTCCTCCTCCCAAACCACAAATCTCGTAAGAAGAGCCAAGCCAACAATTCCTACGAGATTGTGACCCTAAATTGCCAGAAAGATAGAGAAAGCCAAACCAACAGTCTCTATTTCCCAACGATAAGCTAGTAGAACAAGCCAAACCAACTTGTTCTAGTGAGCTTATAAGAAAAGCCAAACCAACAGTTCTTATAAGATCACTTACCTAGCAGACAGTCAGAAACCAACTCCCTGATTGCCAGAAAGATAGAGAAAGCCAAACCAACAGTCTCTATTTCCCAACGATAAGCTAATAGAACAAGCCAAGCCAACTTGTTCTAGTGAGCTTATAAGAAAAGCCAAACCAACAGTTCTTATAAGACCACTTACCTAGCAGACAGTCAGAAACCAACTGTCCGCGATCGCTTGTTGTGTTCGGCCTTTTATACAAATCACAGCAGTCACACACATATGGAACTCATACGTGTGTGTGCACATAGCGAACAGCTGTGACTTATTACATCGCTGGTGCTGGGTTGTATTTTCCTATCGAGGTGAAAACAATAAATTTAAACTTAACGGCTATACATATTTAAATTCAATTTTTATGTTACAGTGTTGCTTAAAATATTTTTAAATTACGTATTGAAATAATATAAAATAATAATGGAAATAAACAAAAATTTACTACAGCAGTGGAAGAAAATGTAAAATGAAATAAATTAAAGTAAATTGAAATGAAATGAAATAAATGTAAAAAAAAATAAATGAAATAAAAAATAAAGAAAAACATTAAATTCTTATTAAATAATAATACTCCAGTAATGATGGGGTAAAATGTTGTTTTATAGTGCGGCCAAAACGAGATCCCGACTTTGGTCGTTACACATCCTCCCCTCTTCGGATGACGGGGCGAATTATGACCCTATGTGGTTTCCGGAAAAGTACTCGATAGCGGGTGCCATCATCTAGGCTGAATACGCGGCTCGAACGGTGGGTCACCCTCAGGAACGCCTCCTGGATCTTTGGTGCTAACTCTCCGACCGCCGTCGGGGATACGTCGTCCGCCACTATTTCGAGTTCACTGGGATGTAACTCTTCAGGAGGTATATCTGAGGTAGTGGATCTGCTCCCTAGTTGTACTTGATTTTGCGATTTCACCCATTCCTGTACGAGGATCACCTTGTCCTTCTCGGCTTCCGGTGTGTCAGTTGGTAACTCTCGAGTGGGTGCCGGCAAGTCGGGTGTTTCCATCAGAATTACCTCCGGAGTGGACTCTCTCGTTCGACGGATAGGCGTGGTGTCCGTGGATATGCTAGAACAACTGGAAGATGTTGCGGTGGACGCCGAAGTGTTAGATGGTGGATCGGAGTCTTCTCCGTGTTCTTCTCCCGCGATTGACAGCCCTTCCAAAGACTCCATGGTGCCTCCTAGGCTAGCCTGACTAACTCGAGTGCTTGCCGTTTCAAAATACTGCCCCTTTAAATGTGTTGGTATTGTGGGCGTTGGCGCCCGACTCACACCGGTTTCTCGAGTTGTGGTCCGCGTTTCCGCTTCTCCTGATGGGCTAGGACTGGATGTTGACGCTTCGGTAGCGTATCGTCTGGGGACTGCGTTATTCGCGTCACGTTGCCCCTGGACCTGGGAAAACCTCCCGGTGTGTGTTCTGCGTTTAGGTGATGTCATTTCTCCGCTAGGTGGTGCGGACCAGACCAGTTCTTCCTGGGGACGTTTTTTCATAAGATAACGGTATGTTATTGTACCCTCCACCATTTCGAGATTTCCCCATACATTTTTGCGCTGTTCGGACGTGTGGAGACTCATGAAGTACCGTTTGGGTGGGTTTTCTCTCTGTTCCGATGATGATGATTCCGGTGTCTTGTCTGGTGACGATGTCGTTGAAGATATGGTAATGGTAGTCTTCGGGGGTGATGATAGGATTGTGTGCTGGCTGTTGTACAGGCAACCTGGTCTGCTTTCGTGGTACGGAGCACACATTTCGGCGTTTCGTGAATGGTTTATCTCTTCCTTTGAGCTCTGGCGGGATCTAAGCCCGGTGCACTCTGTAGGCCCAGCAACTCCGTCTGGACGGTCGGGGTCTTCTTCTGCAGATATTGTGGCCGCGGGGGACTCCATTGTCGTGTCTAGCACGACATCTCCCTTCGATCCCTGGAACGTTTGTGGGCTGAGGGCCCGGTTCGGACTTCCTATGGTTGGGCTGCTGCTTGAAAGGGATAAATGTAGGCTCTGTATGGGTGAGACAGGTATGTGTCGGTCATCGTTCGCCGTAAACTGGATTTCTCCTAGGTTTGATTCTCCACTAGAAATGGAAAGGCGATAGTTGGTTCGCAACGG